>VWZL01001509.1:0-35809 GCA_013396915.1 Stercorarius parasiticus | reverse complement strand
CAGGCCCCGCCCCCGCACCACCTCCTCCCGCCCCATGGCCAATCGCGCCTCTCGCAGCCAGCGCGCACCGCCTCCCTCCCCCCGCGGCTGCAATAGGAACGCGGAGCGGGGCGGGTGGGAGGGGCCACGCGCTCCTCCCCCAACTGGTGGCCAATGAGAGAGGGCTGCGGCTGCCGGGAGGTGCCGCGGTGCCTGCTGGGAGTTGTAGTCCTCGGCGTACGGCGGTGCCGCCGGGCTGGCTGGGGCGCGGGCAGCGCTAGCCCTGATGGCCGGTGGCCCCGGGCGGTGCGGCCTGTGCCCGCTGCCTGCCCGCACGCTGCCTGCATGGAGATGGAGGAAGCCGCTACCTCCTCGATGCCGCTGGGCCCGCCTTCGCCTGCTGCACCGCACCTTCACACCGGCCTTCCGGCCTGCGGCAGAGGACCTGCTGCCATGTCCCCTGCCTCCTCCTCCTCCTCTTCTTCCTCCTCCTCCTCCTCGCTGTCCGAGTCCTCGTAGAGACAGAGGGTGGCCTGCACTGGGAAGTTCTCCAGCAGCTTCTCCCCGATGCCATACAGATAGTCAAAGCACTTGGACTTGGGCCAGAGGAGCCTGCGTGGGGAGAGCCGGGCTGAGCCCTTGCCTGCTCCCGGCCCCAGGGGGACGGACGGGGCGCCCGGCAGCAGGGCACGTACCTGACGGGGTGGTGGAAAAACGCCAGCGTTTTGTCGGGGCCGCCGTCCCCAGCCGTCTCCTGAGTCCGAGCCTGAGGGGACACAGCCGGGGTGGGACCTGCCCTGGGGCTCCTGCTGCCCCCTCCTGCCTGGCATGGTGGCCACGGGGCGCACGGGGACCCTGGCTGGCAGTGAGGGCAGGGGCCTTTCTCTCCCGCGTGTGGGGGTGATGGTCCACAGACCCGGCAGACCCCTGAAGCTGGCTTCTCCCCGCTCCTCTGCCCCTGGGTTTAGGTCCTCATCCCACCCCCACACCCTCTGCAATGGAAGCTGGCATCTCCCCCGGGCCCTGTGACAGGCTCTTTGCCAGTGTAATCTCCCCCCCGTGCTCACAAGCTCATGCCCAGGCGCCCCGCTAACCCCCTGAGGAATGCCCGCCAGGCTGGGAACAGGCAGCCCTTTCAGGCCCCCACGGCCATCGTTGCCCGGGGGGGTCTGTCTGGGCCTTCCCCCGGCTAGGCTGCGATGCCCCAGGGCAGGCAGGCACGGTGCTGCCCTCCAACAGTGCTGGGGTCTGGGGGAGACTGGGGTGAAAGGCTGGTTTTCTGCCAAACAGGGACCCCAGCCCTGCCAGGGGAAACTCGGGGGGGGACACGACCCAGCAGGGAGTGTAAAACTCACAGTGTCCATCGGCTCCCTCCGCCGCCCGGTTCTGTCCTCTGCTCTGGGCAGCCACGGTCTCCAGAGGGGCAGGGATCTGGGTGCGGAGAGTGGGTTCAGCGCGACGGCCACCCACCCTGGCCTGCTGCCCCCTTGCCTTGCTGCCTCCCACCGCAGACACGCACCCCCAGCCCCACAGCCTCACCCGCCTGGCTCAGCCCCTGTCCGGGTGCGTGGTTGGGGTGCCAGGGACACGCAGGTGCACTCATACCACCTCAGCCTCAGTGCTCCTCGCCTGCTCCAGCCCCCGCAACACCTCTGGGAGCCCCCAACATTGCTCCCTGGGCTCTGCACCCCCTCTCCCACCCACGGCTGCCAGGATCAGGGGTCCCCCTATCAGAGCAAGGAGCCGCACAGCCTTCGCCCAAATCCATCTGGAGCCTTCCCCATCCCACCTCCCTCTTCCCTCCCCACCCTCCCCAGTCCTCCCAGCACCCAGGTACCTTCCCCCTTGCTCCAGCCCTGGGGCTGGGCAAGCACTGGCCACAGGCACTGGCCGCCCATGGGGAGGCAGGCAACAGGCAGCAGCTTCCATGGTGGCAGTCAACGGTGTCCCCTCTGACGCTGCAGACCCTTGGCGAGGACACCTTTATAGCCCTGCCCCGGCTAGTGACTCACAAATTCTTCGGGGCAGGGGAGTGAGGGACGAGGGGTGCGGGGACAGCGGTCCCCGGGGTGTGAAATTTGTCCCAGTTGTGTAAACAGAGGGTTGCAGGGAGGCTGGGGGCGGAGGGGCTGCGATCCCTGGTGGAAAAACAAAACACAGAAGGGAAAAGTTAGACACCATTTGTGAGAAAATCCCCAGGGGGGAACAGGGGAGGGCAGAGACAATTAACAGGGATGATTAAGTGCTCTTTGTAGCCATTTGCATAAGGGAGGGGGGAGGGGGGAAGGGATGGGGAATGCTGGGGCAGGCTGATGGGCATGGGATGGGGACAGTGCAATGGCTGTGTGATGGGACAGCCTGATGGGCATGCCCTGGGGACAGCGTGGTGGGCTTGTGATGGGGACAGTGCAATGGGCATGATGAGGACCGTGTGATGGGCATGCCCTGGGGGACAGGGTGATTGGCATGTGATGGGACAGTGTGATGGGCTGCAGTGGTGGCAAGCACAAAACAACCAGGAGGCAGGTGATGGGATGCTCTAGAGAGGAGAAGGAGGGAAAACAGATGGCAGGGGTGGATCCCAGGTGCAGGCAGGGCAATGGTCCTGCTCAGGCATCCCTGTCCTCTGCTCAGAGAGCTGCCAGGCCCTGTTCCTGCACTGCTTGCCCATGCTCCCTGCCCTCTCCTTTGGCTTTTTGACATGTGGACCATACCGGCAGGTACAGAAAAGCTTCTTAATACAAGGGTGCAAGGCTCACTCCCGCCCCATCCCTGCCACGCATCCCATCCCTTCCCGAGCTCTGGGGGCGAGGTGCTGCTGGCAGACAGGTCACCTCCCGCTCTTGGGAGGGTTTCAATTCGGGACAAGGAAAGAAAATAGCAAATGGTCCCTGCTGTAGCTCTGCTATCAGCATCCAAACACCCCTGTTGGACCCAGCTCAGCTCTGAGCACAATTTGTCACCAGGGGCCCTCCCTGCCCCTCTCCATCTGCGGCAGCCGGCGAGCGGGAGGGGGCACGGGGCCAGCACAGCCCTCATTACCGTCTCCATTTGCTCCTCATTTGGGCCAGGAGTCTTAAAACAACAACAAACCCCGCGGAAGACAAGCAGGGCCAGGAGGAGCAAACCGAAAGCCCCAGCTCACCCTGTTGGGCACGGGGAGTTCAACCTGCTGGCGCTTCACTGCCCCTCCGACCCCAGCACTGGTGACACAGCCCGAAGTGGACACATGGATGGTGGCACATGGTCACCCGCCAGCCACCAAGGCTGGCCAGAAAGGTGACAGCAAGCCACAGACCTGACCCACCGAGGCAAACCTACCCTGATAATTAATAGACAACAAGCAAAACGAGGCATCCCAGCTCCCCAGTCTTTCCCGACGCCGAAAGGGTTTAATTCTGCTCTGCAATAAGCCTCTGATCCAGGCTGAGATTTGCAGGTGGATTTTGCAAAGCTGTAGCTAAACAATTTGCAGCTCCTGATCCCCTGGGCCGGGGCCCCGGCTGCTCACCCTGCCCCGACCAGCCACCTCCGGTCCTGGGTGACCCTCAGTCCCACACCGCGCCTCCAGCCACCTCCGTAAGTACCGCAGAGCTCCGGCATCACCCTCCCATGCCTTTTTGCCAGCTCCCCAAGGTGTTTCTTCTGGAGCAACACCCCTGAGATGGAGCGGGAGGTCTTGGTTAGTGCACAGGAGAGGAGACAGAAAGTTGGGAAACTTTGGTGCCAAGCATCGGAGGTGCCGGTGGGGGGGACAGGGAGAGGAATGGAGGTGCTGGGTGATGGCAGCACTCAGCCGGGAGCATTCCCTGGGCGGGAGGCTGCTGGCTGCAGCGTCGGCACGGTGTGGTGTGGGCTCAGTCCGGTTTCACAAGACGCCGCGGGAGAGGGAATTTTGAAACAAGGCAGAGGGAAAACAAACCACCCCACCCCACTCCACTGCCTCTGCCAAAATCCACCCCAGGGCTGCAGGCGGGGGGTGGCACTGGCAGAAAAATCTCCGCTGACGGCAGCGAGCACAAGCTGCACCCCAGTGCGCTCACCCCTCCGAGGGATGGGTCACCCCGCTCCGGGGAAGCATCCCCGAGGTGCTGCCAGTGTGCTTTGCCCCGATGTAATCCTGCCCTCCATGGACCTCCGGGCTCTCCTGGGGATGTAGGCATCCCTGTCACTTGCATCCCTCTCCATCGTTGTCCCCAGCAGCATGGAAAGGTTGATAACTGTGGTTCAGTCTAAGGTGGGCATATCCCGTTGTCCCGCTGGAGCCTCGGGAGCTCGGGGTGGGTGGTGGGGGGCTGCACATGCCTTGGGTGAGCCTCACGCAGATGGGGAGGAGGCGCAATCCCCCTTCCTCGGCTGGGAGAACCTCAGGGCCACCACCTGCAATCACCTCTGGCAGGTCCCAAAGAACAGGGTGCAGCTGCAGCTTTTTGGGTTCCTCGGCTCAGGACGTTGCAGCAGACAAGGGACCCCCAGGAAGTCAGCGGGCATTTTCCCCGCCAGCGGCCGATTCTCCATCCCTGCCCGCGGCCCCGGCGCAAGGGAGGGCTTTGGCGTCCTTCCCGGGCAGTGCTGCTCTGCCTCTGAAGTCTGCCTGGGGAGATAGCGGAGGTGAAAGGGCGCTTGGCGCTCCTCCACGGGCTCCGGTCAATCGTTAATCGGGGAGGGATTGCTTTCCACTCTTCGCAGGTAACCTCTCCTCCCCTCCGGCTCCCACCCACGCGCCAGTGCCCACACAAAACCGGCACCCCCGGGAGCGGGGTGGAGCTGCGGCATAGCCAGCGGAGCGGCCAGCAGGGCCATGGGAAGGTAAGCGTGCCGGAGCGAGCCGCTGGCAAGCCGGGTGAGAAGCCACGAGCTCCAGGGAGGTGACAGCCAGCCCCCACCATGGTGTCCATGGGACTCCAGCTGTTGGGCTACACCGTGGCCTTCCTGGGCTACATCGGCACGCTGACGGCCACGCTGCTGCCCACCTGGAAGACCAGCTCCTACATCGGGTCCAGCATCGTGACAGCCGTGAGCTTC
This sequence comes from Stercorarius parasiticus, assembly GCA_013396915.1. NCBI lineage: Eukaryota > Metazoa > Chordata > Aves > Charadriiformes > Stercorariidae > Stercorarius > Stercorarius parasiticus. Next base: position 30,805 of record VWZL01001509.1, on the reverse strand, counting down.
ACCAAGGGGCTGTGGATGGAGTGTGCCACCTACAGCACGGGCATCACCCAGTGCGACATCTACAGCTCCCTGCTCAACCTGCCCGCCGACATCCAGGCAGCCCAAGCCCTGATGGTGAGCTCCTGCGCTGTCTCCTCCCTCGCCTGCCTCCTCACCGTCGTGGGCATGAGGTGCACCGTCTTCAGCCAGGGCTCGCCAGGCAAGGACCGGGTGGCGGTGGCGGGCGGCGTGGTCTTCATCCTTGGGGGGCTGCTCTGCTTCATCCCGCTGGTGTGGAACATCCACGTGGTGCTGCGGGATTTCCACAACCCTGTCCTCCCCGACAGCATAAAGTTTGAGCTCGGGGAGGCACTTTACCTTGGCATCATCTCCTCCCTTCTCTCCCTCATCGGTGGCTTCATCCTCTGCACCTCCTGCCCTTCCCGGGACACAACGGCCACCTACACAAGCACCTACCAGCCCCGGCTGCTGGCGGGCAAGAGCCCCCGGCCCTCTGTTAGCCAGGCACAGAAGACCAAGAGTGAGCTCAACTCCTACAACCTGACAGGATACGTGTAGCGGCTGCGGGTGGAAACTGGGCTGGCGTCTCTCCCAGCTCCCCAAAGCATCCGTGCTGGCACCGAGGGAGCGTGGGAAGAGGAGAGGACACAGCGGCATCTGGGGGGGGTTGACCCCACTCTCTCCCCAGGGATCCTGAGAGCCTTGCGACTGCTCGGAGATCCCAGCTGGTGGCTTACATCAGTGAAGGATCCCAAATCCGGCTTCTGTTCCCTCCTCCGTGCTGCCAGCCCGCAGGCAGACCCTGGCACAGCGGGACCCCGCAGCCCCAGTGAGCCTGCCCGGGTGGGGATGGGTGGGCTTGTGCCCCCAGAGACTCACTTGCCATGGAGGCATCACAGGGGGGGTCAGGACGTCCGCACGGGTCTGGACTTGTCGCTGGGGCGCTTGAGTGCTGGTTGCAAACCGATGTCGCAATAAATCTGTGTTTCTAGCCAGGCTGTGGCTGAGCTTTCCTCTGGCGGCGAGTGGCCCTGACAGCTCCCCCGGCAGGGTGGGCTGTGGTGGGGGCTGCGCTGGCCCACCTGGCAGGTCCGTGGGGCAGAGGGCTCCCCCGGCCCTTGCTCTGGCCTGTCCCCACCACCCCATGGCTCTGCCACTCAGGAGCCCAGGGGGGTGGGAGTGCTGTTGGGAGGGGGTTGTCACTCCCTTGCATGGTTTGTCCCTGGGCACCACGCTGGGAGGTTGCCATGTGCCACCACTGCAAGAGTGCCAGTGGGGGCAAGCATGGCTCCACAGGGGCTAACGGCAGGCAACGCCCCCCCGCCCCCCAGCCCTGCTCACTTCTGAGGGTGCAGGTATGACTGGGACTGAGGTACCCACAGGGAAATTCACTGCCCCTGGGTGGATGTGGCACCCCAAGGTCCCCAGGCAGTGGGGAGAGCCCCAGCATCATCACGTCTCCATCCCAGGACGCTGTGAGCACCAGCACCCAGGAGGCAACACAGTCCCAAGCACCTGAGGCGGCCGCTGGCCACGGCAGAGGCTGAGCACCCCAACACAGCTGCAGAGGGGTCTCGCAGGCGGGTCCTGAGCCTGGGGGTCCTTGCAGGTGCCTGCTTTGGGAGGAAAAACCCCACCAGTGAGCTCCAAGGGATGGGCAGGCAGGGACCAAGACTGCTCCACACAACCCCTTGTCAGCGTCAGGACACGCAGCGTGGTTGCAGCCCTGCACAGCAGCAGCATGACAGCCGGTGGGCATGTGGCACCAGGGGATGCCGGGCACGTGCCAGGGCACGGCAGGAGGAGAGGAGGCACAGGCAGCCCCACAGCCCACCAAGGAGCAAGTACTTTTTAACCACCATGTCCCCTCTGATGTCCCACCGCTGGAGACGAGATAACCCTTGTGCTGCCGTGCCACAGCACCGGGCCACCCAGGGACGCCCTTGTCCTGGCTCCCTGTCCCTCAGGGAGCAGGAGGCTTTGGTCCACCTGCTGGCCCCTCCTAGAGCAATATAGATTAGGTCCCAGAGAGGAGGGGACCATGTTCCCCGCTCAGACGTCACCACTGTTACCCTTGCACCAGTGAAATCATGTTTGCCATGGGATTAACATGCTCCTGATAATGGCAGGAGTCATGATTTCTCCCCTCCTCACCGAGCGAGGAGCCACCCAGGGACCCATCCCCAGGGTGACGCTCGCTGGAGGGGACCAGGGAAGATTCCAAGGCAAAGGCCAGTCACCCCCTTTGCATGGCCAAGGGACAAAGCACCAGCTCAGCCCCGGGCGGGCTGAGTTACTTATTGCTGCCCTGGGGAAAAGAGAGCCCTGGGAGCAGAGGATGGAAAGCACTCAAGGGGCTTAGCCCGCCGGCTGCAGCTCCCCCAGGAGATGCCGCGAGTTCACTTAAGTCCTTCAGCCGTAAATGTTTTGTTTCTGGGCAGCTGACGCAGAGAGGAGGCGAAAAAATAGTTGGTACGAGAGGTCGCGCCTCCAAAGAGGAGGAATTCCTGGGCGCCGCGTCCTCGCCCCCCGCCTCCCACCCTGGGCGGCGGGGCCAAACAGCGCTGCCTGTGTCTGCGGGCAGGGGCTCCGCTAATTACACAAAGGGGCATTTGAAGCCGCTTGATTGCTGTGTTTATTAACACAGTGTCTATTAACACATTAATTCAAGCAGCAGAAGGGAAGATTTCTGGTTTTAGAAGAGTCAGCTTTTGCATGGCTTCCCCCCCTCCCCAAAGGGGAGAGGGACAGGCAAGGGTAGGCAGAGCTCGGAGCTCGGGTACGGAAACAGCCCTGGTTTGGACAGACAAGCGTGGGGCAGAGGCACCGCAAGGGGCTCACAACGTCCCCAACAGCCCCTCGGGTTTCTTTCTCACCTGTGCAGAGCCAGACCCCCGTTCCTTGGGTGCAGCACGGCAGGAGAGGAGCTGACGAGCATCATACTGAAAAGGGGGCAAGCCTTCCCCCAGCCCCCCCATGCCCCCAGCCATGCCAAGGGGGAGCCCCTTGCATGCAAGGGGGTTTCTCCCCTCCGGCTTTCCTGGTCTTTAACTTGAATGCACCCAAAGGTGTGAAACTTGGCTCCAGAGCAAGGCAGGTTGAAAAAGATTTTCCTCTTCTTTACCAGCGGGAGGGGAGGACGGGGAAGGGAAGGACACCGCGTGCACAAACGCGGTGGCGGTGGTTATCTCTGCCTGGCGCAATCACAGTCTTCCCTGTTAGCGATAAGCCGGGTCCTCGAGGGCAGGCTGGATGTGGCCCAGCCCGGGGCCAGAGAGGACGGGAGCCCAGGCTGCCCCGGGGGCCAGCACCGCCGACAGTGAGTGTGAGCGGAGGGATGGAGCCAAGCCAGCCCCTCGGGTCGCCTCTTGCTCCTCACCAGCTCAGCGGGAAAAGCTGAGGGTGCTCTGTGTTTTCCTGCAGGAAAGTCATAGAGGAGCACGGCCTCAGCTCAGGACCGGAGCGGGATGCGAGGGGGACAGGCAGCCAGGGGGAAAGCAGAGGAGGGGTGGGAAGAGGGCTGGGTGGTGGAGCAGGGACCCTTCCAGCCCCGCGATGGACAGCCAGGCTGCAACGACTAATCCCCCGTCATAAGGAAACGAGTCCTTCCCCTCTCTTCTTCTTGCTCAGGATGATGCCTCAGATGAAGAAAGGGGGCAATAAAATACTAACATGCCCTTATCTTCAAAAGCAATAGAGGCACGATAAACACTCAGCACACCCGAACCTGCAGCCACACCTGGGCCAGGGGCTGCACCCTTGTCGGATGGTCCTGAGAAACACGCAGAAAGTTCCAACATCTTCTTTCTGCACCTGCCCCCACAGCACCCCAGGGGATGCCCTGGCCAAAGCCCCCTCCTGCTTCCCTGGCTGCGGCCCCATGGGAGCAGAGCCCCTTCCCTTGCAGAGCACTGGGGAGGGATGCCTGGGGGGGTGAAAAGGCACAGGTTTCTCCCAGAGCCATCCAGATCCCACGCCTCCTGCCTCCCTGGAACCCTCCAGGCAAGCAGAGCTCAACACCTTCTGGCATCCCTCTGGTTCCTGCCTAACACAGGGTCTGAAAGAGCAGCAAATAATCCATGAGGAGTATCAGGCCAGGTGCTGGGAGAGCCCGTCTCTGCCCGCAGCCCCCAGGCAGTGCTCAGATAGCAGAGGCAGGAGGGGGAAGAAAATTCAGGCCAAGTTCCTGGTAGGCTGAGGCTCTTGGAAAGGGCCTCCACATTCCTCCACCCAGCTGCAGCACCCTCCCAGCTGCCTCCCGTGCCGTGCCGGAGCCTTCCAGCCCCTCGGCAAGCCAGGGCTGGCGTGGAAGAGCACGAAGTCTTCCTATCCATGGTGTTGCAGCCATCTTTTCAGGAGCAGCAGAGGATGCACTATGGAGAGGGGATGCTCTCAGGCACTTCAAATCCTGACTCCTGGGCTGGGCTAAGCAACAGCTCAAGTCATGGACTGTGCTGGTGGGAATGGAAGACACGCTCCCTGCCCCAGCCACGCCCCAAGCCCCACCCGATGTCCCCGCTGGTGGCCACGCTCTAGCCTGGTGGTTTCACCTCCGGGCATCTATGATGCTCGGCTGGCAATTGCACTCACATTTTACCTCCCAAGGCTTCCCATCCTCCCAAAGCCTTGGGGATGGCCCCATCTGGAGTCACACAGCCGGAACACTGCCATGAGACCGTTGGTGCCTGGATCTTCTGGTTTTAATGGGAGACATTGCAATGGAGGTGAGGGTATGTGAGAAACCAGCTCCTCTTCGGAAAACACCTCCAGTCGGAGGGAAAAGCCTGTCCACAAACTCATGGCTTTCCATAGCCTCCTGGAAGAGACCTGTTCAAAGGCACTTTAAAGGATTCTTGTGGTCTTTAAAGAAAGATATGAGGGAAACAGGGCGGAATGAACTCCATGGTACCGTAGGGGACAGAGACCTTTGGGTGCACCAGAGATTGCTAGAAAGCACGTTCCTGTCTGGGTTTGAACAACTGCTCAGAAATCTATCAGGAGAGTTATAAAAAGTGTTTATCTCGGAAACCCATGATACCTGTGAAGAGGACACGGATGTTTAATCTTCCAGGCATTACATTAACATCACAGTCGGATTTTTCCATAATTTGAGTCTAATCTATGTTGTAGAGCTTCAGGTTAGCGAATTCAGCAAACCTAGAATACATGCAATGCGTAGCAGCGAGAGCAGGCTTTATCAGTAGAATCTACACCCAATTCAGTGAGTAAAATAAGCTTTATCAGCAAGACACACTTTCATAGTGGTGTAAACATAAGCTCTTCCAGGGATTTTACAGAAACATCAGTGAAAACAGACTCCATCTCTAGCCAAGGAGACCTGGCTGAGAGAATTGAAGAGAAATTGTCCTGCACCCTCGGCATCTCCACTGCCGATTGATGATTAAGCAGCACTGCACTGCATAGAAGAGATGAAGACCAGAGGATCCCAAACACCTTTACATGGACAAACGGAGTTGCAACCGCATTAGGCAGTGGGCAGAGTCATCCCAAGCAATCCAGTCTACCAGCCGGTCATCTCCATGCTCGGGGTACACTTGAGGGCACCAACATTTCAGCAGCTGCTGACCTAGGATCATGTCTAGAAGATGTTCAGACCCCAGACACAGCTGAGCCCCTCCAAGCTCTCTGCTGTGTGCCAGGAGTCTGGAATAAACAAGAAGTCATCCCATAAGCAGAGAAACCAGGGAGGCTTTGCCAGCGCTGGGGTTGCCTCTTATCTCCGTTCAGGATTTCAGAGGAAGGTTGTGCTTTGACGAAGCTTTTCCCACACTGGAGAACTAATCTTTCCTCAAGGCAGGTACCTTTTTTCACAGAACTTATGTACCATCTATTTCTGGGATGTCCAGCCTGCTAAAAAAGACCAAAACCAGGACAAAACCCACGTCACAAAGAGTGTGACTGCCTTGAACTCGCTTTCCTAGAAAAGGTGTCTCTCTAGGTTTCTCAGGTCACTGGAGCAAAGTCCCACACCACCGGCTACACCTGGCAGGTGCTCCCAAGATTGCTCCGACAGATGCATTTTCATCACGGCAATTTTTAAGCCCTTTCCTTTTGGGGCGGTGGGAACAATTCCAGCCTTCAGTATTTTCCGAGGCGTAGAGAAGCCCAAGGAGTCTGCAGGCATTACAGAGCTAAGGGCAGACCACAGCCATCGCTGGCTCCATGACCATGATGCCCCGTGCCCTTTGAGCTATTCCAGTACGCTTTTACAGGAATAAGGGTGCTGCCCTTTGCCTTTGGGTTTTCCCCCGGCTGCAGGGGAGGCCAGGCACCACATCTCGCAGAGCGTGGGTAGGCGAGGAGGCAATTAACCTCTGATCTTCCCCTGCGACTTAACGCAACATCGTTGGCCTTCTGCTCTTCCCAACCCACCTTTATTTTAATGGTGTTTCCAGATTGCCAACTGGCAGGTCATTTCAGCTCCAGTCCCACTCTCTCCGTCCCCGACAGGCTGAAGAGGCAAAGGCTGCCTGCGCCCGAGGGAGGCCGACAGGTAAGAGACAGCAGATGGAAAAAATGATTAACTCCTTGTTTTCAAGGTGAGGAGAGCAGGCACTTTGGGACCAGGGACATTCTTCAGCAAGTAGAAGGACGTCTCTGCTGCAAAGCCCCTGGAAGGGGAAAGTGGCTCCCAGCAGAAAGCCCCCGTAGCCCAGCCCTAGGGAGTGAGACATGAAGAACTGCAGCTGCCAGGAGCCTGCTAATCACAGAATCATAGAATGGTTAGAGTTGGAAGGGATCTTAAAGACCATCTAGTTCCATCTGCCCTGGGCAGGGACACCTCCCACTAGACCAGGTTGCTCAAAGCCCTGTCCAACCTGGCCTTCAACACCTCCAGGGATGGGGCAGCCACAGCTTCCATCAAATTTCCACCTCCCCAGGCAGAGCTGGCTACAGGAGACCTCTGTAGCTGATGTCCCAGGGCCTGGTCACAAACAAGGGTCTTGCTGTGAGTTATGGCCTCCTTCCCAAAACCCAAGCATCCCCTCTCCCACATGTGCTAGAATGACTAACATCCCACATAAGCCACACGGGCTGATTTCTGGCTTGTAAGTCTGCAGTTGAAAATAGTCAAGTTTTACTGCATAGGACACAGGCAGATGCAGCTAATCCACCTGACTTCAGTACTTCTGGCTGAGTAAAAGCCTCAAGGGGAAAAAGAAAGGGAGCAAAGCACACCATAAAGGCAGCTTAGTCCTGTGTGAAGAGATAATTTTGTATCCTCAGCTGTCCTTGAGCGCAGCTGCCCTTTCCCACGGGAGATCTTTGCAAAGCACAGGGAGGCTGCCCACAAAACACAGCATTAAACCTCCCAGCTCAGGGGTGGGATGGAGAGACCCTCACCAACCACGACAGCGTGAGTCCCGGGGAAACGTGGCACTGCTCTTCCCTGGCTCCTCGCACTTCCCGCAACACAGGACAGCAAGGGCAGGACAGGCTGGGTTTCCACCCCCGAGCCTTGCCAGAGCTGCTGGCTACAACCCCAGGACTTCACGAGACACAGCACAGTACAATCAGTACCTCAGGGAGGATGCAGAGAGCTCTGGGAGGAGAAAGCTCTGCTAAACAGCCTTACCTTCGACATGCTTTTCTGACCTCCTCACCTGCAATAAGTATTTATCTTCACTACACAACTTCATCCCTCCCAAACTACTACGGCATCAACCTTCCGGCATGGGCACTGTTGAGCAAGCTTTGCAAGATGCAGGAGAGAAGTGCCAAGTTTCAAAACCAGGTACTTTGATACCACCTTATCGAAGGAAAATTAATAGCGGCACTGTTTGCCAAGTTACATCCATTTAGGAAACGCTCCATCACAGACCCACTTTGTGTGTTATTTCTTTACACTGAGGAAAACAAGTCAGCTCAAGAAATGTCAGAAGACCCACGTATTGCTATAAGGAGGATATATTTTGCCTTGCTGGTAATGCGAGGCACGGAGAGGTGAGAGCACGAAGCCTGCTTACTGTTCACAAGTTGGGAAACGCTTCCGTAGGCTCGCGGAGCTCTGCCGAGTGATGCTTGCATCAAAGCTGCCCTTTGCTCACCACCTCCTCGTTCAGCAAAGCCCATTCCTATCACTAACATCCGGAGCGTCTGTTTTCCGCACATGGTGCAAACAAACACGTTCTCCTTTCCCCGGGTGGCAGGAATTAACCAAGAGGAGCTCAGAGCTCTGCCACGGCTCCCTCCTGGGGATGGGGTCTAGCCCGAGGGCTCTGCACGTGACATGACAAACATCAGGGATGTCTGTGAATAAGCTTCTAAAAAAATAAGGTCAAGTAGTATTAGGGATGAAGCTCAGATCCCAGAGCTAGTTATACTGGAATGAAATAAACAAAATGCAAATAGGAGCAGCATCAGATAAGATTACTAGCACAACACATATGTGCTGTGAAGAGCATTGAGATCAAGCCTGAAGGAGGTGTGGACATTTCCTGCTTTAGAAGCAGCTTTGGAGGAGAAAATAACGGTCTCCCTCTTCCCTTGCCCAGGGTAGATGCTTTCAAAGGATGACTGGCTTTTGGGATAAAATTACATGACCAGAAGCATGACAGCTCCCCAAGATCGCTGGCTATTTTGCACTTCAGAAACCGTATTTCATGCAATCATTTCACAAAAACTAACGCAAGTGTGCCAAACATTGTGAAAGGAAACTTCAACTCATTGGGATTTCCTGGTACAGAATCAATCTCCTCAAGAGCTCTATTGAAAATTAAACGCGGTGGGGGTGTAGTCCTGTGGTTTGAGGACCAGCTAGCGAGATGTCAAAAGCAAAAAATCCAAACATGAATGGAGATAAGAAATGCTACCTTCAAACCATGAATGGGGGGAGATAAGGGAGCTAACCTTCAAGCTCAAGTGTTACCACCCGCAGCACTGACCTGGAAACACAGTAAACAGCTCGGTCACAGAAACAGCTCGGAGATCTAGAAACACGAGCTGAAAACAAAACAGCCGGACAGGAAATCAGGAACAGCACCTACAGACTGCAGAAAAAGCACAGTTGTGTAGACACGTCCTTTCTATCTCCACTACCAACAGTGAAAGTAACTTCCATGGTAACGCGTGTAAGTCCAGACATGGGGGAAAGGACGTGGCAAAGCCTTTACCCTGCAGGATGGGGTAAATCGTCCACATAACTCTGTTGCTCAACTCGGACTTTCGGGCCACACACGCTACACATGTTTGGTGATAGCACCTAAGCCGCTGGTTTCTGTCACGTGGTCTCGTGCCGTCCCAGGATAAATGGAGTGTTTGAGTCAAAGGATCAATGCTGTGCACCCAGCACTCCCTCCTCTATACCCACCATCCCGGCAAGAGAACATGCCTCAGGAATGACAGCGAGTGCATGACTGCAAGGGGGGGCTCTCCTCCGCTCCTTTAAGCCAGTCTCCCTGTAGGGGGGCCTACACGAAAGCTGGGGAGGGGCTGTTTGCAAGGGCATGTAGCAATAGGACGAGGGGCAATGGCTTTAAGCTAGAGCAGGGCAGGTTTAGACGAGACATTAGGAAGAAGTTCTTTACACTGAGGGTGGTGAGACACTGGCCCAGGTTGCCCAGAGAGGTGGTGGAGGCCCCATCCCTGGAGACACTGAAGGCCAGGCTTGATGAGGCTCTGAGCAACCTGATCTAGTTGAAGATGTCCCTGCTTACTGTGGGGGGGTTGCACTAGATGGCCTTTAAAGGTCCCTTCCAACCCAACACATTCTGTGATTCTGTGATTTTATACCTGTAAGAAACCATGTTGGATTCAGGAAGCTTCTGAGCTGGAAATAAGTACAGGCTTGAACACTATTGAACGATATGCACTTGACCTTAGTTTTTCCCCATGAACCATGCTGGAGGCAGGACAGGGAGCTGCAGCATCCTTCGGTCTGAGTGAGATTGTTCCCCTGCATCATGTCTGGCTGCTCTCAAACCCCACGTCTTCCTCCAAACACCCCATCATCCTCAACATTTCCCAGGTTAAAAGGATGGTCATGCTGCTGGCTAAAGAAGAGTCTATGAAAATAAGCCTAAAAAGCTAATTTAAAGGTGAAGCCCCCACAGGACAGCCTCTGTTGAACGAAGCTAGGCTCAGCCACGCTGGCCCCAAGCCTTGCAGCAGACCCGACTGCCAGCCCCAGCGTCACTGTACCACCAACTGTTCCCATAGCTACACAGGAAGATAAATTTAGTTCAAGGAACCTTGTGTTGCTACATTATTTAACAAACAAACAGACACACTCAGGAGGAAAAGGCGGGCAGGGACCCAGTTTAGCTGCTGCTGCGTGGGCCGATCAGACCTATGAACTCGAAACTGCTTCCCAGAGGGAAAGGGGCCAAATCCTGACCCTCAGCACCATTCTGCTCTAGCCCGGTCAGCTGTGTTAGTCACACGAGGACTCCAGCATGGCCACAGAGGAGTGCCCGGGCTGCACTTTCCTGGGATGCTTCTTGCACCAGGAGCTGGGCAGCCACCAGCAGGGTCTCCCTGCCTCTCTGCTATGCAACCCAGAGTACTAAGGAAGGTGGCAAAGGGGTTGCTGGGGTGTCCCCTGGCCAGGCAGGATCCAGCCTGGCTGTGCTGGGAGCCGTGCTTGTGCTGCAGTCCCCTCTGCTCACATTGCCTCTGGGTTTCCACCACCTGGGGAACACCAGCCCCAGCGATGGGGAGCAGAAGAGCCATGCTGGTCCTGCAAAACCAGAGGAGGGGAAGGAGAACACCCTGCCCCACCCGAATGATGACCTAGAACACAAGTAAAGAAACCAGGGTTTTATTAACGACCAGGTGCAAAAGGCACAGTGGCAGGAGGGAGGGGACTACTCCACCATGAGGTGTGCCTCCTCCAGTATGGTCTGCAAGATCTCATCCACCTGATCCACCTTAATCAAAGGTAATATCCTGGGTGAACAAGAGAAGCCAGCTCACATTCACAGCCAGGTTCTTAAGTTTCTCCATAACACTCTGGGCAAGAGGGCAAAAGCCAAGAGGAGAGTCAGTGGTGAGAGCCTGGATCTGATACCTCCCATCACACACCCTTCCTGTTCCCCTTCCTACCAGCAGTACCACATGCACTGGGGTTCCTTGCTCCATCCCATTCTTATCTCCATTACAGACCCAACACTGTGCAAGGGATCCAGCAGAAAGGTATAGGACAGAGATAGTTTGGATAAAGCATATTTCTGTAGGGCATCTTTGAAGCCATATCAATTGTTTGGATTCATCTGGTGATTCCACCTCCTCACAACAGCAGGATCCTCACTTACAACCCAGTTACGTATACAGTGGGGTGATGGATGCCAGGGAAGCAGTGTCCTGTGGAAACAGCAGCCCATCATGACTCCTGCCTTCTCCCCCACCTTAGGGATAACAGGGACCACCAGCCTGCCAACCCACAGCTCTGACCTCTTCACGTCTTCTTTCTCTGGGGCTCTGCAGGAAACCTGTGCCTCCCTCAGCACCCCTAAGTGCATCTCGGTATCCGTGAGTCTATCCATCAGTTCAGCCTTCTCCTATGCAGACCTTGCCAGCTTTGCTTTCTGCTTCTGCTGCGCAGCTTGGCAGTAACACGTGCATTTCTTGCTGCAGGGCAAGTCTTCCACCTTCTGAGCTGCGCCAGTTCCTGTGGGCATTTCAGGAACTCTGTTTTCAGGCAACACTTCTCATGCTCAATTTTCTCCACCTGAAATGGGAGGAGGACACACACACAGGAATTAGCTCAATTGGTGTCATGGTTTAACCTTGGGCAGCAACTAAGCCCCACACAGCCACACACTCACACCCCCCTGGGTGGGGGAGAGAATTGGGAGGGTAAACGTAAGAAAACTCATGGGTTGAGATAAGACAGTTTAATAGGTAAAGTAAAAGCCACACATGCATGCAAATCAAAATAAGGAATCCATTCATTACTTCCCATCGGCAGGCAGGTGATCAGCCATCTCCAGGAGAGCAGGGCTCCATCATGTGTAATGGTCGCCAGAGAAGACAAACGCCATCACTCCAAATGTCCCCCCCTTCCTTCTTCCCCAGCTTTTATTGCTGAGCATGACGTCACATGGTCTGGAATATCCCCTCGGTCAGTTGGGGTCAGCTGTCCCAGCTGTGTGTCCCCCCAGCTGCTTGTGCACCCCCAGCCCATCACTGGTGGGGTGGTGTGAGGAGCAGGAAAGGCCTCGGCTCTGTGTGAGCCTTGCTCAGTGGTAGCTAAAACGCAGGTGTGTTAGCAAGGCTAGTTTAGTCACTATACTAAAACATAGCACCATACAAGCTAATATGAAGAAAAGTAACTCTGTCCCAGCCAAAACCAGCACAATCAGCAAGACAAAAAGAGCTTTGCCAGGCCTGAAGAAGTTTAGAGTCAGCAGATTTATATGGAGAACTCACTCCTCCTCAACCCACTTTGACCTGCTCTCTCCAAAACCCTCCAAACCAGCACAGATACACAGCCACAAATTCACTACCTTGCACTGGAGCACATCCCACTCTGCTGAAAGTCATCAGTTTCACAAAGATCTGGTCTTCCAGGTTCCACTGGTCTTCTCACATCCCCCTGCTCTATTATATCCTCCTGCTCCTGTGCGTTAAGGATCTGTAATTCTCTTCCTCCTCTGTCTCACTGCTGAGACATAGAGCTTTCTCCTGCTTTGATCTGTCAAGTCTTGCCTTCCATCCAAAAGGGAAGAGCAAAATGGGAGCTTCACCACTTGCAGCAGTCTTCAAAACACCAACCACCACAAAGAATCCCTTGTCTATGTCTTTTATGCTCCTGTACGAATTTACGCAGGCACTCAAGTCTATAGCCTGTCTTTCTGCTATTAACGTTTGGAATTTGCTTTCCAGCTTCCCCTGGACCACTCCAGCCTCCCTCGGTTCTCCTGCTGGACAATGCTGGAGTCTCTGCCTTGAGGCAGCGTCACACACTGTTAGCGGGGCTGGCGCTGCTCAGAGTGCCCGGCTGCTCTTTGAGCAGACAGATCATAGAATGGTTCGGGTTGGAAGGGACCCTGAAGGTCATCTAGTTCCAACCCCCCTGCCATGGGCAGGGACACCTCCCACTAGACCAGGCTGCTCAAAGCCCCATCCAGCCTGGCCTTGAACACCTCCAGGATGCGTCATCCAAAATCTCCCTGGGCAACCTATGCAAGATGTGCAAGCTGACACCTGCCTTCAGGTTCTCCCGTTTCATGTGCAGAAGTTTTCCCCTTTCTCGGTAAGATGCTGCAAAGCTCTTCTGAAGGGGAGAGGTCAAGGGGCTGGAACAAGTCAGGTCTGGAGGTGAAGATTCTGCCAGCCACCCCATGCTTTTCCAGTATTTCTTCTTTTATGGTCAACTTGGCCTTGCTGGGGGGGGGGGTGCTGACCTCAGAGCTCAATACCTGACTCACTTGTAACACAATCAAAAGCCTGACTTCAGGAAGGGAAAGGCCAGTCCATCTGCAAGTCTGTGTTACGGTCCGGGCCATCAGATGGATTCCCAAACAGCGCTGAGCAAACAGGACAAGGAACACAGGCACAAAGGGGGAGCAAAGTAAAAAGCAGAGCGTGGGGGAGTTATAGGGATGTTGGGAGAGAGGAACAGGGTTGTAGGGAGAGAGGAACAGGGTTGTAGGGCCAAGATGGTGATAGAGCACATTGGAGGTGCTGCAGAGATCTCATAGAATCACACAATGGTTCAGGTTAGAAAGGACTTTAAAGATCGTCTAGTTCCAAACCCCCTGCCCTGGGCAGGGACACCTCCCACTAGACCAGGTTGCCTAAAGCCCCATCCAGCCTGGCCTTGAACACTTCCAGGGTCATGTTTGGAAAAAGTGGTTCAGCATGGCAGCAGTGACAAGAAACAAGAGGGGCCTAGGAAGGAGCTGAGGCAAGGGAAACAGGAGGTGTCAGGAGGTATCATGATGAGAGAAGCAGCTTTCAGAATTACTGCTGAGCTAGCTAGGGATGAGCAGGACTGTTCTCATCACACATTTTCAAAGCTGCTGTAACCCAGTGGTCTTCTCCCTCCCCAAGATCCTGCAAGGAGGAGCAGAAGGTCAACCAGACAGATCTCTGATCCACCAGCCAGCTGCATCATGTGCAGAGGGCCACAGAGAGAGAGGTGCCAAGATCTCGACTGCTGACAACCCAGCAGCCCCATTGCAGGTCTTCCCCTGGGCAACCGGTGGGCAGGCGCAGGGGCCAGGCAGAAGGGACAAGTGTGGGACACGGCCAGGCAGCCCCTCAGCCGGGCAAGTAGTGCCACCGTGTGGGAGCAGCTCACATTGCTCTCTCATGACACGGGGCAGTGAGGGTTTCAGGCAGGGTGAAAGAGAGAAGTTGAAAATATATAAATAAATAAATCATATCTCACACCCCCCTCCCTCCCATCAAAAAAGTTAAAGAGAATGTAAGACTTATACTGATAAATTCTCTCAGCCAGAAAACTGCTTCCTTGCTGGAAGCCAAATGGTATCTGGCTTCTCTTGGGTAAAAACATCCTCTGTAAAGAGCAACTCAGAGACAGGCAGCGCCGAATGCTCCAGCAGTGGAGAGGCTGTCACGGCAGCTGTCATCCAGACTGACCACGGGGCTGGAAAACATGGAGATGAATTTAGCTCACAGGGGTGTGAAGGTGTTAACACTGATACACAGAGACCAGGAGGATTTGAAAACACCAACTTGGCAAGGATTTCCATTCCTCCCACTGTTCCACCCTGCTCCCCTTCTCTGTCTGGATACAGGAGGATGAAGGAGCATTTGAGTCCTCCAGATCCCTCTCTCCAAAAGGGAGGGAAGAGAAAACTGTCCGGGACAGATCCACTAGCTCTGGCCAGGGCTCCTTCCAGCAAACCACGTCTCACCAAGGCCTTCCACACTGCTGAAACCCAAAGAGAGAAAGCACACAGCTTTCTGCATCCTCTTCTAGCCACGAGAGGCAGAAAGGAACACACTAGGACTGGCAGGACGGGGTAGGATTGAGCGCAGGGACTGGACCTGCCCCAATCCCTGTTACTGTTAAGAGTTTTGAGCATGTCCAAGCTGTACACAAAGAATCAAAGTCTCATTTTATATGATGCTGCAACATCTTCACATCTTGGCATCTCTCTTGGCAGGAGGAAACGCGGATAACAGTGAGGCAGGGCTGAGAGCCTGCCAAGCCCTGCAGCACCAAGCATCAAGGCTTTCCTTGTGCTGGCTCCTGCAAGTCTTCTCCCTCTTGCCTCACTTGCTGTCCCATGGTCTGGGATGGGACCCATCTGAAAATGATGACGACAATCTCCTCTTCTTCTCTGTGTCCAGCTCCCTAGATCAACAAAAGGGAAAAAAGAGCAAGTTTCTCCTTGCTGCCTTACCAAGGGGTAAAACATTCTTTCACCCGCAGAACAGGTGAGAACAGGAGTTCTCTTCCAGAACAAGAGGAAAGCAGCAGACATCTCCTGTATGCAGGACACCCAACGCCTCTCCTTCCCCAGTCCTTGCTCCAGGTAGCTGAGCTGCAAACTGGAACTGGATACACTCACTCTTTCTGGCATTTCTGTCTGTATCTGGGCCTCTTCTCTTCATCACTGTGTTCCCGCTCCTCGGGTGCCAAACGGCTTCTGCAACAAGAGCAGTCAACCATGCCTGAGTGTGTAACAGAACAGTTTGACTCCCCTCTCCCACCAAAAATCTCCATGGTTCGGACACCTACTCAATGTCTCTAATCCTTTAGGATTTCAGACAAAAGAAGGTCAAGAGAACAGCTGATGAATCAAACACTGTGCTTAAGGGCTAACAGGAAAAAGAGTCACGTGAATCCCCAAATAACACAGATGAAATGAAGCACAGACTATGAGACCAGAGTTCAGCACAGCACATAGTTTGCCAGTCATCTCTGCTTCAGGTTTTGAGTTGCCAGAGAAATGCATTGTAACCCACGTGGGCAGCATAGACCACTAACACCAGCTCCTTCAAAGGAAAGGAACCGTCACAGTCATGAGTTACGTGGAAACAGTCTACAGGAAACGTTCCCTCTTCGCACCACTATACATTTGCAGTGATGTCCTGAAGCACAAGATAGAAACCTGCATATACAGGTTTAAAAGAGAAACGTAATACTTACTTTTCTGGCAGCCACAAGTACTGCACAGGTGTTTTCACTGAATTGTCCAACACATTCTTAGGTCTCAGTCTTCAGACGATGCTGCTAACTTAGAAACCATCTGTACACCTAGGCAAGCCTAGTTACTCCCTCTACAGTACCTTCCTTGCTTGCTCTGGTCTGCCACCACCTTGCTGCATGCTCAGTTGAACCAGGTCAGTCTGAAGGTACCCACAAATCCCACAGTCCACTTGTCTGGCTTGACAAAGAACTGGCTCCCATCTGTAATCTGTGCTGCCTTCTCCTCCAGATCAATGACTTTTAATGTACCAAAGAGCTTTAAATGGAGGCAGTCCCGTATTAGCTTCCTCCTCTGCTGAAAAGTGTCTTGATTATCTAGTTTCTAGGCTATAAAAACTTACTCCTCAGCCTCCAGAGCCAACTGATTTCCTTAATAGTTTGTCATGAAGGCCATCTTATCTACATTTGTGGAATGCCGGATTTCAACAGATAACGGCAATTCAGCCGCATAAACTGGTTGCACCCTGGAATTAGTTAATCAGAGAAAAGGAATTTCCTTCAGTAACATCACAACAGTTGGTCTCAGTCCCAGCTCTACCAGTTTTTTCTGGTTAGCATTTAAGCTGATATTCTTGGTAAGGAAGTAAAGCTTTTTATATTCTCCAACGGGTCAGATCTCAACATGAAACTATATTTTGTTATTAGCGGTTTTGCCATTTGACTGTAATTCAATCAGCACATTTAACTAAAGCCCATCCAATCCTTCAGAAGTACTATAATTAAATGGCCAGATTCCTCTAGATCAAAGGCTGTTATTTTAAAGGCATCAGGAAAAAAAGGGGTCAGGCAGTGACCAAAGCAAGCATGCACTAAAACATGTTCCTATTTTAACATCGCTTATTTTAATGAAGATTCACAGGTAGGTGGACGGAAAGCAGGCAGTCAAGCATTTGACAGAAACCATTTGTATTTTGAGGATGTGAGATGGCATGGAAAAAAGTCATCCAGGACTCAATTCACAAGTCTCCTACCTGTATTTGGGGAGGGGATGGAGATGACAAACGCAGCTTTCTGGTAACAATGGTAGGGTCAACCTGGTCAGGAAACTTCCTGCACTTCAGATATTCTTCACATTGTACCCACGTCTGGTCTGGTCTCTCTCTGCAAAAACCAATGCTCAGTCTGTGTATTTTAAGTGTGGAGTAAACACCAGAAAAGGCTGTTCAGAACAAGCGCTGCCACCTGACCCCAAAGCAATCCCAGCCCATTTGGCCCAGGTCACGGGATGGTGCGGGACAGCCAACATGTCTCTGCTCTCCTGGGGACACCCTGCCTGTGGTGTGGCATCCCTCCGCAGTAACCACCAGCCCAAACTCCACAGGTTCAAATCTCAATTCCTTATAGGAAGGAGGAGTCCAGTCACGCCTTGTCCAGTCCAGCCACACCTCTGCTCCTCCTGGTGGCACATTCCCACCCCACCTCGGCCAAGGGAAACCCTCAGGCCTTTAATGCTGGCAAAGATCAGAGCAGTGGCAAACTGGTTTCTATGCTATTGTGCAAGCTGCATCCACATTGCCCAAGTTCATCTGTGCCATCTTCGCTTTCCAATAGCTGTTGAGTTTCTGTCCCAGCACAGCAATCATCTATTTGGAAGGAAGAACTCCATAAGAAGCTGAGCAACTCCCATTGGCACAACAGGCAGTGGCAAGGAACAACCAGGGCAAACACAAACCCCTTCCCTAAGAACTTGTCTTAGACTTATGACTGCAGGTTTTAGGTTGATACCTTAGCAACCCCTCTGTATCACCCACCCCACAGCTGCAAAAAACAGACCAGTATCATCATAAAAAAATTCAGGCTACAGGTCCCTTTCCCCAAGTGCAGCCTTTCGCAAAGTGTGGAGTGCTGCATCCCCCGGAGAACAGTGGCTAGTGCCTGGAGGGCACCCCTTAGCTGGAGGCTCTATGTAAGCATCAGACTACTTCTTTTGGCTTTATAGGCGTGCTCCCGGTTTGGGCAGCTCTGTTGAAGTGTACACAAACATAGGCTCCATTTTATTTCCAGTGAGTCTCCTCAGGGCTGGAGTCTTGTGCAGGAATGAGCTGGAGGAACACAGAGACTGTGCCCTTTCCTCAGCCCAAGGCTCTATGTTTGTACTGGACTTTCAGGATAAAATTCTCCATGCCCTCTAGGGGCACTAGAGAAGGAAAAAATGGGCCAATTTGGGGCTACTTCACAATAAACAGACCTAAGAACATGCACAGTGCTCAGAACAAAGGCTGTATCAGAGCACAACCCTCTCCAGTCAGCAGCCTTGGGCAAAGGTCTCTTATTGGTACTCTTTGCCTTCTTCAAAGTCCTCTTTGTTGCGTGCTCAATTCAGGAAGGTACATTCAATTATACCAATCACACCTACACCTCCTCGCTGCACCAGGGGCCAGAAATGAAAGGAAAGAGCTGCTTTAGCCAATTCTGCTCAGAACAACAAAAAAAAAAGTAGTCTTTTGGGGAGCACTCGGTAACACCCTAAACCCCTAATACAAAGGTTGATGGCAACATCATGGCCTGTGTATTGCATGCCAACATAAGGTAGAAACAATATGAGGTACAAACACCTGGCAAACCCCCCAGCAAATGTATTTTGGGCATATAATACGGAAGCTTTTTCTTCCAGAAAGCAGAGGACAGGCTGGCTTAACTAACAGACCACAATTATCTGTGGCATAGATGGTCACCCCCAAGGCATGCCACAGCTCTGAGACAGCACTGCAAGACAACACCTAGAAGTAAATACTTCAGCGACCACTTCCTATCAGAGTGCAGGCTATCCTGCCAGAGCAGATTCCCTCCTGGAAATCATCCTGGAGGAGAGGCAGGCTGTCCATCCCATGCGAGCACCTCCAACCACAGCAGTATTGAACAGTAGGTGGACATCTCTAGTCACCTAAAACCCGGACAGGTACCCATTGCGCGGATGCACACACTAACCTGATCCTAAGGACACACCAGGTCTCCTTGTTCAACTCTGGACATCGTGCAATGTAGAAGCAAGGATCTAAAAGAAGGCTGCTTTTTGCAAAGCTCCATTCTCCCCTTTCTCAGACAAAAAGGGGTAAGAGACAAGTCCAACTACTCACCTTCGACAGCCCAGCTTCTCATAGGATCTGATGAGCCGGTTGTCAGGGTACATCATGATCCTCTAGTGGCTTTTGCTCTTGCAGGTGAATCCAGAAGTGATCTTCATCCTTTTGCTCTGAGGCAAAACATGTCGAGGAAGAAATAAACAACAAGGTCCAGAGGTGGAGCAGGGGAGATGCTAAAGTTCCACAGGAAGGAGTGAAACACCCCAGGGAGGACACAGCATCAAGCAGCCCACAGTGTGTTCCTCAGCTCAACACCTTCCCTCTTCAGGAGGGAAAAAGTGCTCAGCCTTGGCCTGCTAACAACAACCCCGTGCATGCAGCCAACAGTCACAGATAAGAACACGCGTAACTGACTGGAGGGGAGTTGGATACAGCCATACTGAGCAGAGACAGGCTGTCCTTGCCAAGTCAAAATATGCCTTGGTTACAGCTTTAATAACTCTGATATGCTTTTATACTACACTGATAACAGAACAGGCAAGATCTGGCCAAAGAAAACTGTCTATCACAAATGAGATAACTAATAATTTTACTAGTGATGAAAAGATAAGTGACAAACGTTTACAAAACCAAATCAAGCACATCCAGTCAGGGCTGAAGAGATCTTAACAACTAACAATGACACTAAGGTCCACCAAAAAAAAGCGAGCTCTCCTTCAGCAGACTCCAGTTTCACAAATTCAGTTCTAGACAGGCCACTATTAGATGGGGAACTGGGAGAGGGTGGGCAGAGTGTGGTCTGTTTACAGCTCTGCGGCCCAGAACCATCCCGCAGTGATGCCGGTTCCTCTGGAGCTTGGACAGGGCAAAGCCTGCCAGCACCAGGGCAAAGCTGGTGCTCAGCAACACCACAGCCCCATTTCTCTTTCCGTTTCTCAGTTTGCTCTGAATCAGAATCACCTCCTTGTAGATCCAGTGCAGCCTTGGCCAGATGGGTATATCTGCGTGCTGTTGCAGGACAGTTGTGAGGGGAGTCACACAGCCTGGAGGAGGACACGGCAGCAGGGCGAACAGCAGCAGCTCTTGGGAGCATTCCTCTTCTCCACATGGCTGTATTTAGGTGTGCAGTGGAAGCCTGCAACTTGTCTCTGCTAGGAAAGCCTGTGTTCCCATCACCAAGAGCTTGGGTGTTGCGCTCTCAGGAGCACTGGGATACTGTGGGAAGCATATGACATTAGCTTGCCTTGTTCACAAAAAGCGCTAAAACAGGTCAGCAGATGAACCATGGTGTCTGCCACAATGGTACCCCACCAGAACAACCACGCCACATGCTTTACGGGGATCAATAGTAAGGAGCCAAGACATTTGCAATCATAAAGCATCTGTGCAGTTAGATACCTGTGCAACCAAAGTGTCTGGGAGAAAAGGGGAAGCCTTTTTTCTTGTCCTAAAGCAACATATCTTTATGTTGCCACCAGAGACAGGGCAGCAGCCCCACCCTGCACCAGTCAGGTACTCCAGCTCCCAGCACAGAGGCCAGGACTGAACTCTGCTGGCATAGTCCGGCATCAGCAGAGCACAGCACACATGGCTCTAGAAGACCTGCGCAGGACAAAGATGAATCAACACACACTAAGGAAATATCACAATAAATACATTTATTTATATGGCTTCCTCCCTCCCTGGCTTGCCACAAAGGGCTGAGAAGGCAGACGTGTAGAACAGGAGGAAAAAGCCAGTACATCCAACAGTGTAAAGACAGTGCCCATCTCTCTCCAGGAAGAGCTTAAGTCTCCAGCTCACTCTTCCCCACTTTGAGATTTATGGAGCTGCATGTTAACTCCCAACAGTCCCTCACTGTCCCAGTTACAACCAAGGAGTTCCCATGGCCCGTGCAAATGCACAAGGTTCCTGGTTATCCATGCCTTACGTGGCAGGGGGGTTCTCTCCAGCAGAGGAGCAGGGGATGGCAGAGTCAGCCTCTGGCGAATGCCCCTTGCTTTTCCCAAATTCAATTACCAGTGGCTTCCCCTGCAGATTGTACCCGTTCACCAACAGCATGGCGTCCTGGGCCGATTGAATATCTGTAACAAGAGAGCAAAATGGGTGCAGGTGACACAGCAAGTTCTGGCACAGATGCACATGGTGCTCACACAGATGTTCCTGGCGCACCGACCCTCAGCCCACACCGTGACACAGTGCGGTGCTGGGATCCTCTAACCAGAGTGACATGCTGAATAGAAATACAGCATGTAGCAGACTGCATCCCTTCTGTTTTGTTGAATCCTCTTCCAATCCAGGGAAAAGAGTTCGATGCGATTGGAAGAAGAGGGAGTGGACTCCCCTCCTCCTCCTTGGAGAGCAGGGTTGGTGCCAGCCCAGTGCCCTGCAGGAGTGAGGGGAGAACTAGGAGGCAAAAGGCAGCGACTCACCAGGGAAGGTGATGAAAGCCTGACCCCTCATCCGGCCGCTCAGGAGGCGAAACTGGATTGGTGGGCTGTCCTCTTTCTGGAACCGAGCAAACAAGGACACCAGGTCTTTCATCGTCACTCGAGAGCCCAGGTTCTTCAAATACAGCACCTGTTCCAGAGACAGAAAGGGTCAGCCGGCCTGTGCCATGCAAACAGACACCTTTCAACCTGGTCCCAAGTCCTTACACCTCAAAGATGTGAATCAGTTCAGCCCCTCTGCCATCCAAGGGTCCTCCTTCCACCCACATGCTACCAGTGGAGTTTGGAATACAGGCTGGTGTACAGAGAAAGGCAGCTCTGGACTCAAGGCATCATCATGTTTGCCTGTGCCAAGTGCTGATAGCTCCAGTTATTTATAAAGCACAAGAAGCTTCATCTACCAGTTAAACACAGTTTGAGTCAAATCAAGCTGGTCTCGGTCAGGTCCAAACAGGGAGAGAGCATCTTGACGAGTGACCTGCCAGAGCCAGGAAGGGCTGAGGTCTGACACACAGCTCTACCAGCCGGGTGACTTCCCACTAAAGCCAAAGGTCCCCATCCCTCCCAGGGTGCAGGCTGCTCTCCCCTGGGAGGAAGGATCAACCAAGCACTTCCCAAGCAACAGCAAAGAGAAGCCTTTGTCTGCCAAAGCAGGGCATGCTAGTGAGGAAGATGAATAAATCCTGGTTCATCACTACATACCTTGTTGGGCTCCCCAGGATGGTAGGACGAGAACCTGGGTATATTCCGGAGTTCCTCCTCTGAGAGACGGTTCTTGCAGATATCCTCTTCTGGGACAAACTCTACAGGCTCTTTGATAATTGTAAGTGTTGGAGGGGACTGGTTGGGCCTTGTTGCAGAAAGGCTGGGACTTCTTGCCTGTTCTGCCTGCTCTTCCTGGTCTGGAAGTGATGGTTCCTTGGCTACAGGCCCCTGCGGGGCCAGGGAAGGGCACGAGCATGGGTCACTTTTGGTAGGCTGGACTTCTTCAGGACACTTTTTGCTTAGCAGCTCTTGGTAGACGCTGTCCAGATGAACCATGGGGTCCTTTTCATCTATTACCCTCTTCTGAGTGTCATCTAATCCACAACGGAGAAACATGGTAATATGACTATCACCAAGAACCCGGAAAATGCACAGACTGCGGGAAAAGACACAGACAGGAGAAAGCCTGTTCCGACCCAGCCTCCATGCACCCGCCAACCAGGACCTACAGGTTATTCAGAACAAGAAGAATAGCTCCAGCAGCCAGCAAGTGCTGGTGTCCCAGCTCAGGATGAACCCACAGAGGGCAACACCTCAACCAGTGCTTTGTACAGAGCGCATTTCTTCCAGAGGTGTCTCCATTAGCTTATCTGCAGCCACATTTCAGCACATTCCCGTGACTCCTTCAACACACCTCCTTCTGCATGCATGGCCAGGATGTGTCAACGCTGCTTTTCTACACCACTACATGGAATATAAACTTTTTGCTTCCGTCATCAGATGAAGCTCCTGGGTTTAAAAAAGGTCCATGGTATGGACTGACCAAGGATATCTCCTTTACTTTATTTAATGGAAATGTGGACAGAAGTAAGCAGGGCATCTCCCAGCCTACGAACCCCAACCTTGTGCCTCTTGGTTTTGTTAAATGCCACAACAATGACACCAAAGGAGGGAGAAGGGGCAAAAGGATGCTGGGTCAGCTGGACATTATATCTTGAACAGTATCAACACTGATCAAAGCGGTGTCTTAGGAGTTTAGAAGCTCCTCCTCATCTTCTACTTAATACTGTCTTACATACAAAAATCAGTCTGGGCTGGAGCTTCATGCCCACACGTTCTCCAGCTAAAGCAGACTGGAGCAGTTTTTGCCATCTCTGGACAACACTTGACTCTCCATCCAGAAAAGCCGCAGTAAGCCACAACACTGCAGGGGCGAGAAATGCTGTTATCCCGTGGACACAGTACTGGGAATCAGCAACTGGGCTGCAATTCCACTTCAGCTACTGGGAGGAGCCTTTTAGAAGTCACTCCTCCTCTTTCCTGCTCTGTGCGTTTACCTCCCTCTCACCCTTGTTAGACTGCAGTAATATCAGAGAAAGGATGATCTCTAGCCCCACACAGGCACCTCGTGTCACTTGGTGCAGCTCGGTGGGGACCTCTGGGTTCTACCAAAGTATAACCCCGGCTGCTCATCCACATACCGAGCTGGGCTCTACAGTACACGCAACATGTCAACAAGATCCACGCTCTCCAAACAGAGATTGACTTTACAAGCCTCTATATTAAACCATTCAGAAAGCCCACTCTCTGTCTGCTCATGTAACACAGGAAAATATCTCCTCCTACACAGTGCCAAAACAGAACTATGTCTTCAGGGAAAGGCGGCCAGACAGAAATGTGTTGGACTCCCACACACCCTGGCTCTCTGTGCTGGAGCAAAGGCAGGAACAGCCCTGAGCCCACAAACCTTCGTGGTAGAGCGCCCGGAGGAAGGAGTGGCGGTCTGTTCCCTGAAAGAGGGCATTTTCAATCTCCATCTCCCGCCGGCTCAGCTGCTTGCTGCCAGCAAACCTCTGGGGCAGAGCGAGTATGCGCTGACGCTCTTCCATCTTCTCCTGGATGGCATGGAGTCGGTCCTGTGTGGCCTCTGGGGCTGCTCCCAGACCAGAGCCCTGGAAGACAGGTACAGCTTTGCTCACATACGGCACATGCCTCCTTTTCAGAGGCATGGCCAGCAGTCAAACTTCACATCCTCCAGCCCTGGAGGGCAACCAGAAGTCATTCCCCAAAGAGTGGATCACCGAGAGGCCCTGTCACTGCAAGGGTAGGACAGAAATACAACCACTCAGCAAGCCTCAGCTCTTGACAGAAGTGGAGAAACAGCCCCTTTCTCCTACATTTCTGTGCTGCTTTCCTTTCCCTAGCCTCACTGTCTGATGGTGCCTGTGTCCCTCTGTCCCAGCAGTCCCTGCCTCTGCAAGCTATAGCCATTTTCTAAGGCCAACTACAGTAACCGCACAAACCCCCTGTGGCATTTCTTTTACCACACCTATAGCATCCCTGAGCTCAAGTTTCCCCCAAGGTTTTGGTCTACAACCCTGGTGTCACTGAGAGCATCTTATTTGTGAAAAGTGGATCCCAAGCTGCCGTTCGGCACCCAAGGGTAGGTTTATGCTGAGGACTAAACCCTTGGCCAGCTTCACACGAGCCACCTCGCAGAAACCACCCAGCTACTGCAGCACAGACCTCAGAGCTAACCTGGCTACAAGCTAGCATTCCTGTGTAAATAAAACTCACTGACTGCCCAGGGCACTGCCAAGATTCATCAGACTCACACTGCCAAAGCACAAAGACATACCCCAATTTCTGGAGGGGCATTTCTGTTCCCTCATCCACCTCTATCAGAATCCAGAGAACACACTTGCATGGGGATGTAGGTGAATTTTCTTTTCTCAAATTGAGTTCAGTAATTACTGTGGCATACCCTTCTGCCTCAGGCAAGAAATCAGGCTTTCTCCCTGCACTGAGCACAATCTAACAAAGACTTTCCCATGGGTACCTCTCCCTTCCCGCCTAACTGCATGGGCCCACATCTGCACGGCTTCCATTCACCATTTCACAGCTTCCCTGGGGCACAAAAGGCTGTTTATATGAAAAAGCAATTGCAGGAAATCATTTGTAGTACCTTATTTTCAAAAAAGCTGCAACTTAGCAGCTGAAAATAACAGAAGCATGCACTCAGTACTTTGCTGAGAGCTCCATGGGCAATCTGAAGTCCGCTCTGTCTCAGCTGATTCCTCCTTGGTGGAATATTTCACTCAGGGCCTCCACATACAAAACTGCACATCACTACCTGACTTGGGCTTTCTCTCTAAACATTCTTCTTCTCTCATGAGCTGTACCCTAATGTCACTGCTTCTTTCTGTCAGAGGAGTGTTTTCCATGTTAATCTTTATTTCTAAACATCCCAGAACTGATTTCACACCAAATCTAACAGCTGGTACTGTTGACCTTAATTTTCAATCTCAAATTAACAGCACGCCCTTGTCTAAGCCAAGCTTTAATGCAGGCCACACCAGGGCTGGGTTTGCATTTAAACACCAAAGCAAGTAATGACTTCAGCTGAAGAGAGGCAAACCCATGATTACCACAGATGGCTTCCTTCTGCACACAGCCATTGCTCAGGAAGAGGAGGAGGGACAGAGGGAAGCCAAAGGTCAGCCCAAGTCCTGTTTTGCACCTTCTGGTTTACCCAATTAATAGCGGGACACTCCAGTGCACCTGACACAGAACAACCCTGAAATACCCTTGTCTCTGGAACATGAAGGAAAAGGATGAAGGTAGGGGAAGGGGAGAAACCTGCTCTGGCACTGCTCTGCTGCAAACTCCACCCAAAGAGGAGGCCATCACTGCAATCACACACTTGGTCTAACAGCTCTGCACTGCTATTTTTAGATGGCTATTTCAAGTCCCCTGAAGCATCTGCAAGCCCCTGAGGGGAATGTACAAAACCCTCCCTCTACAAGCAGCTATCCTAAGACAGCTATGGGATCCAGGGATGTGTCAGAATACAGAAAGGAGGAGGCTGAGGTGCTTTGAAACGTTTCCTCCTTTTTCTCCTCCAGCCTTTAAATCCTCCATACACAGGCATAAACAGGTGAAACGATTTGCTTGAGACCATCAAGGCAGAAGCAGGAATATAGTCAGGTCCTGCTGTGTTCCAGAGCACCAACTCTTCTCTCCACCATAGCTTTTAGCATAGACCATTCCACCAAAGAAAACAGGCCACAAGAAATGTGGGATCATGCTGGCCTAAAGGCAAGAGATAGATGGAGCAGCTATTCTTTACCAGAGGGCTTACAAAAGACTTGAATTTTCTACCAGGGTGCCACAGGCCATGGGGTTAGAGGGACTTGACCACGTTAACATCAGAGCAGAGAGCACGCCTACCTTCCCTGTTGATGCCCGGTTCTTCCAGAGCAGGATCTCCGAGTCGGAGAGCCCCAGTTCCCGGAGAGAGGCAGTTTCTTGGTTGCTCTCCTGCAGGGCCTGGAACTGCGACAAGGTCAAAGCCCCTGCAGCTTCTTCCCCAAAAGGCTTGTAAAAAGCTGCAGGGGCAAAGCATCTCCGCTTTGACTTGCACCTGTAACCCAAAGCAACAGAACAGCAGAAAAAACTCAGCACAGAGAAACTGGGGGAATAGGAAGGGGCTGGCCTCTCCCCCCACCCATGCCTGGTCCCGCTGCACCTAGGCAGAGATGCTGTGTTTCCAAGATGAGCCCTGCTCTCATGACCCTTTTCCAAGCCCACAAGATCCTACAGGGCAGGATGCAGCCCCAACATGGGCAGGAGGCACCTTGTGACACTGTAACACCAAACACCCTGCAGGTGCAAACACAAGCCAGCCTGGTGGGGACGAGCTCACCAGCCTAGAAACTCAGCACCTGCGTTTTGCACAGGCAAATCAATCATTTTTGGTGAAGATAAGTTACTGCCAGCATTTGCTCCAGAAGACAAGGAGTGCTTATCTCCTGCTGGGGTGTCCAGGCAGGAGACCCAGAAAAGGAGGAAGAGTTTGTGCAGCTATTTTGGCAGACAACAGCTCAGACCAAACATCCCACTGGGGAGGAGGCCCCAGTGAGGCAACACCACTCACCAGCCCCACCGGCAGCCTCCCCAGGGGCCAGATCAGGACTTACTGCTCGATGGATACAGTGGTATCGAGCTGGTGGTGAAGGAGGCTCTTCAGCTGCCTCTCTCCTTCTGTCTCCAAGTCTTCGAGGAGGAGCTCATCGCTGGACAGGCTGCTGTTGACCCTGGGGTACACAAGCACAGCATGGAGGTGGTATGGAAACAAGAAAAACACTGCTCAAAACACACCACCACCACAGCCTCTCTACTTCCTTCACTGTTTTTACAGGATTTAAAGCACAACAAGGAACCAGAACTACTTCACCAAAGCTCCCACTAACATTAACTAGAAAAACCAACAGATTTGGGACTACTTTGAGAACATTAAAAACACAAATAAAATCTCCTTGGGTATTTTAATTTTTTTTTTAAAGTCACATGCAATCTTATTTTCATTACTGGAAAGTTGTGTTGTATCAGCGTCTAAACAGACATTTCTAGTTTCAAGTGGCTCAAGAAAGAAAACTGCGAGGGAGAAGAGAAGTGATGAATTTGAGCAGTGCTCTACGGAAAGCTCCCTTTTCCCTTCCCGGGGGTCACCTGCTTCCACCCAGAGAGACCAAGGGACACCGCCTCCACCCTCACCCCGCAGACAGCACCGTTTTTCGGGCGGCGGCAGGGAGCTGCTGACCCCTCTTTTGGAGGCAAAGCTCCTACACCCTGGGCTTCTGCTGAGCTGCTGGGTGCCCCAGAGCCAGGCCATGGGGGGCCCCGGAGCCGGGCCATGGGCCCTGCTCGGCCCGGCCTTTCCGCGGGTGGGAGGTACGCCCGGGAAGTTCACGCCTGTCCCGGGAAGCCCTTTTGGGCCGACCCAGCCCCGGCGAGGGGTGGACAGGCGGCCCAGTTCCAGGTGACAACACCCCCGCCACCTTCGGGCCTCCAGCAGCCCCAGGAGGGTGTGAGGCCTGCGGCGGACCCCCCCAAAAAGCCGCTTCCCAGGGCATCGCCGCGTCCGTCGGAACGCCATGCCGGAGGAAGGGCTGACAGGGCTCCATGCCGGCTGCCCTGGGGCAGTGGGATACCGCGGATCCCCTCATCCCCGCTCACCTCCGCATGGCGGCGGCCCCGGCTCCCAGCAGCGCCCCGGAGCGCAGGGGCCGCCGGGAGTTGTAGTGCAGGGCCGGGGGAAGGGAGGCCGCGGGCATCCGCGGCCTCCATGGCCCTGCCCGCCCCCGGGATAAAACTGTGTTAGCGTTACCAAAGACAGGCCTCTGCTTTGTTTATAACAATATGCCAACTAGAATGTTGTTTGTTTCCTACTAACCTTCATACCTTGTGAGAAAATAGCTAATTACTGACCTTCTTACTGCGTCAGAAAATAGTCGCTGAGCTGATGTCACAGATCGTGATAATGAGGAGCCAGCCAGAAGTAGCTAATCACCAAGGTTGGGATAACAAGTAGTAGTTAATCACTTCCAGGCTCTATTATGCATCAAGTATGTACACCTACATCAATTAGGACAGAGCTGTGGCTAGTTCAGGGAACATCCTTATCATCCGCAAGAAGTTGGCAAACTTACAGTAAACTTCTGTTCCGAGATGACTCAATACCTTAAAAGGATAATGTGAGGAAGGGTCTCCTTACCCATACAACCACCAAGACACTCACACATGCGCAGAAGTGTTTTGCCGATGGAGCAAAATTTGATGCACATGTACAAAAAGGCTATTCGGTCATCCTAATCAATATGTAAGCCTAGGTGGAGTTATGTATTAGGTAGGCGGAATTACAAGACTATTTTGTGTATAAATAATGGGTGAATATCCCCGGATAGGTGTGCTAGATTTGTGGGTTTTCCCCCTAGCACCCGACATTAAATAAAGCAATACCCCCTCTCTAAACTACTTTTGGTTTTGAGAGCTTGTATTTCAGGTAATATTAGCACCAGAGGTCATTGAGACAACAAAGTGGCTCCGCTCCCAGGTGAAAACCCGCAGTGAAGTGGCTGGAGCCCTCTGCAAGGGTTTCCCCACAGTCAACAACACTTTCACCTAGAGCATCTATGAGACTCCCCTCCCTCTCTTCTAAAGACAATGAAATCTGCACACTGGAAAAAGTGAAAGAGCAACTCACACTAAACTNTGCACCCTTGCAACTGAACAAGCTACACTACCCCAAATCACCACACAAGTACCATTTTTTTACTGGCACATCTAACAGTTTTTAATTGAGTAGAAATTCTGCTTACAGGTACCTGCACAAAAGCAGTTTATTACCCAAAAGCACAGAAAACAAGGCCCACTGCCACAAGTGGAAGCATACCAAACTTAAACACAAAATCCAGCCAGCGACAGGGGGAATCTGAGTCTCTCAGACTGCTGCAGCTCCTTCTGAGGACAGCTCTTCCTTAAACTCTCTCTGTAAGGACCTGCATCAAAGCTCATGAAGGCCCAGCTGAACGCAATCAAGTTACACTTAAGTACTGGAGAGCTCAGCCATGGAGTCACAGCTTAAATCCCTCAGGGCCAGCCTTTGTCTGCAGGCAGTTAGAAAGAACAGGGAAGAAGAACACCTACTTCCAGCACAAACTTCATGCTGTCTCTCAGACTGGAGTGGGGGAATTCCAGTCAGACACTGCAAAGACTGGCTTTGGAACAAACAACACATTTTATTGCAAGAAGAGAAGCCAACCCAGACTGTCATTGGAGACCTAGGTCCCCACCAACCTCTGTTTTCTCTGGAGATGTTACAGTAATCCTTGAAACTTTTGAGTCTTTCAGTCAAATGCGAACCGAAAATTGCGCTCTTGCTCTTTGCGGCGGCTCTCGCAAACCTTGGTCACCTCTTCTACCTTTCTCTGCAACACGGCTGTGGGAGAAACAAGGCATTAGGCTTACAATCACCCTGAAACACAGCCCTCAGTTCAGCCTGCAAAAGGAGAAAAACATTTGCATTTTGACAGCCACTCAGATTTGACAGTGCACAGAGGAGGAGGAAAACCCAACACAAAGCACTGCTAACCCTCCAAAACAAAGAAGACTGACTAAAAAAGTATTCTGAGGCATTCAGCAGCCACCAGGCAAAAGTGGAAGAGTCCTGGGATAGGCTGTTGTCACTTTTTGCCATGCCAGTTTGCTGTAGTTTCAGGGCAGGCATCAGAGAGCAGAGCAAACCCTCCCTGAACAGGAACTGCAGGTCTGCAGCTTGAGGAAAAGCAATTGCTCTAGAAACCAGTTTGCCCTACCCGACTCCTGCTAAACTCACTTTGAATTATACAAATGACAGGCCAACCACACAATCTGCTAGAAGTACAGACGTATTTTCTTGCAGGATATAACACAGCCATCACAAGCTTTTAACTGAAAACAGAGAACAAACAGTGCAATCGCACAGAACTTGCAGCCACAACACTGATCATCTGTTATTTGCCCATCACTGATTTGGAAATACGTAAGGCATCAATTGATCATCAACTTGAAATGCTCAACTCTTTCTTTAGATGTACATTTCCCAGCAAAGAGGATGATCGTTATTAACAGATAAGGCAATTTCTTTGTTACTGAATGAA
>VWZL01001508.1:0-113224 GCA_013396915.1 Stercorarius parasiticus | reverse complement strand
CTCTGGCAGGGATGTTGGACTAGATGATCTCCAGAGGTCCCTTCCAACCCTACCATTCTGTGATTCTGTGATTCTGTGATTCTGTGATTCTGTGTACTGCTATAAACAACTACAGAAGATGCAGGGGAGCTTTGCGTGGAATAGCTAATCCTCTGAAAAAAATAAGTGAGCTGTATTAGGGCCACCCCATGAGGGGACTCACTTGCCAGGTGCACACCATGGTGCTCAGAGTCCACTGCTCCTGCCATGGGTAGCACATGCTGCTTCCACTGCAGCGTGCCTTCTTCTTTCACTCCAAATCCTTGTTGTCTGGAAGGAAGTCCTGTCTTGGCATTAGTGTGTTGAAATCTGTGGCCTGTGATACACAGAACCTCAATGAGATTATCACAGCTGTCCCTGCCAGCATTAAAGTCCATTATTCTAAGCCACTAGGTCCTGCCCCTTCCCCCAGGCTGAACTCCTGCATCACTTACCAGAAGAGTAAAGCCTACCACGTGTAAGTAACAATTTTAACTCCAGCTTGTGTGTTTTTGTGACTTTTCAAAAGAAAGCTGTAGTGATTGAATGATTATAGATGTTAACTGTAATTCTATTATGATTTCCAAATCACATTAAATAGCATAATATTATTGAGTATACAATAGTAGGTGGCATGTTTTTTGTACCCAAGTGTAGGGTAAAATCAATGAAAAACAAATTCAGAGGCAGCCAATTTGTGAAAGCAGTCAGCCTTGTTTTCTGAAAGAACTCAGCTTTGGAATACTTTCATTTTTCTTTTTGGTGTCTAACTAAGGAAACTTCCCATGGAGCAACCAAAAGAACAATCTGGAAGTCACGTCCCCTTATCTGGGGTAAGGGTTCCCTGGCAGGTCCATAAGGGCTGGTGACCTGCGGGAAGAACATGTGCAGGGAAATGACATGAGAGCTGTGACCCAGCACAATTCCTCCTGATGGCTTTTTCAAAGCTTGTGGTGAATTGCAGTGGCCTGAATCTTTAACCTTGAATTAACACCATTCTCACATCCAGGTGATTGCCTATACTTCTGAAATGCACGTGAAGAGCCTCTTCTTGTGCCTCCTCTGCTAGAGGTATCACTAATTCAACAAAGAATGATAGCAAAAATAGGAATCGCAGAAGAAGGAAAACTTCTGTTTAGGTTAAAGATGGTGGTGGCAGCTGTCCTGGCTACATCCCAAGTCACTCGATGGGCTTACTGAAGGAACCCGACTCTGTTAGTGGGGAAAAGGCTGTAAAATAAGGAAGAGGAAATACAGTTACCTCAGAAAACATTCACAAGTGTGCTGCTACACGTCTACATGGATATATGGATATGTGGTAACATAAATGAGAGAGTGTCAAGCCTGCTCTAGTTCATAATTTGAAAGGAGAAAGTTTATTAGGACTTCAACGATAACAATGGTCACAATGATCAGAACAGGCTGTGACTGTAGTCTGTTGGTACCTGCACCTCTGAGGACGAATGAGGAGGAAGGCCAGTAGGTGTTTCACCTGGTTGTGTATCGTTATCAATGGGTGTTGATTAATAGGTGTTTGTGGGTCTACACAAATCTTAGATCAGCATCTAAGATCAAGAACTTGTTTCAAAGATATCCTTGTGATTGAATTTAAATAAGGTAATACTTTGTTAGCTTAGTTTTGAATTTTTAACATTTTGACTTGTAACATGCAGAAAAGATGTTATTAGCAGTTAGGTGTGTAGGAGGAGTGTGCATTTCAGGTTGGAGAATCTGTCGTACAATAATTGAAAAATGAAATAAAATCATTCTTAATGGGCTTGAGAGCTCACTTGGTAGGAGATTTGCTTTTAGTAAAAACTTAAGAGCTCTGAAGCTTTGACGTAGTTGAGCAAGCCTTATAGCTCAGGTCTCTCACCATAGTGTTGGTCTTCTGAGTTTAGTCCTATCTCTTTCAGGGCACGAAAAAGAGAAGATCGCAGCTGGATAAGGAAAGTGTTAAAGGACTTAGCACTATGGCAAAACCAGGATTTAAGCAAACCTTATCAACATCAACCAAAAAGTCCTATCAGCCAAGTGAGCACAGTGGAAAGGAGATCTTCATTTTTAAATCCTACATTTCTAGCTATGGCTAACTTGCCGGAATCAGGAAGATCTCCTCCCTGCGCTGTTTCCCCCCAGCCATGTCCTGGCACCATGAAGGAAGCAAGCCTGGACATATATTTAACCCTCCAAACCCTCCTCCTCAGTCCCCATGGGTTGGAAATTCAGACAAAACTGAAGTCAGGAGAGACGTGTGTGGCCCTTCGGGCTGGATAAGCAGGAGATGTGCACCAGTGGCAATACTGCCCCGGCAATACTGCCCTTCCACATCTGCCACACATTTGCCTCGCTGACATGGGCAAGGCAAAGTTGTCCTGCCCAGACAGCCACATCTTGAATCTTTACATATTCCTCTAAGGCAGATCTTAATTTCTAGCCTGATCACTTAGCATTTAGAATAATTTAAAGCTAAGTAATGCCATCCTGGCATATCAGGGCTAGGGAACAGTGTCTCTGACCTAGTGATTGAGACAACTTTGTCAGGGCTGCAGGATCTGAAGAGCAAAGGACCACGTCTCCTACTGCAGTCCCTATTCCCAGGCTGACCTGGGTATCTCTGTCAGGCACCTCACTGAGCCATCTGCACAACGAATGTGCGCACGCCGAATGTGTGCACACCTCTGGCAGAAACACTCTTCATGTTACAAAGACATGCTTGGGAATTGCACAAATACGTATGCCCTGCTTCTGTATAAAATAAAGTCCTGTCACCGTGTGGGAAGACTAGAATTTGTTTCTAGAGAGACAGACGTCCCTGACATTCAAAGTCCATCATTAAAGCAATTAAAGAAATCCACCAAACAGTAGGACGGTACCATGAACCACTGCCTCTGACAGCCAGCTTCAGGACTGCATACTCACTGGGAATGTCTCCATTGTAACACAGTCCAGAATGAAAGAATTTCCAGAGCTCCTTCAATAAATAAAGATACAGACATGCCAGCTACTCTATGTATTCATTGTCACTTCTTGCTGTGACGTGGCATTTATTGAATGAATTTGATCACAGTGGGATTGCACAGAGATTTTGCCTATTTCAAACCTTGCACTCTAATGTTACAATACCTTGTATATAATGAATAGTTTAGAAAAGAGAACAGAAAATTCTTTCACTCCTGTCTTATAATATAAAGATCTAGAAGACACTTCATTAAACCATAGGAAGGGCACTTTTAAATGTACTTTTAAAATGTATCAAAAATATATTGAGATATTTAGCTAAAAAAATATATATAGATATTTATGTATGTATGCAGAAATTGTGATATTATTTATAAAATTTATAGAATTGTCTATTATATATTATAGAATATATAACATATACTACACAACATACATGTACATGTACTTCTCTATAAACTATAACAAAACCTGCCACTAGTTAGGCAAGATGTGACCTAATGATTCAGATTTTCTCATACATACCTAGTTGGATGTTTTGGACACTTTTTAGTGAAGTTCACGGTAGTGGCTGCTGGTGGATGCAGTAAGCTAATTTGTTTGGATCTTCTGCCTGACTCAGGATTACTCTACCTTGCATATTCTGCTGACGTGCAAAAGTACTGCATAAAATGTCAAATGCCATGCCTTGGACATGGCAGAAGTAGATGTAGAAAGAAATGCATAAAGTATTCTCAAGAAGTTATACATGAATATCTCTGTTAATAATGTTCTGTGAACTATTTTCTGACATGGTATTGACATGGATCTTGTGAACAGCAAGTCAGACCAAGGGTCACTTATGCTTTAGTGTTATGGAAGCAATGAAACACTGACCTAGCAGACTTCTGCTTTGAGCTCTAGAGAGCAAGAGCCAAATATGATTTCATTTAGTTATCAGAAGTATATTGTATTTATATATTGTACAGAGGACATGGGCTAGAAATCCCCACTCCAAACATGAGCATGTTATGTTAGATGGTGCCTAGCAGCCACAGTAAGAGCAAATCTGTGCCCTATACACCTTGCATTCAAATAGATTTAAAAGCAAGAATGCATCATTGCAGTGAACTAGTCTGGTACTGTGGTTAATACGTGTTGAAGATCCAAATGCCATAACAGTGCACTCATTTCAGCATCAAACCCATCATTTCTGAATGCACTATGGCATAACTATTAGAAATATATTCAATCCTGAAACAAGCCTTCCAGTGATGGAGGACACACCAGATGTTAGTTGTCAACATACATAAAAAAAACATAGACACTGTTTCTAGACTTAGTTCATTCACATTTTACTTCTGATCACTGAATCTCACTGTGTCTTACTCTCCTGAACAGAAGGTCTATTCCCCATATAGATATCTGCAGACAGAAAGCAAGTCACTTAATTTCTCTTGGATAAGCATTGTAAGTCTCTCTCTTACTCTCAAGCGTGTGTGCCACATGGGAAATAATTTTGCAACTCTTTTTAAATACTTTCCATTTTCACCACGATCTCTACACAGAATCACAGAATGGTTCAGGTTGGAAGGGACCTTAAAGATCATCTAGTTCCAACCCCCCTGCCATGGGCAGGGACACCTCCCACTAGACCAGGTTACTCAAAGCCTTATCCAGCCTGGCCTTGAACACTACCAGGGATGGGGCATCCACAGCTTCCCTGGGCAACCTGTTCCAGTGTCTCACCACTCTTACAGTAAAGATTTCTTCCTGATATCCAATCTAAATCTCCCCTCTTTCAGTTTGAAGCCATTACCCCATGTCCTATCATTACACTCCCTGAAAAAGAGTCCCCCCCCATCTCTCCTGTAGTCGCCCTTTAGGTACTGGAAGGCTGCTGTAAGGTCTCCTTGGAGCCTTCTCTTCTCCAGGCTGAACAATCCCAACTCTCTCAGTCTGTCTTCATAGGAGAGGTGCTCGAGCCCTCTGATCATCTTCGTGGCCCTCCACTGGACCCGTTCCAACAGGTCCATGTCCTTCTTGTGCTGAGGGCTCCGGAGCTGGACACGGTACTCCAGGTGGGGTCTCACGAGAGCAGAGTAGAGGGGCAGAATCACCTCCCTCAACCTGCTGGCCACGCTTCTTTTGATGCAGCCCAGGATGCGGTTAGCATCTACAGTGTAAGGACACCACAAGTGGACACTGTGTCAGTATTGGTCCTGTTACTGGCATTGCACAAATGTGAAACTGTCCCCATAGTCTTTTGAGAGCTTGTCCTGCTTGTAACATCAATTGTTTCTTAGCTAGAGCCTTGCATGGGGAGCTCATGTTCAAGTGGTGTCCACCAGCACCATAATCAGGCAAAGGAGAAACCAGACAGGCAGGGATGGAAACAGAGCTAATGGGGAGTTGAAATTATTGCTCATAAAGTATCACCAAAATTAGATTACACCTTCTGAGTCCAGGTTTTCAGGTGTACCCACCAGCTACCACTTCTCAGATGAACGCCTGCACCACCAAGCTGCTACATTGGCACAACAGACTGCTATTTTCACTCCCACACCCTGTGGAACAATGTTGGGTTATTTTCCTAAAAGATAGATGCTAAATTTATTCAAATAAAGTGTGTTCTAAGTAGGCTAAGAGGCACTCTACAATACCACTCAGATTTCCTATTAATCCATCCTGTAATCTAACCTTCACATCCAAGTTTCAGAGGTGGTTTTGTGTCTCCTACGTTGTGCGTGACAGGGAAAGACAAGAAAATAGGTTTCAGATTGGTTTTTTTGTGTGTTGTCAGGGTAAGAACAAGTAAAATGTAAACACTTCTCTCCCATCTCTGTTTCCTGATCAGAGCTGTGGAAGCAGTCTTTCATGTCTTTCCGTGATTTGGAGGAGATGAAAATAGCCATACCTCAAGCCTTCTTCCTTTTCCTTTCTTAATTATATTCATCTCTGCTCTGCAGGCCTTAGAGACATACAATGAATGCTGACAGTGACTTTGTAACATAAAAATTAACATTTGTCTGACATCCTGTTAATGTGCAATGATAATCAACTGGAGACTTTTGATCTAGTTTGAAGGGAGATTAGCACAGGATGGACAACCCTTTTAATCGATTAAAATGATAAGCGGAGAAGGAGCGATCTGCTTCCAAAATCCTGCAGCTCAGTGGCCAGAGGAGTATACACAGTATATTTTCTAAATCCCCCAGTGATTAAGAAGCTTTAGCTACCACCCACACACATTACTTCTCACTTTGGAAATACAAGAGGGTAGAGTTCTCGAATGAGTAGACCAAGAGGCGTAATGATGTCTACAGTTTTGTATTCTCCTACAGGGAGAGCATCAGATAAAGCATATGTAGCAGATTAAAAGATCAGACAGCTGCTGTAGGTTTGCATGTCAGAAAATCAGCTTTAGTTGTTCAGGTATCAGAGAAAGAAAAAGGATGATTTATTTGCATCTCTGTGTTTAAAATACACACGCATCAGGTCAACCTTTTAAAATTATGTGCCAGGGAAAAAGTACATTCTCAGTAGCATTAGCGAGATTTGCAATTATCCCTTTCAAAACTGTACAGTAAATTTTAGATACACAAAGGAAAAAGAATTCCAGTCTGGTTTTAAAGCAGAGCAGAAACATAGAAAAACCCAAAATAAAGGCAAAGCTAGTGTGGTGCAGACACGTCTGAGAAAATGGCTAGTGCATATCTTTAACATAAAGCTATAGGAGAGAAAATTTAATTAGGGAGCACCCTGGTGGTCAATTAGTGAAAGGAAAAACTTAAATCTTATTATGTGTGGACAACTATGACAACGGCCATCAAATTATTGTTCATACGGTAAAAAGAAACATGTTTTAGAACTGTTGTTATCCTGTGTGTCTCACTGACCTCTAGGAGCTGTTGGCAACATGCAAGTGCACTTTTATATACCATGGTGAAGACGGAAGAACAAAACCCTAGACCAACAGATTGATATATTTGGTGCTATTTTGTATTGGTGTGTGTGTGGTTGCTCTAGAAATACAGGATCCATTGCAGACTGAGTCAGTGTGCTTTTCTAGTTGCTCAGCTATATCTGCTGTCCTTCTGGCTTAGCTCATACTGGTAGATGTTTATCCCTGTGGAATTTAGAAACACCGTCAGTGAGGAGGACTCGTGCAAAGAGAGTCTGCAACTCAAAAATAACGCAATTCAAGAGAAAACACAGGTGCACACAGTGAAACACAGGGAATAATTAGATGGTATTTAACAGAGTAACAGGCAAAAAGCTTCGCTGTTGTCAAGGGTTTTGTTTTCTTTGAAATAATAAACTCAAAGGAAAACTAAAAGGAGAGATGTGAATAAGGAAAATGAAGTGGATCTGATGTATTTACGGGTATTGTGAGAGGGAGACCTAATAAGACCACACCCTGCCGTTCTTGAAAGCCAACTGTTGATGTGTGACATGATCAGGAAATGGGAGCTGCAGAAGAGCATCAAAGCACCAGGCTAGGATGGTGACCATGGGGAGTGGGTACGAGCAGGCTGGGATTGCCTCTGCCAGAGTAGCTAGAGATGTTGAATTAATCGGTCATAGACACCAAAAGGCTAGGGAAGAGTTACAGCCATGCAGGTGAACAATGAAAGCAACAGAACTCTAGAGAAAGAACCTTGGATGCAGTCTGAACAGGACAGTAAAGTTAGGGCCAAGGTAACTTCTCACTGGTAGATGCGAGAGATAGGTAGGGTGAGTGTTGGTGTCTGTAGGGATCTCACAAGAAAACAATAAAAAAGATGGGGAAAGGAAATTCAAAGGTGTCTCTCAGCTATGTTGGCTTTGACAAGACACCTAGATATCTGGAGAGATATGCCAGAGACATAGGTGGTGTTTTTAATTGCTGTATATTAAAACACTGGATCTATAAACTATACCAATGAAGAGAACAGCTAAATTTGTGTTATATCATAAAAATATTAAGAGGGAAAAGAGGAAAGACCAAAGGATGGAGCTCTGTGGGGATATTTCTCTCTAAAGCCACAGTGAAGGAATCCCAACTGGACAGCAAATTTCTAAACGTGCCTGTAGGCACGTTCCCCTAGTAACTTAATTCCAGACTGGTTGTGCATGCCTTTAAGGAGCAGTATTCACACTGTTTGTTCAACACCCCTATATCCTATGCACAGCAGAATTTTTTTTATAGAATCTTCATGGTTGGAAAGGACCTTTGAGATCATCGAGTCCAACCATACACACACAAAAAACCCCTACAATCTCTGCCACTAGAGCATGCCCTGAAGGGCCAAATCTACACGTTTCTTAAATACCTCTAGGGATGGTGACTCCACCACCTCCCTGAGCAGGCTGTTCCAGTGCCTGACCACTCTTTCAGTAAAGTCATGCTTCCTAATAGCTAATCTAAACCTCCCTGACACAACTTCAGACCATTTCCCCTGGTCCTGTCATTATTCACCTGGGAGAAGAGGCCAACACCCACCTCTCTACAACCTCCTTTCAGGTAGTTGTAGAGGGCAATGAGGTCTCCCCTCGGCCTCCTCTTCTCCAAACTGAACATGCCCAGTTCCCTCAGCCTCTCCTCATATGGCTTGGTCTCTAGTCCCCTCACCAGCTTGGTAGCTCTCCTCTGGACACGCTCCAGCACTTCAATGTCCCTCTTGTACAGAGGGGCCCAGAACTGAACACAGTTGAATCTCTGAGTTGGTTCTCATTCCATTTCATGCATCTTTGACTTGCTGACAGTGTAGTAAGTTCACCAGTCACCTGGGCTGGTATTCTCATTACTGTCTGCCTCTACTGATCTTCTGGACCATCACTTCTTCATATTATTCATAATCTGGATCATAATCAGTCTGTGTGGACTGCTATGTCAGTGAGTGATGTCTACTGATACCATGAATGAATTGTTACACTGTATAAATTAATACAGACTTGCTTTCATTGCTCTGCACTTAACACTAACCCATTCATATGGCAACTCACATTTCAGACTACATACATATAGCACAGAATGGGCTTTAGTTTATCTCATCTCTTTTTGAAGTAATGTTGAAATACAGGCTTTTCCTCACAAACCCTTTCTTCTCAAAAGAAGTGAGGTTGTTGATAACGGTCTTAAGCAAACCATGTTCTCTAGAAAAGGAAGGTCAAAGAAAGCACACCCATCACGATGAGCAAGACTGGCAAACTGGTAACAATGGATGAGGAGAAGGCTGAGGTACTCAACAATTTTTTGCCTCAGTCTTCACTAGCAACCTCTCTTCCCACACCTCTCAAGTGGATGGACCGCAAGATGGGGACTGGGGGAGTAAAGTCCCTGCCACTGTAAAAGAAGATCAGATTCATGACCACCTGAGGAACTTGAACATACAGAATTCTATGTCACCTGACGAGATGCATCCCGGAGTCCTGAGAGAACTGGCTGATGTAGTTGCGAAGTCACTCTCCATGGTATTTGAAAAGTCAGGTGAAGTAGCAGTCAGGTGAAGTCCCCAGTGACTAGAAAAAGGGAAACATTGCACACATTTTTAAAAAGGGAAACATTGCACACATTTTTAAAAAGAGTAGAAAGGAGGTTCCTGGGAACTACCAACCTGTCAGCTTCATCTCTGTGCTTGGGAAGATCATGGAACAGAACCTCCCAGAAGCTATGCTAAGGCACACAGAGGACAGGAAGGTGATTTGAGACAGGCAGCATGGCTTCACCAATGGTAAGTCCTGCCTGACAAACCTCATGGCCTTCTATGATGGAGTGATTACATCAGTGGACAAGGGAAGAGCCATGGTTGTCATTTATCTGTGCTTCTGTAAAGCCTTTGATGTCACCCACAACATCCTTCTCTCTAAATTGGAGAGGTATGGGTTTGACGGATGGACTGTTCAGCGGATGAGGAATTGGTTGGATGGCCACATCCAGCATGTAGTGGTAAATGGCTCAATGTCCAGAGGGAGATCAGTGACAAGTGATGTCCCTCAGGAGTCCGTATTGGGACCAGTACTGTTCAATATCTTCATTAATGACATAGACAATGGCATCGAGTGCACCCTGAGCAAGTTTGTGGATGACATGAAGCTGAGTGGTGCAATTGACAGGCCTGAGGGATGGGATTCCATCCAGAGGGACCCGGACAAGCTCGAGAAGTGGGCCCATGTGAACTTCATGAGGTTCAACAAGGCCAAGTGCAAGGTCCTGCACCCGAGTTGCATCAAACACTGGTATCAATACAGGCCTGGTGATGAAGGTATTGAGAGCAGCCCTGCCAAAAAGGACTTGGGTGTACTGGTGGATGAAAAGCTGGACATCAGCCAAAAATGTGCGCTCACAGCCCAGAAAGCCAATCGTATCCTGGGCTGCATCAAAAGAAGCGCAGCCAGCAGGTCAAGGGAGGTGATTCTGCCCCTCTACTCCGCTCTGGTGAGACCCCACCTGGAGTACTGTGTTGGAGTGGGTCCAAAGGAGGACCACAAAAATGATCAGAGGGCTGGAGCACCTCTGCTATGAGGACAGACTGAGGGAGCTGGGGTTGTTCAGCCTGGAGAAGAGAAGGCTCCAGGGAGATTTATTGTGGCCTTTCAATACTTAAAGGAGGCTTATAAGAAAGATGTCGACAAAATTTCTAGAAGGCTCTGTTGCAACAGGGCAAGGGGTAATAGTATTAAACTAAAAGAGGGAAGATTTAGACTAGATATAAGGAAGAATTATCTTATGATGAGGGTGGTGAAACACTGGCACAAATTGCCCAGAGAGGTGGTAGATGCCCCATCCCTGGAAACATTCAAGGTCATGTTGGATGGGGCTCTGAGCAACCTGATCTAGTTGAAGATGTTCCTGTTCATTGCAGGGGAGTTGGACTAGATAACCTTTAAAGGTCCCTTCCAACCCAAATGTTTCTATGTGCTTCCTCCACTAATTAGATCAGTTGCTGTTTATCACAGCATTATTCATCCTTCAGACTGTCTAGCAATTATTTTATCTAATTGTTTTTTAATATATTTTCAGGTATTCATGGAATGATATCAAATGCGTAACTAAAACCTACCTACTTCCTCTCCTACATAGGTTAGTTCGTTAGTTATTAGTAGTATGCATATCCCTATGGGATCTCTTGGAGATGTTGGGATAGAGACTGAACATTCAAATACACTGGCGGAAGAGGATAAGCAACAATTGCATAACCTACTAATTTTGTAACAGTTTTACAGCACCAGCTGTTCAATATCCGATTATGCTGTTTGTTGTTTATAATTCCATCACACTTACACATTCAGATTTTTTTCTCTTAATATTTATTCCACTGATGACATCTAGACTTCATTTTTCAATATCTGGTTTAACCAAGCCTTTAATCCTTCATAATTGATCAAACTGCTGTCTTTAAATATCAGCATCGAGGTTGTCATCCGTTTTCTCTTCTTATTTACCAGTAAGCTTCTATGATGCTTAAAATGCCTCCATGTATTATTTGTAAAAGCCTTTCTGACTTCTCACAACATTTTGGCCAGAATTACCTCACTATATCTTTAATTTTTTCTATTCCTATAAATCTTTTCTCATTGTACATGCAGTTACCCAAGTGTTTCTTACCCAGTTTCATTGATACACTTCACAGTCATGTTTGTTAACATTGGACGTTGTCCCAGCTCTCTAATGATCTTCATTAGGCCCTGTATTCTTATTTGTGGTGACTTAGTGTCTGAGTCATCTTGATGTTTGAATTTAAAATGCCAAGAAGCTCTTGGCACTTCTTAGACTGTGTGCTGCTGAGACTAGGTAAGCACCATGAGTGTGCTTTGCTCAACTATTTGTGTTCAGTCCTAAGCTGACAACATGATTATTAATTACATTTTGCAGCATTTCAGTTCTCATCCTGCTAATTGGACTGGGATGCTAATGGCTGACCTTTTCAGTTTTTTGCCCCCGATGTCACGTCTGTTAAAAGACCACATCTGACCACTTGTGTAATTCAGTGTGTCTTGTTACTGCAGCTGCTTAATTAGGGGTCATGTCTTCATAATAAACTACATAGGCAGAATTAATTTCTCAGAATTTCATTTACTGAGGGGAACTGGGATGGGGCTTTCACTTGAATTATTTATGATTTCATCTCCTTGACAGATGTTCATAAATATCTACACCTGAACTGGAAATATTGTTATATTCTTATTACCTGCTTCTAGAAATGATTCTTAATCTGCATGTACATCTCACAGAAGCCAATGGTTTTGATTTGGTTGAAATCTTCCCTTTTTTTAATGGATGTCTAAATATTGAAGTGACCAGTTGTTCTGCCTTCCCCCAAACTAGAAGCCCAGGGTTTCTTTCTTCTGAATTAACCGTCACATTGTTTACTGTAAGATTTAGCTGTAGGTGAAAAATTCATTAGGTCCTCTCGCTTTTGTAAAGTTTGGCTGTTGCTTGTCTGTGACTGCAAGGCTCCAGGAGTAGCTCAGTCTGTAGAGCTCTCCTGTATGTCACCACCAGGACCCCAGGAGCTGTCAAGCATCATGCATATCCTATGGGCTCTCTTGGAGATGTTGGGATAGAGACTGAACATTCAAATACACTGGCGGAAGAGGATAAGCAACAATTTAACATGACTGAAGCAAACATTAACACCTCTTAAAACATGCCATTTTATTTCATATGGTTTACCTTGCAGTAGAAACTATTGATTAAGGCAATGGCATTTCAGAAAAGCAGTTTCAGATAACAGTGCGAAATATTTGGTATCCTGCTACTTTCATTTAATCCAGTGACTACCTAGTGTAATATATAGAGAAAAAAACAGGAGGATCTTTGGACTCCATCACCTTGGCTGAATACCTCACCACCAGATAATACAGCCACACTTCATTTCTCTTGCTTTACTAACGGCGCAGTGGCTCAGCTTCCAGGGGTATTACAGAAGATGCCTTTACTTGAAGTGACTGTGGTCAGTGCATATTCTTTGGATTCAAATCCCTCCAACAGGGAAAAGCCTAACTGAGTTTCTTTTGGCTAGGAGAAGTGCTCTAGCCATTTGGATACTGGCAAAAGATATATCAGGTCTGCTCCAGTAAACTTTTTTAACTAACGTATATGAAAATTTTAGCTATGTTTACATGATTTTTACTGGATTAAACCTTAATCATCTGTCTGACTAACCTTTGGCTTTCACTGGTGCTTTGGAAGAAGAAAATCTCATAGATCTTCAGACCAAGATGCTTCTAAAACATGTGGGAGGCGTTTAGGCACCAGGAACTGAGGTGAGTCTGGGATGACTTCAGAGGTGCCTAGAGACTTTCGGGACTCTTCTGAGTCAGGTTCTGCTGTGAATGAGAAGGCTTTCTTATTCCCTAGCCTGGCCAATTCTGCCAAATTTAGGCAAAGTGTAGGTGTAGGTGCAGTGTAGGTCCTTGCCCAAAGGAACTAATATAGCAAACTCTGTGGACCTGACACAATTACGGAATTTATAGTGACACTCCCCTAAACTGAGGATGCTGATGACCTGGAAA
Organism: Stercorarius parasiticus; assembly: GCA_013396915.1. Lineage (NCBI taxonomy): Eukaryota > Metazoa > Chordata > Aves > Charadriiformes > Stercorariidae > Stercorarius > Stercorarius parasiticus. Next base: position 99,766 of record VWZL01001508.1, on the reverse strand, counting down.
AGTTGAGGTTCTTGCATTGTTAATCAACACCTCACTCAGAAAGCACTTGCATTCTTCAATTTCTAGCTAAGCTTTTTATGCAAATGTGACTAAGCAGTGCAGCAGGGCAAGGAACTCTTTTGTTGGTCTCTAGAACAATATTTATAAGAACTAACATTGCTTTCATTTAAAATATTCTAATGACAAGAATAACGATTATAGTGGCAAAACACTGGAATATGTTATGAACACAAATCCAGATAAACTATTAAATAAGGAAAAGCAGCATAAACATTTAGAGGTGAGCGGTAATTTCTAAGAGGAATTTATAATTGGAAAGGATATGGGGTTTATTGAGCCAGATTGCTACTTTTGCCAGTGTCTGAGGGTGAGCAATTTCTGCAGGGTTTACTGTTACGTGCCATCCCTCCTATTTTAAGAAATACTCTTAAGAACTGTTCCACAAAGGAGAAGTCCAAAGATGAAGTATTTTTCATCCCACAAGCTCATCTGCATGGGAGATGTTTTGAGCATTTTTCTGTGATAAGGAAGGCTTGGTGGGCATCCATTCCTGCTGCAGGGGAGCAAGGTCAGGTTTCCAGGGATTGCCCCCAATCACCCCTTTTTTCTCATGGTCAGGAAGATGCTGTCTCTCCCTTCATAGCAACAGAAAAGCTCAGGAGGCCCTTGTAGCTTCAGGGATGTAGCAGCAGGGCAGCTAAGGGGCAATCACCTTCGCAGCCCTTGCTCTGCCTTCCTGCTCACGTATCTCACACTTCCAAGACAAAGACTGGATCTTTTTTTTTTTTGTTCTAGTATCGTATCTTTGGGGCAAAATTTCTCTTACTTAATGGCCATTACTTACCCCACACCGTATTCTTGATGAAGATCTCTGAATAGTTCCCATCCGTAAAGTGAGGTTCCCATGCTATCAATCCTGTTTCGGAATGTGAGGTTCCCTTCTGCTTTTATCTGTATTAGTAAGTTAAATACCTCCTTTTAAATGCTGTGACCCACTGACATTTTGTTTGCCATGTAATTCTCAAGCAGTACGTCAGGATATCCTGTTGTCTGAAGATGTGTCATAGATTATTCAGATGTTGCAAAACAGATGGACTGCTGTCTGAAAAATAGGACTCTCGAGCTTTAATTTTTTAATGCTTTTTTTTAAATTTTAAATACAAATCAGGCCTCATTTCCCACTGACTTAAACATTTTATAGATGCTTTTAAAATGTATTTTTTCATTGATACTGTCCTACACCACTAATTTCCACATTCCCCAATATCTTTCTTCTATCTTTGCTGAAAGAAAAGAAGAAAAATGTGTCTCCTGTTCCTCCACATCAGACTTGCTGACATTTTCACTAAAGGACTTTTTCTCTACGTTCTATATGTGGTTGTATCAGGAGGCATGAGCACATGCTGGCATCTGACATTTTTTGGCAGTTTTACCAGCTATATATAGTAATCAAAAATGGAAACGTTTTACCTGCCGGTGTGTCTCCAAACAGCCCAGTCAGACGAGGGTTTCCAGCCCAGTGGGTGCCCCTGTGCTTCAGGAGTAACAGTGGGACATCAGTCCCTCCTTAGGAGAGAAGGAGGGAGGGAACAGTGTCAAGCAGGAGTGACAAGAGCTTGAATGTTACTCTCACCAAGTTGGAAGGAGGATGGTGATTATTAGCTATTTACTAATGACCTGTACTTGCAGATGGGCACCAAACAGACCTGTCCATCTACAGAAAATAATGATTTATGCATTCAGGCACTTCTTGCAACAAGGTGAAGAGCAAATTGCCCACGCCTCTCATGTCAGTCAGGCAAGATCCTTGGCTCTCTCATGCTGTAGCTTTTGGGATGCTTATGGAGAATCCTTCGCAGATGTGAAATGCAGCACAGGGACACATCAAAAGCCCACCTGAAAGTCAAGTAATTGCATGATGGAGGTTCACATCACAATCCTGAGACTTTTCATAATAACCAAAATGCCCGGCTTCCACTGTTGATACCCAGAAAGCTCCAGATACTGGTGAACATCCGGTCTAGAAAAGCACGGCTCTTTCTTCATTTTCCAAAAGAAATCAAATGGTAATGTTTTCCATTCACTGACATTTTTGCCATTCATCTTCAGATAAATATTTTCTTCCAACAATTTATGCCCTCTCTCCCAGTTTGGGTTTATAGCATATCTGAATTGGTTTCACATATGGTGTTGCAGAGGGTTTTGATAGCCACAGATGGTGCATCTGCTAACATTCGAAATCCGCTTCACTATCCAAACCTTTAATACTTGTCAGTGTCCCAAAAAGAGTTAATAAATGCCTGGTGTAGCTATTCACTCATGATAAACACTGAAGGATAGTGAGTTGAATGAGCTGCTGAGAATTAAATAATCAAAGAAATCTTATGCCCTGATTCTGTAGCTCCAGAAATAATATCATGAGGAGGATCACCTCACAGCAGGTAAATTGAAGGAGAAGTTTTAGTTGGCCTTTCTGAGCTTCGCATTAATTTCCTTCGCTTGATTTTAGTCAGACCTCTGTAACTAAATGACATTTTTACTATGTTAGCATATTATATTTTGCTGCCATTAAAAGAATACAGGGAATTTGTATATGTATTGCCCCAAAATACCAAACCCCATCCAAAAGGAAAAGAAAAATCAGAATTATTAGGCAGACAAAACTGACTCATTTATTAGTGCACTTACACAGAAATTTAAAATCACTTTTCCCACTAGAAAAACACAGATAATTTTTATTTCCTGTGTTACATGAGTACCAGTACCCAGCAGGACTCACCCTGGCTGAATCCTTCACAGTGAGACCTGCTGGTGGGCTGAGGTGGGGAGGAGGGAAGGGCAGAGACAGAGCCAGCCCCTGCTTTAGTACGATGTCAGCCCAAGCAGCTGATGACTGTGGCCCAGGTCCCATCCACGTGGTGACACTGTCTGGCCTTTGCTTCAAAGGCAATTCTGCGTCTGCCTGTAAGTAAAGGTAAGGACAGGGAGAAACACTATCCTCTGTACTCGTGCAGACTTTTTGAAATACAGAGTGCCATTAGCCCCAGACTCTCATCAGCAGTCCTGGCTCCCAGCTCTAAAAATTGCCAGGATGATTCCATAATACAGGGTAGATGGCGAGGCAAAGAAAAAGGAAAAGACATTATCCCCATCTTGCAAATGATAAATTGAAGTCCTGCGAACACATGTGACTTGCCTGAAGCAACACAGAAAAATCTGTGCCAGAGCTATGCTGTACTTCAGGTGAAGTGTGCCAAGCCCAGACTAGGTCCCCACACTGATTTATCCACAGTCTAAATTGAGGATCCAATAAACTGTATAGTGGGAAGCTCCTAAGAAAAAACACATGGAAGGATGGAACCGGGTGGATAGTAAATGGAAAGCTGGTCCCACAGACAGAGTTATCTGGAAAAGTCCAGAGTTGGGAAAAGAGACCAAGACAGAAAGTAAGGCTGAGCTTAAGGAAAGTGGAAGAAAGGAGGCTTAGAAGTCAAGAGCAGATCCTGAGATGGGAGGAATGGGAAGCAGGATATAAGGATTTCATGATCTGCCATGGTTAGAGGAATGAGCGGGGAAATGCAGTGAGTTTGGCAGCTGCAACTTTGCTGAAAAGGAAAGCAGAAAAAAGAAGGTAAAAGAAAGATGAGTCTATTTCCCAAGGATGAAGGAAAGGGTGCAATAGTGCCTTGATAGTGTGTGTGTACATTTTGCAGTGAAAGAGGGAACCAGATTTGTCAAGGATCTGGGTGTGAGAGAAGGGAATGACTTTTAGAGCCGAGGCCAGTGCAGGATGGGCAGCAAGGACAGGTCTGGAAGGAAGTCAGTGGTTATACCCCATGCTGTCCTGCTTGGGCGAAGCCTGCTCAATGGGTGCTGCAACAACCCTGACATCCCTTCTGCTTTTGGATATCTGCTTCCTTTGAGCCTGCCGGGCTGGGAGCTGCACGGAAAAGCCATGGCCAGGGAGTGGGAGAGGTGAGCGGCAAGCTTTGGGCAGGCAGGAATGGCAAAATAAACAGGCGGTGGCTCATGTCTCTCACAGGCATGGTCTTGCTTCCCAGCCATCGATAAGAAGCAGTTTTAATCCCCAAACTTGCCAGCTTTTCTACAAGTTGCTTAAGAGTGAGTGTTTTTGCTGAGGACTCACACATCCACGCGTAGACCTTGCTTCCTAGACTATAAATGGCTGTCCAAGGAACATGACTTTGAGCATGAGTTACTGCCCAATCTAAAATGGCATATTTTTGCAAGCAGGGGAATGAGAAGAGAGACCAAGTTTCTCTCTCACTGCACAAACCTTCAGATTTACACAGTGCAGCTTGAAACCATAACTGTTCTAATGAGGAAAATGTGCAGTCAACTGAACATTAACTGTTTTGGACACTATTACTGTAAAAATAAATCATCAACCAACTTCATCTCTGAATAGAATACTCTGCAGTGGGAAAACTGACTGAATAACTGACATGATTGCTGAGGAAGAGATGGAAATAACAGTTTACAGTTCACAGGATCTCAATGGACAATCAATGTGGTAAATTCGGATGTGGCTGAAATTACAGATATAGTAATTAAAATTAGCCATGAATAATAGAACACAGTTCCTCTAGAATAGAATAGAAAGTGCCGCTAGACAGAAACAGAATAATACTGTCCAAATGTACAGAAATTTTAATTTTTAAGGGAAGTTCAAACTGGCAAGAGATGTGTTCGGTATCTCCATTGACACTTTTCACAAGCTGGTAATAGGCAGCTGTAAATTATTATTGGAGAGGAATTTAATTTAATCGCATCTCATCCTTATGAAAAACACTTTCTGAAGCATATTTTAAAGTTGACGCTAAGGTGTCTCTAAATTACCGTTCAGACGAAGTCTATTCATTTCAGCTGGCCGCATCTTGGCTGTACTCTCCTCTTCAGTCTGTTGCTCTCTTTTAAATTGCAGAAACTGTTATGAACACAATAGCCATAAGCTATTCACAACCAGTGCTGGAGCTGCTTTTTACGTAACAGGAGAAAATTACAAAAAAAGTGGGGGCTTTTATTTGCTCTTTCTGTTTCCCTGCAAAACTCCTCTTGGAAGTCACTGTCAACAATGTGATGCAGAATGTAAGGCATTAACTTGTCCTAGCAGAACGACTCCCACATTTTTAAAATCTTAAAGTGTAATGGGATTGTGCTGAATGAATGCAGGACTGCAAAGCTGGCCAAGAAGCCTGTATGTCATTAGATTTCTACTAAATACATAGGTTCAGATTCATCAGGCTCTATAACCATGTCTGATTTCACGGTATGTGGACAGTATGACTGAAGTCCTATTTTGCCAGATCTGATCGTAAGTAGTTCCGTTGTGATATCAATGCTGAACAAGGCTTTCAAGGCTTTCGAAGGCTAAACTTTTTCTACTAGAATCACATGCATAGACTTTGAAATTTTTCCCTTTCTCTTGTATGAATTCCAGTGACATGATGAAGGATACCTGTGCCATCTCTAATGTTTTTTAGCTGACAGGAATCTCAACGGAAATTTTTTTCTTAAGTGTACAGATGTGCACATTTGTAATGCAGTGGGGCTTTAGGAGAACAAAAAAACACCAGTGTAAGTTATTTGTTATCAAGATGATATTAACAAGATAGGAGCACTCAGTTTTTATCCATTGCACAACAGAAAAAAATGGCCATTACTTTGCAGATGACCTTTTAACTGTCTCCAGTATGCCCTTTTCCAGTTGCCACACTGCCATCCCTGTGAGCCTGGGACAGACATCAAATCCTCTCTAAGAGTACCTGCGTAGGCACGTGAGTGCACAAGAATGCCGTGACACGTGCTAAGCCTGCTTATCAACCCCAAGACACAGACACCCCCCCACTATTTAATGATAAAAACTGCTTCATCATAAAAAGGAGGTTTGAACACATGGCTATACCTACTGTATGTACATCCTCATCACTCCCCCTCCCAAACCGAATCCTCGTCACTCCCCCTCACAAACCAAATCAGAGGGCAGCCAGTGTTAGGAGTCTCCAAATTCCCTTTGTTTGAAGGCTAGGTAATGCTCACAGAGACTACATTGAGGCTTATAAAACCCAGGTGGGGATGGGCTCCACTAAACCCCAGGGGAGACTCAGTGCTGGAGGATATGATAGCAAATTTGAGTCTTGATATAAAAGCATGATTATGTCTGTGATATGTCTTTTTATCTTTCTTTCTCTTGTACTGCCTGTATTCTGGCAAATCTTTGGGTTCTCCAGCAGTTTGCTAATGATCCATTATGTTATAAACAATTTGTTTTGTTTTGTTGTTGTTGTTTTATTTTTTATTGAGCTGTTTCTAATGATTCACAATTAATTATAACAGCTCTAAATTTTCAATTTAGAGTAGTTTAAATTATTGCCCAGGCTTTTCCCATAGGCAGAGGCATGCTAGTAGTACAGTACTGGTGAATCAGATTTAATGGGCATTTTGAAACAAGCATAGCTGCAATTATGCCCAGAGAACCCCTGCCAACTTTTTAATGGTTTATTTTTATTGTAAAAGCATCTTTTAAATACCTTTGTTTCTCCTGGGATGGAAATTATTGTTTTAGAGTGTTTCATGCCAAATTTTTTGTTACTATGTTACCCCGTAATCAATTTATCATTAATAAAAATCACAAGTTATAGTCCAATAAAATACAGAACTAATACAAGAGGACATGCTGGAATTAAAGGTATTTATATTTGCTATAATACATCAAGTAGTTATTATTTTTATGTTACTCCTGATATTTTAAAGTGCTATGCAAACACTAAGCGAATCATAAAACGTAAGAACTCATTATTGCTCTCTCCTTATTTTATAGACGAGGAAAAGAAGGCACAGAAGTGCCCTGCCCATTGCAACAGGGAAACAAAGTTAGAACTCCTGAAAGTGCTTTGAGAATAACAATACATCTCATGAGAAAATTGTCTTCAAACTTACTTCTGTAATAAGATTTTGACTTGTTCTTCCTCCACGATGGACAGAAAAAAGAGAAGGCGTGTACATTTTATTCATCATGTTGATAAATGTTGTATGTCCAAATCTTGAGCCTTCTTCCACTGCGGCTTGAAAACCGAATGAATGCTAAGCAGTACCAGTCACCATGTGATAGCTATACCTGCATCTTTCATAAGACCCCATTATGCATATTAGACTGGCTTTGAAAGCTTCAATTAGTACATTTGAAGTCCTGTCTCCAACTTGAGTAACTGGCTGGAATATTTATTTGTTTATACAGATGCTGCTGAAAACAAAACAATAGACACAGTAGGAAATAAATTAGATATGTAATTTTTTCCTACCTGATTAACAAGGTACAAGAAGAATTAAGCACGAAAAAACATGTAAAGCACTGATGGATAAAATGGGAACATATTCATGACCACATCTTGATCACAGGATATCATCTGACAGTAAAAATACTACTTAGATTTTCTGAATGAGGCACAACGCAAGTATCTTTGAGTTTGGTTGAATTTATTTTCATTCGGTTATCTTTGTCATAGATAAACCATGATCCACTGACACTTGATTCTGAATCTCACTCGTTTTGTTAAATTCAGGTTTAGCACGCTGGGCTGGGCTGAGGCTCCGGTCATACCTTTGGTGGTGGTACCTCTCTTATTTGGTAGGAGTTGAGTGTGACACCAGTGATTATTACTATCACTATTTGCATTTTAGGTATTTATGTATTTACCTACACCTCCCTTTTGCAGACTGTGCTAACTGTGGCTCCCCCAGTCTCCAAAAGTGTATCACAGGAATAAGAAGGTACAAAGAAGGGCCACAAAAATGTTCCCTCAAGAAATCTGTTGTTCCACAGCTCAACCTGTGGCTCCAGTCATTATTATGCCACTATTCACATCTTAAGTACTTTCACACTTCCTTATATCTCACTTAAGCAAGTGTGGAGTCAGGTTATGTTTTAATATCTCCTTATTTTTGTATTTAATTTGACCTGGCTAAGGTTTCCAGACCTTAGCAAGCAGCTATCTGGAGCATGCCAGAGGACACCAAAGCAAGAAACACGCTAAATGTCAATTAAAAAAACTAAAGAAAGTATGAATGATTTTCCATGCAGACCTAGAAGGATCACACTGGAAGTGCTGATTTTTAGGAACACTCTCCTCTTCTGTAAAATAGCTACTGAAGTAATTACAGAATAATCTCTACTAGATGACTTATTAACACTATTAAAGATCACTATTTTTTCCCTCCGTGATGTGCGTTCCCGTTGGATTGCTCAGAAGTGCAAAATATATTTATTTCGTCAGGAGGACTCCTGCTAATTGTTTGATGGCACTTGCTGTGCTGGAGAGATTGGATATTTATGTTGTTGCTCTGAATGCAATGCACTCCTGATTCATTTTAATGTTGTTTGGATAGCTGTGAAGAGAAATAAAATGGCACAACATTGTTTTCCTATGCTGTTTTCGAAGTGACATAATGACTGCAAATATTGCCTGAGATACCCACTGAGACAATCAGGGGACTTAATTTTAGATGAAGCAATATGTATCCGAAGACTGAAAGCAAAATGGTGCCCTGCAAAGTGATGGGGGAAGTATTGGAACAGAGATCACTGCAAAGCACCAGGTTGTATATTTTGAGACAACTGCCAATTTTTATGTCAGGCATAGTATACATTGCCTTACTTCTGTAACTCGTAGCTCTCCTTTACAAATAACAGCAGAGATATTTATGTGTTAATTGATTACCGTTTCAATTCTTCACAGAAAATGCACTTGTTATCATGAACAAAGTGCAGTTATTCCTTCAGAGACATCATTTGTAGGTTGATTGCCTTTCTTAATGTTATGAAGCGGTCTTTCCATTAAAGAGAGAAATGAGAAATTTTATGCTGCTTCTTAATTTTACACCTCTCAGTGTGAATGCGTGTCTTAGCATCACTCTGCATTCAGAACAACCACTAATTTCCCCAAACTTCTGCCCGCTTCTCCAGAGGCAGACCTTGTTCTTCCCTTTACCCATGCTGGCCCAGGTAATATCAGGTCCATTCTTCACAGCCTTCCTTCTCCCTCATAGAAGTGCTCTTTTGCCCTATAAGCACAGAAGCTCGGTGCTTGGACCAGCTTGTAAAAGGGTAGCGTGCTTCCTAGCATCATGGGAGGAACCGTTCAGTTCACAAAAGCATTTGGTCCAAGGCAGAGGTGGGATTCCCACCTGGAGGCAGGAGGAGATGAGCTATGCTCACACTGTGTGAGTTAGCTTGGGACCCATGTAGGACCCGTGGCATAGCTTAGAGTGAACTCATGTGAGGTTTGTGCTGGAATTAGCATTGCCCTCATAAACGTGGAAGTCTCCGGCACTCTCAGAAGAAATGCACAAGCATAGATGCAAAGGCTTGGTGATGAAATACCATAAAGCGGCTTTATATCTCACTGTAACTTGAGCATGTCCCATCACCTAGAGGTCCCCTAGCAATGCTGAGAGCTTCCTGGAGGGAAAGGGACTCAGAGCTCAGGAAGCAATTTTGTGAATTTCACAGAAATAACTGGGGGAAACTAAATCAGATTCTACATTGTACCTCTGGGAGTTGTTATCCAGAGGCAAAAATCTTGAGGGGTCTTTTGATTACTTCTGATTTTCATGACCCTTGGCAGCTCTGAAACACTCTGGATTCAGAGCATGGGATGGATGCATCCAGCTTCCTTAGCATCCTGCCACCAAGCAGACAAAAGCAGAAACCTAGAGAAGAGAAAAAGAAAAAGTCAACTATATAATGATGTTTCCCTCGAATACTTTTCTGGCCTCAGGGACTCCTTGAGTCAGATGTGGTGTCTTTGTAATTAATAGAGCCCTGATGTTTTTTTCCTTTGGATAAATTTTTTGGTTATATTTTGAACTCATATAGATGCTTTACACCCGAAAAAAACCTGTAGTTTACCTGCACCACGTGAAGAATCAATTCCTTTCATTTGCACTGAGTCTGCCATCTGCTTACTTCTTCTGTTATCCTGTAGTTCTTGCTTTGGCAGAGACCGTGAGCAGCCATTCCCGATGCACCTCTCTCCGCATTTTTTTAAAATGTGCCACCTCTCCCTACTCCCCACTCCAATTTCTCTCTTTGCTAAACTAGTGTTTACTTAGCTGCTATTCCTATGGAAAGTGTTCCATGTTTTTAAAAATAGTTCCATGTTTTTGAACATCCCTGTCACCCTGCTCTCGATCTTTCACAGTTACGCTCTGTATTTTTTGAGACTGGAGGATGAGAACTGCACACAACAGGTCAAGGTGTGGCTGAACCGTGGATTTATACAGATGGGTAATGAGATTCTCTGCTCGTTTCAAAGGCTGCTCTGTCTTAAAACTGATTATCCAGCGTAGCCTTGCCAGCTCCTGTATGCATATTGTTTGGAGACCTGTAATTATGTAAGAGTCTCAGCTTGCATTTATGAGTTGCATAAACAAGTTTCTATCTTTTGTGACTAGAGAAAAAATCTGCAGGAAGTAAACCCTATAACTTTGAAATTAGAAGCTAAGAGAAAAATAAAGATGCAGTTCTTTTTTGGGTGGGGGGTGTTGTTAAATTTCACTCCTTTAAATCTGATTTCATAATTTGAGGACTTATGTAAAGTTTGTGTGCATTTTATTAGTATTGCTGTATTTTTTGCCACTTGGTATACAGATTGGATGAGCTATGCTGAATAAAGCTCACTTCTCAGTACACAAGATATACTGCCATCCATACATGGGATTTCCATCTCCTCACCCTCGCTCTGTACTTGGCACCTCCTTATTTTTTGGCCTCTGTGTTGTCCCCACAGTCCATCTCTGACTGCAACCAACCTGCTATTAAGAAACATTCTTACACATGTGAAATCCCGAACTGCCCAGGAACAGTTTGGGACAGGAATGGTTGACCCAGGATGGCTCAGAAGGAGCTCTAGGACTTGCAGTCTTTAGGTTTTGGTCTCACAGCAGTATTTGGAAATAAGAGCAGGGATGATAATCCCTCCACGTGACTCATTTTACTTCTGACAGTGACATGTGAGCAGCCAGAGTCCTTCCTGAGAGCAAAAATACAGTCCTGCTGATTTTTAAAATAAATTTCTGCCTCCTGCCTGTGTTCTGAGGATCGTGTCTGTTTGTTCTAGCTCATCCAAGTTAAGGTCAAATAACGATGCAAAATAACACCAGACAAAAGAGCTTTTATCACAAGTTGTACACCTATAGAAGGAAATAGATTAGATGTAGGGAAAACAGATAATCAAGGGTTAGATGTAGCTATAGGGAGGGAGCTGGTATTAAAGCAGGGTCCTTGTCAATAAATGCCACCCAATTTAATCTGAAGTACCCTCGCTCAGCTGCATAAGGACCCTGCATGATAGATATGAAATGAGAGTGGTAATGTAGCAGGTACTTATTCTACAGTCTTGCTCTTCTTCGTAGAACTGTAATTAGCTGCATGTCTTTTTCAAGCAGTGCTATTACTATTTTTATTTTTATTGACCCTTGAATCCTATCCAAACAGCCATAATGCTTTTTTTGGGCTGCTGATATTCCTTACTAGATGCTTAGAAAAAGCTAAATCAAAAGTAGATGTGTCGTTCTATAACTAATTGAATAAATAATCTAGATGTGCAAATAAAATGTCAAGAAAACAGATCTTTTGATTAGCCTTATCCAAGTCCAGTTTCCATTAGCTCTCCTTGGAAACGAAGTAGAACTATAAGGAGAAATGTGTGTGCCTGTGTGTGCACATGTACCTTCTTGTTTACATCTAGGAGGTTGAAAACTCTAAAAACAAACTTAAATTCAGTGCTATCACTACCATTGGAAAAATCCTGTCATGTTTCTGGTAAATTATAGACCTTTAGTATCTCCTACACTCATATACCTTCTTGTCATGTTGCATTTTGAATAAATCACCTTTAAAGCTAACGGCCATTTGTAAAAAAATAAGGTCATTGTAACCTGTAAGGGGCAGAGATTTGGAATTTCCAAAGCAGCAATTGTATTTATACATTTAAGCTAAAGCTAAGTTAAGGAGGCTGAACTCCTGGGAAATTACAGGTCCCATTTCTACCAGTTTAGTTATGAAAGTTGCCTCAAAGCATGATGTCTATTTTCTGTGCAAAATTTTTCAGCTCCACTTTACAATTCCATCTTCTACTGGAAGAATTTCTCCTTTAGATGTTTTAAAAGCTTTATTATTTTTTATATTCATATAGCAAATTGTTTCTGGAAATCTTTTTTGGCTTATCGCTTTGTGACTGTATACATCAGTTGATAACAGAATTCGTTACCTTTTATAATTGTTTGTGCTTTTTGAAGGGTGCTTTTTAACACCCAGTATCTTTATTTTTTCTGTGTTGTTTTTCTGGGTGTGTTTGGTCTTTATGAAATCCTCATTTTAAGAGTGTATATATGCTCTGAATCACCACTGTGGTCTCATTAAACATTCTTCATGGTTCCTTCAACTGTTTTTCTTCTGTTCACTCTTCTTGGTAATTTTCTTTCAAGACATGCTCTCATTTTTATCCAGACCCCTTTTTTAACACACACCCATGTCAGATTCTTTTGGTTTTGTCTTTCCTACAGAGATGCTCACTGTGATAAAGTGGGTCCAGTCTTCAGTTCCTATATCTTGAACCAGATCCTGTGCACTGCTTGTGACTATTCCAAAAAGCACTTCTCCTCTTATAGACTTTCTGACTAGCTTCTGCATGGCTCCATCATTGATCATGTCTACAAACATTGTTTTTTTTTCTCGCTCATGTTAATATTTGACTTCTGCTCCCATAATTTGTCTTATTTCCGTTCCCATTTTGTACCATGCTTGTTGTCACTGTTTCGGTTGGGTGGTCAGTAGTGCAAATAGCATACTCTTCCTACTAGGCAAAATACTTTTGAGCAGAGATTCAGATTTCCACAGAATTCACCTTACTTGCCCTGAATTTTTCTTCAACATTGCATGCCTTCATCAGATGTGCCCTGGTAACCTTATATGGTTTACATCACAGAATTACGCTGTTAGGTATTCCCTTGATTATCTTCCTTTCAAGAAGCTTTTGAGCCACCTGTTCTAGCAGTACCATCATTTAAAGCCAAGTATTCCACCGCAGCTTGTTCTTTGAAACAGCATTTGTGAAGTTTCTTTTTAAGAGCAAAACCCAAAACAGCACACACAGGTAAAACAATAGAAATGATAATTGGTTTAAGTCAGATTTCTTCTCATGAGTTCTCTTCAGTGACCAATAAAAAATTCTGTTGGTGCTGTTAAAGTGGAGTTTAATTACGAGCAGGTTTGCTGCCTGGAAGTTAGACAGCATATAAAGAACTCCTTATGATAAGTGCATTAAAACACTTGCAGAAGCTAGCTACCGAGGGTGCAGATTCTCCTTCACTGAAGACTTTTCAGACAGATAATACCTTGCACAAAGTATCTAGTTCTGCCTCAGTCCAGTAAGCTAAACCACGTCATCTCTTCCAACTTTAATTTCCTAACTAAAGCTAACTTAGTTAAGCTTTCTAAGTAAGTTTCAAACTTGCATAGTCCAGGTAACTTTTCTGTGTGCCACAAACACGGCCTGACACTGACGATGTTTAGATTTCCTCTACTATAAAAATGCAGTCCTCAGGCCATGGTGAGTCAACTGACTAGCCATTAGAAATAAAAACATTTAAAATAAACACTCATTGTACTAGAACTTTTGCCTCCCACATTTCCAGTTATGGAAAAGTTACTTTCAGAATACTTAATGTAAATATTATTTCAAATATTACAATTTTATATCCTGCAATCTGTTTTATACTGATTAAAATGAAGGGAGGAAATGTGAGAGATGCATAGACTTCTGAATTTAAAACAATAATTCAAGAAATTAATCTATTTTAATAGAAGAAGTTCATGAATTAAAGATGGAAAATTAAGGCAAAGAAAACAGGGAATCTTAAACGGTCCTTTGTTTGTGTTCAAACGTTGCCCTCACTGAAGTCTTGTGGTGACACCTGGAACTAGCACATGAACTGTTACGTTCATCCTCAGATTTAGTATGTAAATATGAGTATTTTCCAGTGAGATTCATACTAACTAGGAAAAGTGAGACTGAGCATAAACAACTCTGAGTGACCAAACCTTCAGAGAACGTGCACTCAGGTAAACCCAGCACAGTCTCAGGGAGCAACAGTCCAACACCCTGCTTTGCTTTGCCTTAGAGATGGGTGGTCCACAAAGAGGACATGACCACCCAGCAGAGGGATAACAAAGAATGTAGGGTGCTCTGGCCAATCACAGTGCCTCTATCCCCATCCTTCCTGGCTTCTGCTCATCTTGCGCCAAGATGCAGTCAGTCTCCATGGGAACCGGCATCTGGCATGGGAACCCTCTGCCAGAACCCTGAGAGCCAAAATCGCTGGCTCTGCTGCTGCGTAGGTGCCACTGTGAGGGACGGGAATGAGAAGTGCTCCTGTCCAATATTCACTGTTTTTTTTTCCCAACCCAATAGCTGGGTAAGGCAAGTTCTTAAAATAGGAATACTAAAAATACTGGAATCTGTTAATTTTTCAGCTTGTGCAAGGGTAGCCAGGTACCTCACCTAGCTTTAGGAAGTGGAGGTCAGTGCTTGAGTTAGCAAAGGTCTTCCTTCTCCACTTCAATCTACTATGAAAGATTGTATGGCTGGACACATATCTATTTCTTTCTGAGCAAACCACTTTCACATGTCAACCAGTTTAGTCATCCAGAAGATGCTAACCACAGAAACTAAAGTTCTTGCCCAGAAGGAATGTTAGACAGAAATACAGAGCAGGGAGCGAAGTGGCCTTGAGCTCTTCCCATTGATTTTAAATGACAAGAAAACATTTAGTATGAAAGTATAGATCAGAGGGAGTCAGCTGGAGAAGTTGTCCTTGTCACAGTCTGTTTCCTTGAGTTGAATGCCTAATTTTTTTGCATACAGCTACCATTCACCTTGTAACAGTTATTCACAGATCTACCTGTGAAAATACATCCCTTTACAGTCAGCATCCAGCTTTCCTGGAGGCTAGCCTCCAGGCAGGATGTATAATCCTAGAGCATGGCTTATACTGATGGACGGCTCCCCTGTAGAAGAGCTTGAACAGCAGCATGTGGGTCCACTTATTTACAATTATAAAACTTTGCACAAGGTAACGGTACAATCTTACAGTACAAAGTATTGCTGTTATAGCATAACGTCCTTGAGATCACACCACAAAAAGCCCTTTTACCAACAAATGAATTCCTCATAAAAAACATACATACTGTTTATTCACCCTCTTTCCAATGACGCTGACTTTTAATAGCTATAATGATAATAAGTAGTCTTCTTTTTAGCACAGTTTCACCTGATACCAATATAAAAAAAATCCCCGTTTCTCTGTTCAGGTTGGGATCCTCTTTTCTCTTGCCATGATACATATTTACTTAACTAACCTAAGCTTACTGTCAAGCTGTGTATAATTCCCTCAAAAGTTTGCAGATGATACCAAGTTGGGCAGGAGCGTTGATCTGCTTGAGGGTAGGAAGGCTCTACAGAGGGATCTGGACAGGGTGGATCGATGGGACGAGGCCAATGGTATGAGGTTCAACAAGGCCAAGTGCTGGGTCCTGCACTTGGGTCACAACAACCCCATGCAGCGCTACAGGCTTGGGGAAGAGTGTTGGGAAAGCTGCCCGGCAGAAAAGGACCTGGAGGTGTTGGTCGAATGCCGGCTGAATATGAGCCAGCAGTGTGCCCAGGTGGCCAAGGAGGCCAGCAGCATCCTGGCTTGTAACAGAAATAGTGTGGCCAGCAGGACTACAGAAGTGATCATCCCCCTGTACTCAGCACTGGTGAGGCTCCACCTTGAGTACTGTGTCGAGTTTTGGGCCCCTCACTACAAGAAAGACATTGAGGTGCTGAAACAGGTCCAGAGAAGAGCAATGAAGCTGGTGAGGGTCCAGAGCACAAGTCTTCTGAGGAGCGGCTGAGGGAGCTGGGGTTTTTTAGCCTGGAGAAAAGGAGGCTGAGGGGAGACCTTATTGCTCTTTACAACTGCCTGAAAGGAGGCTGTAGCAAGGTGGGGGTTGGTCTTTTCTCCCAAGGAAATGCCATCAAGTTATGTCAGGGGATGTTTAGATTGGATATTAGGAAAAATTCCTTCACTGAAAGGGTTATTAAGCATTGGAACAGGCTGCCCAGGGAAGTGTCTGAATGACCATCCCTGGAGGTATTTAAAGGACATGTAGATGTGGTGCTGAGGGACATAGTTTAGTGGTGGTTTTGGCAGTGCTAAGTTAATGGTTGGACTCGATGATCTTAAAGGTCTTTTCCAACCTAAACGATTCTATGAGTCTAATTAATACTGTAACTGACATTCCTGACTTTAACTACCTCAAAATAAAGCACAAAAGGTCACAAAATTCAAGGTCTGTATTCTACCAATGTGTGTTCTCTTCATAATAGCTTTTATGATATGATAGGCAAGAGATTTTTCTCTCCAGTATCTTTAAGCATACATTGCAATAACGTCTATACTCTGCTGAAGCATTTGTGCTGCTGGAAGTTCTACATGCAGAGAAGGAAAACAAAAAATGGAAACAACAACTAACCAATATTTCTGTTTGGCATAAAGCATTCACTTCTCTAGCAAAGTAAACATGCATTTCACATATAGAAAGAAAATCTGAACAATGTGATTCCTTCAATTTTTATGTTCTGTCTCGGAAATACATTCCTAGCAATGTGGTTCTTCATTAAAAACATTAATGACAGAGTTAATCCTTAGTTACAATGTGTTAAATATTTGAATACTTTGGTGAAGACAAATTATTCCTACACAGCTATAAAATAAAGATCACACAGGACTTCATTTACTGGTAACACTTTCCCTGAACTTTTAGTTAGAACAACAGTGTAGGGTTACAGACATGGTTCAGTCCTGAGAGATGTTCAGTAGCCAGAGCAGCGTGTGGCTCTCTTAAATAGTCTTTTTATTTTTTTTCTGGACCATCCTGCTAAGTACTCAGCCCTGGTTCCAGACTGGTGCTTGGCAGGAGTGCTTGGAAGCACTGACTGGCTCCAGGCACGCCAAGACGTACCCTTAAAACCTGTGTCACTCCTCCTCGACAGACAGGGCAGGCCCACAGCCTCTTAGACGGGTATCCATTTGACATCCCCGAAGGTCACCAAAGCTCAGCATCAGTGAATTCAGATAATTGCAAAGCAAATGATCACAGAGCAGGAGCATGGGTTGCAGGAGGATTAAGTTCAGAAAAGACTCCAGGAAATGACAATTGTGCAGGGCCAAATGCCAGCTGATACTGCATCTCCATTTCAAGTTTGACAGTAAAGGCACTAATCCCTTTAATTACTAACTGCACCACGCGTGAAACACTTTACAAGGTAACTGTGTTCTAGGAACTGAGCTGCATGTACTGTAAAAGTTAACTCTTTTCCCTTGGATAAAAAGGATTTTGTAACATTAAAGGAGCTCCTGGCACTTGCTGAGGCTCTTTCTGAAAGCACTAGCTTTTGTCCGAAGACTGAAGCCCTGCTCCTGTAGAGAGTGAAATGAAACCTCCTGAAGGCCGATGGTTCTTCTGGGCAGTCCTTGCAGGATGGCAGCACCGACTTGTTTTTCCTCTGTTACAGTGACATGCTGTGACCCATATTCAACCCACGTCTCACAGGACCACCCCAGATGCACCATTTCCTCCACTAAGAGTGGCCGCCTCTGACTCAGTCGATGATACAGAAAGCTTCATCCCCTTGCAAGCAAATTACTTTAATTACTTTCTGCTGCTAACACTGGCAGCATGAGGTACCTGAGAGCAGATTTATCGGAGCCGTGCCTAGTTAGACTTTTGTGCCCCAAGTGCAACACAAACTCCACTGGGGCAAAGGAAATGCCAGAACTGCAAACACAAAAGCATTAGCTTCAGTCTGCAAAGTCTCTCTTCCCCTGCTCCTTTCTACTTCAAACAGCTTAGTGGAGATAATTGCTACTTGCAGACACTCTCCCTCGTAAACCCATTTTCCAACAATCTGTAGCATCCTGTTTCTTTCAGCGTTTGCAAAGATGCTTTCAGTGATAAAAAAACCAACCCTGGCATAAAACTTGCCTCAGACCCAAACTTCATAGAAGGAACCTGCACTGTCAAAACATAGGTATGTCAGTGAACGGTTCCCAATCAGTCAAACACAAGAAAACAGGTGTGATTTGCTGGGCAGTCCTGACTACATGTATTTGCTCTCATTAGTCTGTGCTATTTTGCTGTTATTTTCCCACTGTGAAAATTGCTGTATGAATCCACAGTGGCTCTTCCAGCTGGAAATAATACATATTACTTTAAGTTTCTTGGGAGGAGCAATCATTTGTAATTTAGTCATGCTGTGTCATTCCAGGGCAAACAATATGATCTGACACTTTGTTTACAGTATAAAGATGCAATAGAAATAAACCTGGCATGGTATAGAATTATCCTGATATTGAAAAACTAGCGCCCATCAGTACATGATAGCCACCAGGTATGAAACAAGGGGTGGCGGGGGGGAACTGGGTGAAAGAGAGATGGTTTTACAGAACTCATATTTGAAAACTTTTGCCTCTTTTACGGCCATAGACAGAGATTCTTCTTCACTGCAGGTGATTTTGTTGAAGATCTTTAAAGTTACTACCACCTTCAGCTAAGCTGTGTTTTCTCTGGCTGGCCTTTCACCTGACCTCATAAAATAAGCCATAGGAAACCACACCAAGAACGAGAAAGAAGGAAAGCAGACAAAACACCCCTGGTTTGGCAGAATATGGCACTGATGTTTTGGAAAGTACATTGCTTCCTAGAACCGCTGTAGAAATTATCCTATAGACTGAACTGATGCTAGGGAAAGGGCAGTGTGACCCTTTTTTCTTGATTACATTTGCTAGATGAGATGTTATCATGCAGGACCACTAAAACCTGATTCCCTGGCAGTTTTTTCCTTGAACGTACTAATGCTAATTTTTTAGCAAAGTTCAAGGTTAGGCAAGTAAATATCTAATTAAAGGGCTCCTCAGCTTCTGGTAGGTTCAGTTTTATTTCTGATCCTATCTTACTTCCTATTCCTTTGTAGTGCTGTTGTACATGTGTGGGGTGAGGCTGAGCTCATGTTAAATTTCAGCCTCTGCCTGTGCGCTGGGTGTCTGAGCTCCTGCTACAACAAATGAAACTCTTGTCTCCAGCTGATGGGGGGCCAGCAGGTGGTGCAGATGGTCACCCACTAAATGTCTGTGGAAGCAGGGGCTGCATCACCTCCTGGGCTCTGCTCCACGGACCACAGGGAGCGATGAAGCACTGAGCATGCAGGCAAACACCCACCAGTAGACACCTATGGTTTGGCATCATAATGTGCTTAAGTCAGCCTCACGCCTGCGTGCTCAATAGTGAGTGAACCAGTGAACCAATTCCCAGAGGTGCTGCTTTCTGTCTACTTCTGACCTCGATGTAGTAAACTGAAAAACTGCGTGTCCAGCTAACTGTCCGGACTCTTCCGCAGCTATGGGGAGAGAGGTGATTGCAGGCAGGGAAGCAGTTTGGCACTATGACACTTCTACTTTGGTGTAGTGAATCACCTTTTGGAGGTGCTCATCTCTTTCCATCACCCCTAGAAGGATTCCCAGACAACTGGCTTTCACTATAGACTGAAACTCGCCCTGCGCCATACTCTCTGAAGCTATATACTGACAATCACTACAAGAACCTCACTGTAGCTGGTGACAGAAGCATTAGTTCAGTACAAGGAGATATTTTAAGTCTCCAAAGCCAGCCCTGATGTGTCCATGGAGTGTGGGAAATAGATGGCTGTACTCATTTCTTGCTGATGGCTGTATCAGGGGCTGATGGTTACGGGCAGCACCCTGGGGACCCAGACTTGCACAGAGTGGCTGAGGCTGCCAGAAGCACCAAAGCCCATAACATTCCCCATCTTTAGTTTCTGTAGATAAAGCTCCAGCCTGTTGAGGGCAACCTATGCGCAGTGGACATGGCAGTACCTAAATGAAAGGTATGTACGAAAGGTACATATTAAAAGTGTACTAGGGATTATGGCTAAGACCTAATTAGATGCTGACCCCAGTTCACTCTGAAGTCAGCTCAGTGACCATGCTTGTGCCAAAAGCATGATTTGCATCTGCTCCCTGCTCCTCTCTGACCCGAGCAGTGGCCAGGTTCCATAGCCAGCAAACAGTGGATGGCAGCATTCGTCCTCCACATTATGCTTCTACTCGCAACTCTAAATTAAAAGATTCATTTTGCTATATTCACAAAATGATAGAATACTGTACAAGGGCTATGAGACGAGGGAAATATGGAAGGTTTATTCTATCAGTTCTCTATACACAGATGTTTACTTAATGTATATAGTCCCTTGTACAGAATACGCTGACCCGTATATGAAACATAACTTGATGCTTCCCAAATGCTGCAAGCACATACAAATAAAAAGAGGAAGTGTGCAGACAGATATGCTGCCTAGATATATAATATTACAGCTTTGAGATCTATGGTTGTGTTAGCTGTTTTTACTGCCTGTAAGCAGACTTTCCCCTTAAGTATATTCATCGCATCTTACTTGAGCCAACATTGCTCAATATTCATTAAGCTTACAAATTAAATGTGAAGAATTAAAATTGGATAATCTCACTATCCTGCCATCTGTTCCTCAACTTGAAAGTAGCAGAGCATCATGCTGGTTTTGGTGGGGTTTTTTTGTTTGCTTTTTTTTTGTTTGTTTTTTTCTCAAATATTCATTGCAGACAACAAACCACTACAGAACCTCAGGCACACAAGCTTCGGGATGGTGCCCAAAATCAGACTCTTTTATTGCAAGAGCTTCGGAACCATTGTAAATTGAGCAAATTGAGCAAGAAAGAAGTGTTTTCTACACCCAAAAGCCGTGGTGGGAAGTGTCTGCACGGTGCTGCCAAAATGCAACACTGGAGGGCGGCGACTTTGCTCCTGCGGAAACCCAGGGTCTCTGCGGGGCAGGCAGGAGTAATTTATCTTTGCAGACAAAGGGAGAGCTAGCAGATCTGAAAAGGTGGTAATATAACATCAAGGTTCTTCATCAGTCTGCTGGGAAGGAAATCAGCAGTGTAATTGGAACGCTGGCACAGTTGTTTCGTTAAGTCGATGCGGCCGGAGTGATTCTTCTCAAATGTTTTAATAACTAGAAGTTTTCCTTAAGTTTCCTGTAGGAATTCAGTTTAAAATGGAAGATACCTAAATATCATCTTGGTTACCTCAGTAAAAAACATGGATATTATTCTTTAATAACTTTTAGAACTAACTTTAAGTATTTGAACCTCAGTACAAGACATCGACGCTAATATTTGTATCACCCCGTATTCCCAGAGACTGGAGGAATGGCTAAGGGACAGGCATACTGCCTTTCTGTAGTGATTATCCAAAAAGATAATTAAAATGCAGGTAAAGTTAAAATACAGATGAAAATTTTCCTATCTAGAAAAGGCAAACCAGGCCATCAGTATCACATGACACTATCCCTAGAGATCCATCGCCTGATGGGAAATTCAGCTCTGAAGAGAGGGCCAATAAAAGTCTAATTTTAGTGCAGAAGTCATTTTTTTTTTCCAGACACAGAGTGAATCAAGGCCAAAGGAGCATAAAGGCCATCTTTGTATTCTCCTTTTTGAGCTGTCGTAGCTGCAGATCTGATTATTGCTGTAAAGGATTACCTTTGACAATTGCAGCAAAGGATCACCTTTGCTGAGGGGTGAATTTCACCCTAATGTAGGGGCTCCAGTCCTTGTTCCACTGATTCAAAAAGGTACAAGACAACTGTCAGGAAAGGTTAGTGACCCCTATTAAAACAAATAGACTATGCTGGGTACTTGGAATTCCCAGTAACTTTTGTTACTTTTTTTTGTGGCTTCTGTTACAGCAGGATTCAGTTTTTGATCTCTGCAAAATCCTCTTCCGAGCTCTATAAATCCTTAGTATGATGATGACCACATACGATTAACTGCAGTGAAGCCGTGATGGAGCAATCCCAATTACTGGGAAGCACCTGGGTAAGAAAGGTTAATAGGAACAGCCAAGGAAAGGCATATATGACAACGAGGAGTAGTTTCAGAGGTATAAGTCATAGAGAATGTCTGCCTGGGTTCCCTGCTGATGTCTGCCTTTGCCTCCCCATTCCTATAAATGCAGCAAATTCTTGTGTCTAGTAATTACTGATTGCATTTTATGTGCAGATTCATCCTCTCCCCTCCTCCAAAGAAACCTATCAATAATGTGTTCTCATATTATTTTCTAATGGTTTTTCTGCCAAACTGCAGATTTCCTTTAAAGCTACAATCTGTAGTAGTTTAAAGTAATTTAAAATCATGTCTGATGGACACTTAAATGATAGTGCAAAGATTTAGCAGAGACATAGCATCACGTTGGTGTTTTAAAGAAGTTCGCAAGAAGTCTGCTCCATTAAATGACTTACAAGCAGAATAAAAGGTCAAGGAACATGTTCTTATTGTATCCCTGTAGTCTGAAGGTCTATTACACTCTGAAGTCTCAGGCAACTTAGAACCAAACCAAACCAAACTGCACAGTCGCTAATTGCACCTCAAGGCATTTTTTTAAAGGTTACAGCTGGACCTGGACAGGATCTGGGAGATCTGATGAGATACCCACCCCTCCCCACGCGCCATGGGGATCGCAAGTGCTTGGAGCTGAACTTCGCAAGTTGAACTGCAAACTGTTGAGCTTTTCATTCGTTACACAGCAACAATAACAAGAACAAATCTCCTGGGTAAAAAAGGGATCCAAATAAACTTAATTCACCAGTACATTTCAAATTCTGGGCTAAGGCACATCAGTACATTGCTGTATATTCTGACAGCATCTAAAACAAGACGGAGCTTAGTAGAGGGCGTACAAATTACTTGAAGCATACACTGTGTTCTGACATGTTTTGTAACCTCATGTGAGGGGTTCAGCCTCGACACCACCAGTCATTTCTTGGGGCAAGATCTTGAGTGATGCTGTAAGGTAGATTGCTCCTGTGAGGGAAAGGGTCGTTTAAAATCACACTGTCGGTTTGTAGTTTGTGGTGTGTAGGGGGCTGTTTATATGTGTGTGTATGTGTGTCTGTCTGTCTGCCTACATGGGGATTTTTGTCTCCCTGGGAATCTTACATTAAGATGACTGTATATATTTACTCCAAGCATCGTCATCTTGTGCAGCAGCAGATACGCTGAGATGCCAGAAGCAGTTGGCCCCATTTATCAGCTACCCCACCCAGTCCTCTCCTGGACATTGCCGGCTCCACAGCAGGGATGTTTGGGAGGATTGTATACCCACCCCCAGCCACCGGCATTTTTATCTCCATTCTTTAGCATAGTTGAAATGTTATAGTACACAGGGCTGTAAATACGGCAGCATGGATGCAGCCAGGTGGTGTGCTCAGATGTCCAAGCGAGGGAAACCAAGCCCTGCAGAGAAGAGGCAGCAGGAATGCAATGGAGGAAAGCACACATGAGCTGTATTACCGGCCCAGCCAAGACTTGTTTGCCTGACACCCTGAAACTTTTGCTGTGCAAGGCTTTGATTTGCAAACATGAGGGATTTAACTCATGTGTTTCTAGCAGCCACCCGCAAGGGAGTAATGTACAGCCACCGCAGAGCTCTTAACTAGGTCCAAGGACTCTCTGAGCTCTTGACTGGGAAGGAGCAGGAAATAGTTACAGCATCCCATCTGTTTCCCTCACACCACTTGGGATTTAAAATCAATAAACACAAATGTCCAATTCAATGTTTCTTTCAGCTGTGTTCAGGTTTGATGTTGCCAGGTTGGCCCCAAAGGTTCCTGCTACGGCCCTTTCAAATCGCTTGCCAAACAAGATGAATAGCTGCGTGGACAACCTGCAGAGCTGTGGAAAGCTAATCAATGCCTGCCTCTTTCTCCAAATGCTTTATGTGCTCTCACAGGTAGTGTGAAAGTCAATATCCAAACAGGAGACCATTGCCACACGTTGTCATGCCCTTCTGAGCAATTTTTTTGATTTGCAAATGGCTTTTCCTTCCCCTGCTCTTTACAGCAAAGCAAGTCACATACTGTCAGGCTCTGGCCAGATGACACGATGCATCATGTTTCTTGTAGGCCCCTGTGGTTAAATCTAGAGAAAGTAGGCATTAAAAAATAACCAAATCCAGGGGAGGATGTTGATAAATTAAGAGATACCAGCCTCGGTACATTAGGTAAGATCCCTGGATTTTAGTGGCAGGCAATTAGAAGGAAATTACCGATGGTGAAATTCAACTTACTTAACTTTAGTACTCCAAAAGGCATTTGGTCTAAACGAGTTGTTTGGGATGCAGCCTCAGCTAATGAAGAGACACACCTCTTCAAAATGTGATCTGTGCCTTCACCAGGACATGTCTCAGATGGGAGAGATGAATTACCTGTTGAATGTACCCACTCTTCCATATGGGCAGCAGCAGGCAATTCTGACCAGCTGCCAAACTTCTAGAAAGTTAAAAGGTTCTGTCACGTCCCCCAGCAACTCGGGGAAGAGCATGTACACAGTGATTTAGTGCAACAGTCTCTAAAGATGTAGGCGCTTAAGCTTCATTTCCAAGGATAGTTTAGGTAGCAAAATGCATCATGGCCTTGTAAATCTAAGGCTCCTACATGCCTATTGCCTCTGAAAGCGGGATCCAAGCTCCTAAATTGCTTGATCCTTTGGGAAATCACAGCTACTTTTGAAAGAATTTGAAATTAATGGCCCTTGCAGTACACTGCAGCAGCTTCAAATGATATGTTCAATAACCTGATCATTTGAGAAGGCTAAGTTTTTGTTTTAACTGGAACTCCAACAAGGAATATATTTCCTGACCAAAACAGTTCCATAATTTGCAGATAAATCTCTTGGTAGGGAATATCAAGTTATTCTCTATAATTTCAATTTCTGATGGAATAAAATGCCTTTTTAAAGGGTAATACTGCATGTTGTGAAGCACCTTCTCCCCCTTGTGACCTGTGGAAGAGGATGGTGCTCTTAGCTCCTTCATTCCTCCACAACAGGAGCCCTTTGCTCTGAAGCATTAATTTTTGAACTGTGGAAGTCTGTAATACCAGTCTGTGAAGTCAGACCCAGACTGAGGTTTGTGCAGCCCATTTCAGGAGCCTTCTGCCTCTAAAGGCACGGTGGGAATGAAGTTTTTAGACAGAGGCTGTACCTAAGCTTGCATCCTATATGAATAAAGCTAATGTAAACGATAGTTACGTAAGTCCAACAAGAAAGGTTTAAGAGTACTTGATTGCTAGGAATTTTCACCTGGTTTATGGATCTCAAGGTTTGCCAGGGTGTTTGTGGTTTGTGTTTATATTTAGCAGCACTGAACAGTAAGTGCTTTCAGTAGCTGCTTACTGAGAAAGCGCATCTGAAGTGTTGCACAAGGGTGAAATGTCGCACATCTTTCTGTACTTACAGGATAAAAATCTTGAAAATTATTTCAGAGACTGCAATCTGTCAGGACTTTGAAGTCCAGCAATCAGAAACTAATAAGAATAGGGGAAAAATGTAGAAAAATACACAAAAAAAAAGAACCAGCAAACCATAAATAATGATCATGCTGGCATATCCAGATCAGATGAGCCTGAATAGGCATATAATTAGAAATTGTACATAATTTCAAATACAAATGGAAATGTGTCACGGTTTAACCCTGTCTGGCAACTAAGCACCACACAGCCGCCTGCTCACTCCCACTGGTTGGGATGGGGGAGTGAATTGGAAAAGTAAAAGTGAGAAAACTTGTGGGTTAAAATAAAGACAGTTTAATAAGTAAGGCAAAGGTCGCACACGCAAGCAAAGCAAAACATGGAATTCATTCACTGCTTCCCATAGGCAGGCAGGTCTTCAGCCATCTCCAGGAAAACAGGGCTCCATCTCGTGTAATGATTAGTTGGGAAGACGAAAAGACAGAACTCCAAATGTCCCCCCCTTCCTTCTTCTTCTCCCAGCTGTTATTGCTGAGCATGTTGACATACGGTATGGAATATCCCCTCGTCAGTTGGGGTCAGCTGTCCCAGTTGTGTCCCCTCCCAACTTCTTGTGAACCCCCAGCCTGCCCACTGGCAGAGCAGTTTGAGAAGCAGAAAAGGTCTTGACTCTGTGTCAGCACTGCTCAGCAGTAACAAAAACATCCCTGTATCATCAACACTGTTTTCACCACGAATGCAAAACATAGCCCTGTACAAACTAATATAGAAAAAATTATCTCTATCCCAGTCAAAACCATCAAAAGACAGAAAGAGGTCAGGATAAAAGAAGAAAACAGAGTAAGAGCAATTGCACTGTCACATGCTCTACCCACAATGCACTATATGGCCAACAGACTAAGGTCCCAGGGAAATATTAGAAGTGCTTGATCACGTTGATGTACATTATCAAGAATCTGTGGAAACACGATATCCTTACATTACCAAACCATGCTAGCCACTAATTCATGCAGCTACTAGATCTTGAGAGATGAAATTAGTCGTAAGGGATTAGGAACAAGAGTCAAGGAGTTGGAATGTGAAAGCATGGAGAACGTACACAGACTCTTCAAGGCTACAGATATGAGCAAACTTAGTAAATAAACTCTCATACAGATGTAAAGAAAAATAATTCTCCAAGTAGCAAAGATCAAAAGTTTACAAGACAGTGCCAAGTATGTGCAAAATGCACAAACACAAAACAGGAAATTAAAAATAAAGGAAGACATTTGGAGAAAAACTTTCTAATACTTAATGCTCAATACATTGAGTCATTTGCAATAACTATGGATAGAGAAAACATAATGTCAAAGTTTGCAGACAAGAAAAGCCAAGTGAAAATGTACCATACCAAGGAAGAAAGCAGTGACTCACAGGAAGACCTTCAAAATAATGTAATGCTAATTAAAAATAAATAGTTGGTAAGGCAAGGTTGGCACTAGGTACAAAGACAAAGCAACAGCAGCTACACAAAAGCAAACTGAATGCCAAACATGCAATGTTGGTTACAGTGTCTTAGTGAACATACAACGCTTCAACAAAGCAGCATCAAATTAAATTATATGATAGCGTGATCATTACAGTGCTAAGATGAGCTCAGACAGAGCACAACAAGGAAAAGTATGCAGACTGGAGGATTAGAGAGTGCAAACAACTCAGAAATTATGGCTTTCATCCAAAACAAATACATTCATGCGCTCAGTGATACTACACCCGGATGAATTGTTCACACCTTAGACAAAGATATTCATCCATCCACATTGGCAGGCTGTGAGGCACCATGTAGCACCAGGGCTACATGAACTTATTGGGAAATTCAGGCCAGGCCAGACACATCTGAGGAAAGGAAGCTATCTATGAAGTGGCTATTTAGCTATATGTGAGAATACAGGCTTTAGGGTAAAATAGTGAACTTCAGAAGAAATGATGACTGATGTACCCAGAGAGCCAAGGAAAAGTCTCCAGCTGCTACCTATCCTTGTACAAGAGACATTTATTTTCCTTAGTTATTGATCTGCCATTACTTTCCATTTTTAAAATCCTAAAGTATTCCTTGGTTGTTTTGTTGGTTTTTTTTTTTTTGACTGTTCATGGTTCTACATTGCATTGTATAAAAGCTTTTAGATTTTGCCTGAATTCTGACTCTTGCAAAAGTTAGAATCATAAAATCATAGAATAGTTTGGGTTGGAAGGGACTTTAAAGGTCATCTAGTCCAACTCCTCTGCAATGAGCAGGGACATCTTCAACTAGATCACGTTGTTCAGAGCCCCATCCAACATGACCTTGAATGTTTCCAGGGATAGTGGAATCTACCACCTCTCTGGGCAACCTGTGCCACCACCCTCATTGTAAAAAATGTCTTCCGTACACCTAGTCTAAATCTTCCCTCTTTTAGTTTAAAACCATTACCCCTTGTCCTATTGCAACAGGCCTGATAAAAAGTTTGTCCCCATCTTTCTTATAAGCCCCCTTCAGATACTAAAAGGCTGCAATAAGGTCTCCCGGAGCCTTCTCCTCTCCCGGCTGAACAACCCCAACTCTCTCACCCTGTCCTCATAGCAGAGGTGCTCCAGCCCTCTGATCATTTTTGTGATCCTCCTTTGGACCCACTCCAACAGGTCCATGTCTTTCCTCTGCTGGGGGCTCCAGAGCCGGATGCAGTACTCTGAGTGGGATCTCATGAGAGTGGAGTAGAGGGGCAGAATTACCTCCCTCGACCTGCTGGTCACGCTTCTTTTGATGCAGCCCAGGATACAGTTGGCCTGCTGAGTTGTGAGTGCAGATTGTTGTGTGATGTTCAGCTTTTCATCCACCAGTACACCCAAGTCCCTCTCCTCAGGGCCGCTCTCAATCCCTTCATCCCCCAGCCTGTATTGATACCAGGGCTTGCCCCAACCTAGGTGCAGGACCCTGCACTTGGCCTTGTTGAATCTCAGTAAGTTCACACGGGCTCACTTCTCAAGCTTGTCCAGATCCCTCTGGATGGCATCCCGTCCCTCAGACATGTCAACTGCACCACTCATCTTGGTGTCATCCATAAACTTGCTGAGGGTGCACTTGATCCCACTGTCATTGATGAAGATCTTGAACAATACTGGTCACAATATGGACCCCTGAGGGACACCACTTGTCACTGATCTCCCTCTGGACATTTAGCCATTGACCACTACACTCTGGATGGGACCATCCAACCAATTCCTCATCCATCAAACAGTCCACCCATCAAATCTGTATCTCTCCAATTTACAGAGAAGAATGATGTGGGGGACCGTGTCAAAGACTGTACAGAAGTCCAGATAGACAACTTCTGTAGCTCTTTCCTTGTCCACTGATGTACTCACTCCATTATAGAAGGCCACTAGGTTGGTCAGGCAGAACCTGCCCTTCATGAAGCCATGCTGGCTCTCTCAAATCACCTTCCTGTCCTCCATGTGCCTTAGCATAGCTTCTAGGAAGATCTGTTCCATTACCTTTCCAGGCACAGAGGTGAGGAGTTGGTAGGTCCTGTGCAATAACAAAGAAAGATACAAATCCATGTTTTGGATGATTCACTTTGCAAAACACAGCAACGTGAAACATAAAATGTTAGCTTTGGGCAGACTCAATCCTGGAGTAAATTTGCATGTTCAGCAATTGAGCTGCTTTCAGGACCATTCAATCCACTGATGCCACAGCTTACTGTGGGCTGGGTACGTTGTCCCTGAACACTTAGATGTCATTTCTGTGCACTGTTTGCTACTTCTGCTTTCACAAACCACTGCGGAAGCCAAGTGAAACATTATTTTGAATGAATGAAAATCCTGATATAAAGAACTATCACACTGCATGTTGCCACAAAGGCAGTTCCAAAGTGCTCCTGCCTACTAATAGCTTCCTAATAGCTTCCTGCAGCTCCCCTAGCTACAGGCAGAGGTAGGTGAACTTTTAGTGTTTACACTGTCTTCTTCCATCACAGGTTCACGACAAGCACCTTCACTTCTTTTTTTTCCCCAGGCTAAGGCATCCTGGATGAAAACCTACTCCATATTATTGCTTTGCAGACTTAAAGATTTAATGCTTTTCCCCCCATGGTATGTGGCCTTGCAATGTGACTTCTCAGGGTGGAACAAATGGTGGTTACTGAAAATTACAGAAAGATGCTAAGAATATTTCCAGGCCCTTTATTCTAAATTGTCCCATGGATAAAACTCCGCTTGTAAGTGAAAAGATTCACTTAGGAAAAGCATTTCACAATCATTTGGGTAATGGTAACATGATGTCTACCTGACTTAAAAGGCCACGTTTATGACAATAAAGAAAGAATAACATAAATGCCCACGTGCACAGTTATTTTAACAAAAATGTCTCTCTAATGAAACCCGCTTAGAGAAGTGAAATACAGTGATTGGAACGAAAGTTTCAAATCTCATTTCAATCAAAGGGTGTAAAAATTCCAACTCAAGTTAAAGTGAACTTTTCTTCAATCATGGCTAGATAAATGGCGTGTTTATCACCCCTTTAGTGATACCTCTGTCCTGAGAGGTACTAGTAAGGAATGGTGTCCTAGCAAATGTACAAACAATGTGCTGATTACAAACAAGAAAGTTTAGGGGAACACCATTTCCCCACAAACATGAGATCAAGAAGTCAAAATTTCCCATTGTCCCCTAACAAAGAAAAAAATTGGCTACTACAGCCACAGGAGAGTAGTATGTTTTATTAGGACACTTTACATATGCTATTTTTCTGTCTTCTGGTTCTTTTTTGTCTTTGTTTTTTTTTTTTTTTTTGCTTAGGAGGTAGATTGAGCAGTTCTGGTTTGAGTCACACTCTTCTCTCTCTTTCTTTTTCATGGAAAAATTTATTCACTGTTACCATGGAAATGATTTCATCTTTCCAGTAGCAGGATTCCATCCCTGCAGTCTTGGTTTTGTCAATATAGTGTCCAATCCCTAACATCCCTCCTTTATTAATGTCACTGTTAGATGAGACTATATCTTTAAGACAGTTTCTTAAGGGGATTTTTTTTTTCTTTTCTTGGCCATTAAGTTTGAATACTAAAGCTCTCATTCAGTTTCTTATCCTATATGGATGTGATATGGAAACATAACATTACTCCCTTTTCTATCCTGTGTGGGCAGAATACCACTGTGTGACCTCCCCCCTGTTCTGAAAGGGCACAAATGGGCATAAATGGACACAACCCACGAAAAGAAGAAATAGACTGTGGCCCAGTCTCCTGCCTGGTTGAATATGGGAATCAACACGGCATGGAGAGGAGCAAGCTGCGACCAAGTACATTTGTGGCAGCAGGATATAAAGCCAATCTCCTCCATAAAAGGCCTGTGTTATGTGCCATAATCTTATTTTACAACCCAAATCATGACTGGACTGGACTTTGGTTGCCCTGGTTTGTGTACAGTGTTGTCAGTACTTTAAGGGCTATTAAACATGCAAGTCTAGAAAAGTTTGTGACATTTGCTTGGAACCATTGGATCAAGAACTTTCCTGTGATGAAAAAATTTAATTCACTAAAGCCTCAAAGAACTTCGCAACTTCACAACACTTGGAGTGATGGGTGTTAATTACAGATTCAACAGTATCTGAGTAAACCCCCATTTTCTATCATTTCTGTTTTCTTATAAGGTCAGAAACATAACATTAATAGCTTTTAGTGTAGCAGATCATACAAAACTTTATTATTTTTTTCTTCCTCTTTTATGTGAAGTAAGCCTAAGAACATATTTTTAACTAAACAACGTATTCTACAAAGCTCCTAGTAACCTCATCCAACCTTTCAGAAAACATCAATTTACTGGCAGTTTACTTACAGAATACTAGAATTATTATTTTAATTTTGAGGAGTCTGCTATATTCCTGGGAAAGGTAACACAACTTCCCAGAGGTAAAGAAGTGGTGGAAAGGCAGCAATCACGTGCAGAACCAAACAAGTCTATTCCATTTTTAAAAGTGCATCAAGGTTTCTGGGTCTGAAGTTACTGTGAAGGTAGAAAGGAAAAGGAAGGGGTATTTTTGAGACTAGCATACCGCTTTCTGCCTGGCCAGGCTTAAGATGTAACGTCTCAGGGCAAATTTTTGGTGCCTCTCTTCCTTAAAGGAGAAGGAAGGCCCTGTGAGGATGACAACAGTGGTCTAAGGAGAATTATTTTAATGGACTTTTAGTGAATCCACTGCCCTTGTGTTTCTGAGGGTCAGTTGGGTGCCACCAGCTTCTGAGCTGATCTGAGAGCTCACTGCCCTGGGGCACATGGGGGTCTCTTCCCTCTGCTCTGCTCTTCTTCCTCTCTCACTCTCTCATCGTCCCCTGGGTTTGCACCACTTCTGGTATTTGTGGCACCCTTCATGGAGCCAATACAATCCCGAGGCCCCAACCATTTCTTTTCTGCAGGTCACATTTGTGCTGTGCTAGTGAGGAGAGCGGGCTTGGGGAAGGGTCTGGCACGTACCAGGGCTAACCCTCCTGGTAGAGCAGGAGCGTGCAGCCAGGGGAGAGGAGGGAGCAGGAACTCCCATCTCCAGCAGTGAGATGTAGCTCAGGTGCAACTTCACCGTCTGAGGCCATGAACTGAAGTGGCCACAAGCCGAACACCTCTGGTTCCCCAGGCTGCCTTCCGCTGTCACAGCCCTCTCCTGCCCACACACCGGAGGTGAAGGAAAATGCTGGCAGATGACATGTGCTTGCAAATGACTTAATTTCATACCAGCTGAACTCATGTCCTGCAATCACACTGTACACTCATGTTTTCCAAGGTCCTATTTTAAAATACTTTCCATTTGTTTTAAAAGATTATCAAGGTGACGTGTCAGCAATTTATTGTGGAAATTAGAAGGCAACCAGAGAAAAAGGGATACTTAACAGAGAATACTGCCAATACCTCTGTGTATTTAACCCACAATTGGCTACAAAATTGCGCACCATGGTGCTAAACCTGTAGCTCAGCTGATGCAGCCGTAGGTTGAGAATTCCCCAGTACAAGACACTGAAGTTTCAGGGAGGTGAGCTGAGAAATAACTCACTGTTAATGAATGCCTTTCTCGAAAAGGAAGAGGATAAAACAAGTGCTGGTTCAACTTTATTCCTTCCTGCACATGACTGTAGTCTTGTTAGATACTTAGACCCACAGAGTATAATCATAGAATAATTCAGGTACAAAGGGACCTCTGGAAATCATCTCATCCAATCCCCTGCTCAAAGCAGGGCCAACTTCAAAGATACAACAGGTTGATTAGGACCTTGTCCAGTCAAATTTCGAAAGTGTTTTTCTGTTTAAAAGCTTCCTTTTTTAGGGGATTGTTTCCGGTTTTCCCATATGCCCTTATGTTAGCTCTTATTTTGACACAGGATTCACATCATTAATAACACATAACAGTACATTTGTACTCTTTGAAATCCTTGTTTTGAAAAACATAAGAAAAAACACTGATTTATTGTCTTATTAGATCTGAAGGTTCAAACAGCCCTTTATGCAATTATGATTCGGTTCACTATTACAAGACTGTGACCTGACCCCTCTTGCAGTTCCAGCAAGTTCTCACTTTCCTCGGCGTCTGCTACGTGCCAGCACCAGTGACAAAAGGCTGGATCAGACAAGCCTCCAGTCTAACCCGGTACAGCAGTTTGGTGTTTCTGTACCACTCTAGAAGACAAGTATCTCACAGTTGTGAGCTCCAGTGTGCTCAGCTGATCTTGAGCCTGGCAGTCCTCTAGGAGATGCTGCTGAAGCCCGATCCAGTTGTTCTTAGCTGCTTTAGGTTCAAAATCAGCCTGACAGTCCCTGGCACTGTAACCACCTCCTCACCTTTGAGGATCAGCACGAGTTGACTGGTTGCAGGTCTACTGCCTGGCTGCCTTTAGGTCTGTCTGCCTGTCGTCTCTCTCTCTCAGAATGAGTTTGAGCTATATGCTGTGAGCTACAAGGATGCAGTACAGCTAAAGGAGGAAGCTGGGACTCCATCCTTTCACGGCTGTGTGCTGCAAACAAAAGACCGACATTTGTGACCCTCACTATTGTGCAGTAAGTAAAGATAATTCAGGCTCCTGCCAGGGCCCTGTATTGTGAACATTTCTGTCCCTCCTAGAATAGGTAATGGACAAACACTGGTGCAGCACAAGGTTTCCCACTGGATTTCTCTTTTCCCAATCTCACAGCTTTTTCATATTTTCCTGGTGGTCTTTTGGGAGAAAATAGACCTGGCATTCTTGAGTTTGCCTCCCTACCTCTCCATCACTGTTGCTGGCAGACTTACCAGGGGAAAGACATACCCTAACCCTCCTTTCAGCTGAAACATGGTTTTGCTGTGTTTCATAAGGCAGATGGAGGCAGACAGAACACTCTCAGACCAGCTGAGGCAGAGCAGAAGCAGCGTACATACTCACACAAACACAAATAATCAGAGCTGCGTAAGAGTCATGATTTCCTCACAATTTGCTATGCTTCAGCTGTGACTCTTGCAAAACACCAGCCCCAGCCACCGTACTTGTGGAGAATAACAGATTAATTTCTCCCTTTGATGTTCACCAGCAGATTTTAAGAGTCTATTTGGGAGCTGGTGAAGAGTGATTTAAAGTTCAACCTGGTTTTGGTTTGTTTGTTTGAAAGGATTGAATGTCCGACAGCAAAATAGGAGATTTCTCTTTAAAGCATAATAAACTTCAAGCATTTTGATGAAAATGTTCTGCCCTGTCTTTGTACTTGAAACAGAAGTCTCCTGGGCTTCTACTCCAACACGAGGCAGTAATGTGGAAGAAAGCAATCTGATCAGCTGTAGCATCATTACTCCATTTTAAGCCATATCTCAAAGCCAACTCAGAACTCTTTTAAGTTTCTGGCCCATCTTCTTCAACTTTCTGGTGTGTTTTGTTCAAAACTCAACTGCCAGATGAAGCACATTCGCCTTTCACTAAAAATTCCCTCAATGCCCCATCTTTTTGAACAGAGAGGCATAAAAGTTTCTTGTTAGAGCAGTCTCTACAGGGAGGGATAAATTACCTCATTGATAGAAAATGTAAAATTAGCAAGGCAGAGCTGATGAATGTGAATAAACGTGTCCTTTTAATATTTTGGGTCTCTCTGTGCATGGCATGTCATAATATTACATTAAATTTTCAGATGTCTTGTTGCCTTCTATGGCAAAAAATAGATAGTGAGAGAAGAGGGAAAACCATCAAAGATAACAAATGTCTGCACAAAAAAGACTATCTGTTCCAAGATGCTGCACATTTCGACTATGTCATTCCCTTTTTATTCAGGCTCAGTGATAAGCGACTGGTGGAACACAATGTGGTGGTGTGCTGAGTTCTGGCTTGGCTGCATTGGCCGGTGGCAATGATCGGGAGATGGCAAATGAAGCTGATATAGCTCTAATGGTGATAAAGGTGCCCCTGGTGCTTCCAGTTGTATTTTCAGCTGCTTAAAACTTCACATAATTTTAACAGTTAAGGTAGAAGTTTTCCATGCTGTCTTTCTGCTTCTGGATTACCTTTTTCTTCTTCTAAGTTTCACCTAACAGTCTGACTATTTCTGATGGAGAAGCTTCTTGTTTGGCTCCTAATGATCCACAAAAAACAAAACTGGGAGGAGTGGCTGATACACCGGTTGAGTGTGTTGCCATTCAGAGGGATCTGGACAGGATGAAGAAATGGTTTGACAGGAATCTTGTGAAGTTTAATAAAAGGAAATGGAAAGCCTTGCATCTGGGGAGAAGTAACCCCAGGCACCAGAGCAGGCTGAGGGCTGACTCGCTGGGAAGCAGCTCTGCAAATAAGGACCTGGATGTCATCGTGGACAAACTGACCATAAGCCAGCAATGGGCCCCTGCAGGAAGATGGCCAACAGCATCTTGGGCTGCGTTAGAAGGTGCACTGCCAGCAGGTGGAGGGAGGTGATCCTTCTTTGTTCAGCACTGGTGAGACACATCTGGAGTGCCAGGTCTAGTCCTGGACTCCCCAGTACAGAGAGACATGGACTTACTGAAGTGAGTCCAAAGAAAGGCCATTAAGATAATTAAGGGAGTATCTTGCATACAGGGAGAGGCTGAGAAAGCTGGGACTATACAGCTGGGAAAAGAGAAGGCTCAGGGTAGATCTTATCCATGTGTATATATATCTGATGGGAGGCAATGAAGAAAAGGAAGCTAAACTCTTCTCACTAGTGCCCTCTGTCAGGACAAGAAACCAATGGGCACGAAACTGAAATACGAAACTGCATCTGAACACATGAAAACATTTATTTACTGTGAGAGATGTTGTGGAGTCTCCATTCACGAAGATATTCAAAACCCAGCTGGACATAATTCTGGACAAACTACTCTAGTTTGAGTAGGGGGTTTGAACTAGATGATCTTTAGAGGCCCCTTGCAACCCCACCAAGTCCTTGATACTGCGAATGAAGAAATCTTGCCACTCTTTATCACACCATTTCTAGCTCTGGAGCAGGTATTTTAAATGTCCTCATAGGAGGAGTCTTCTGCAGTCAGTTGCCTTCCCATTTTCACCAGAAACATTCTGAATCCACAACACGTTGAAGTTGCCAGGGATCAATAGAGCCTGGCTGGAATTTGATTAATAGGCAAACCCTGCAGGCACCTCCTGCAAGGATCACACACCATCTCTGGGCTGCAAGCACTGAATACAACTTACCCTACACTTGCTGCGTGGGGCACTGTGGCACAAAGCTGAGACACTAAACAGGGCTTCTTCAGGCTTGCAAGGGTCTAATTGCTGGTGCCCCAGATAGTAAGAAGAGAAAGAAGTCTAACTTGACTACCGCAAAGTGATAGATCCCTCACAGGGATATTCTCTGGCAAGAGCCAGAGAATGAAGTGGGAAAAAATCCAGTGCAGAGGAATGAAAGAGAGTAAAAGGCTGTAGCAGAGGAGGATTTGCGGGGCATGGGACAGACTGCACCCAAATGCAGGTGTAGAGGGAGACCAAGGGACAATGACACAGGAAACCTGAGCTACAGCATTTTGTGAGCTTAATGTGATTTAGTAACTAATTAGTTTAACAAATTGTTTCAAAGCTAATGCACGTCTTCCTCCCCACCCTGTCCCATACACAGATGTATACATGTGAATTCTCCGCACCAGGCTCATCAGATGAACCATCTTAAGATGCATTGAAAAACCCAATCTTAGTATATAAAGTGTTATAGGAACTTTTGAGATAAAATTCTCTAGAGTGTCCCATTCATTTCCTCTTCCTTACTTTGTGGAAGTACTTAGTCTTTATATAATATTCAGCCCTGATTACAGGGTGCTAGAGTGTTTTTTCTGTCTAAAGAACTAGTTACGAAAGAAGGCTAGGTTTGGGTTTTCTGCTTTTATGCACAGCAAACATGCAATTTTGTTACCGGTAGCAACAACCAGCTCAGAAAATGATTAGGCTTTTAAATGACTGGGTTTTGTGAAAAAAAGCATAAACAGGAAGGTGTGGGCTGTTGCTGGGGTTATAGAGACTGCACTAGAAGGAATTCAGGGAAGAGACAGAGTGAGTGAGACTCCTACACCAGTTTCCATGTGGACTCCCATAAGTCACAGGAATTCCTCTGAATTTATGAAATTTGCAGAATTTTAATTGAGCATAAAATTTGGCCCTTGCTGTTTTTCAGGGCTAGAGTGGGATCTTCTCAAACCAACTGATAACTCTTTTGCAATTTTGAAAGGTTAATTATATTGTTGAGCAATATTTTAATTTATTCTAATTTATCTCATCTGGATTAGTTTGCCTAAGAGTTTTGCATATCTTTACATTCATTACAGTCCATTAAGGTAAAACCTTTTAATAAATACTCATTTGTGGCCACATTCACCACTTTCCGCTTGAACCTTATTCTTTTCCAAATGTCAAACTCTTTAAAAATCTTGGCATGAAAGGTCACCTTTCTGTGAAAATAAGTCACCATATTCAACATTTCAGATCTGACATGGAATGACAAGTTACCCAGAAGTCTCATCCCTTTCAAGAGGAATCTCAGGGAGAACTTGAAGTATTTTTTTTTTCTTAAAATTACAGTTTTTCCACCAGTTTTTAGCACTATGCCTGTGTGTCTACTGACCACAGCTTTCATCTGACTTTATTTGACATGACCAAATACTGGCCCAGAAAGAATGCAAAGGTATTTCTCATGCTTTGGTGGAGCACCCTGCTCTTGCACTGTGCAGAGCAGACCCACCAGTCTAACCAGTGCTCATTCATGACTCATGAGAATGAAGAGCATACATAATGGCTGAAAAGACTGTCTGAGATGCTTATGTAGGAGACTTACTCAACCATGTAAACTTGGACTGCTTTGCATTAACTTTCACAGTTGTTGTGAGAACAAGTCAAATATTTTATTTTGTTTCTTGTTATTTGTACTGTGGTACTGCTTGCTTCCTCGGGTGTGCTTGTACTCTTCAAACATACAGTAAAAAGATATTCCTTGCCTTAAGGGCCTTCTAAGTTTAGAAAAAAAAAAAAACAAACAACAGCAAACAGACACATGGACACTAGGAAATAACTAGTTAAAACGAGTCAGCAAAAAATGCTGTGGAAGTAATATGTTTGTAATTTTTTTTTATAGGCACCATAGCAAATATGAGATTGTGCATTCACCTGGTGCTGAAACAGCCATTTAGGGGAGCTGTTAATGATAGCTGTCAAGTAAATGATAAAGATACTTTTTAAAGTCCAGGTAAAATTGGAATAGGAATGCTTACTGAGTTAGCTGATATTTCCCAAAGAAGCATGTGAAAAATGTATGAAACAAAATGCCACTTACTATTGCACAGTGCCTTATGCTGTTCTCAGCTCTGTACCCTCTCATGCAAGTTTTTAAGAATCACAGCAGTAGTACTTTTCTGCTTCTTGCATTATCCCCATGGCCCTGCACCTAGAAACCCCAACAGCATTGTCAGGGCAAGTTCTTATGGGAAATAACTACCACTTTACCCCTCTTTTTCCTCACTCTCTACCTCTTGTTTTGTAGACCTTGGCTTATATTGGAGAAAAAAAAAAAAAATTGAATAACAAGGTATAGAGCAGTAATTTAAATATTCAATCAATATTATCTAGTAATTTATGTGCACAGAAGTTTAACAAGTAGCCAATGTGCAAAATTTGCACCCAATTAGTGTATTCCAGTCAGTGCTAATAAGTGGAAACAATAGGGAATATGAGTGTCTCACAATGAAAATTATATAGTGCTAAGGAAAAAACGACAAAATCATCATTATCCTCGTCATCTTCATCCTTACCACCTGCTGCACCTCCCCAGAGGAGGACAGTCACCTGAGACTCTGTTTCTATTCTTCCTGTCTGGGCACAGGGAAGAAGTTCCCCTCTCCCCTTCTCTTCCCTCCCCCTCACGCCCTCCCCCTTATGTTTTTATTTTTCTCCAGAAGTAACTTGCAGTATTAGAGTGGACATACGTCATCAGCTACAGACCCCATCTCTGGATGTGAACCTGCCTCAATATCCTTTGTGCAACATCACCATTTTCTCATTTTCTTTAGAAATACTGGGCTTGATGTGAGTTTTCAGTATCTTCTGGACTTCGACGTAAAGGCTGATTATCTGAGAGAAGTGCCTGTAATGTACACTCTGTTATCATACCCTCTATATTGGAATCGATCAAATCAATTTCCATCTTTTCTATCCGATTTGCAGTGATCCATTATGTCCTGGACACATAACCAGAACACATTAAAATCCTTCCCCTTCAATATCTTGTTGAAAATAGCCTTACTCTCACTTTTGGAAGACGCTGCTAATAACTGCATGGCATCAAAGTATGGCAGTTGCAATTTATTTATCAGTGCATTAGGTTTTAACCACAGCATACCCTCTCATCACCCAATAAACAATTGCAGACTAGAGTCTTCTATCTATATCATTTCTATGAATAATATGTATAACTGAATTTAGTCCATCACTTGATATTATTCTGTCACATGAACGTCAAAGCAAAGGAGCTCTAAAGCAAACAAAAAGAAGAAAAATGATAGTCATAAGGTAAACAGTTCGAAGAGAGAAAGAGAACCACAGGTTGAACATTCATTGGAAAGTTTTTTATTTTACTAGGTACAAAGGAAAGTAATATGGCTTGTCAAGATCTAATACAAAAAGAGTATTAAAGAGCTAATGGACTTCTCCTGGAGGGCAGATAAGAGAATTAGCCTATAGGCCTGTTTGGGAAGAACAGACTGACTCAGATGTAGGCTGTAAAGGATGGCCTAGGCAGCTGGATCAGTTCCCACCTTGAGTTTTAGAAGTTTTCAGCATAAAAGTCAGGCACATAGTCCTTACGCTACCCTATTTCACACTGCTACATACCTTTGACTGAGCAAAGGAGAATTGTTTGAAGAAATTGCCTTGAAACATTTAACATAGATAACCCATTTATGACAAGATAATCCATTTATCCTTTCTCAGTAGTCAAATCATGAGATTCTGCCTTCAGACAGGTGAAGACAGTGAAGCCCATCGCTGAAAGATGCCCATGACACGTGAGATGCAGTTCACACTGTACCTGGGAAAATATCTTACTCAGAAAAAGTTTGAGGAACTAGGTAGGCATGTTTTTATTACAGCAACTCAGGGTATGTCATGGAATTACTACAGTTATTGGACTAACCTCATTGCCATGTTACCTCATATCTTGCAGTCTGTTCATCCTCGTCATACCTATGTGAGGCAGGGCTAGAGGTTTATTTGGCCTGTATTATAGGCCAAATTAGGGATTGAGGCTCCCAGTGAAATGAGCAGGGAGAGTTGCATGCCACTAGGACATGCTGATAGGTAATAAGATGACGGAAAAAGCTTATTTGTCTCCTAATGAGGTTTGCATAGTCTCCAGAGCTTGCTCCAGCCTAAGGAGGAAAAACATATATATCAAGATTTTCCTTCTTGAGGAAAAATGTCATAGAATATTACAATAAGTGTAGTCAGAACAGGCCTCCAGAGGTCATCTCAACCAACAAATTTTGAAGACCTCCAAGAACAGAAAATCCACCCTTAGTCCGTAATAGATTTCATGGATGCATCGCTCCTTGTTTGCTTCAGAGTTTCCCATGAGGTGGAAAGAATCAGTTCCTTGAAGTTCTTCATAACTCAGTACTAGCCACTGAGTGTTGTACACTGTCAAAAAAAATTTTTTGAAAGCACCAAAATTGAGGAAATAGTAATAATGTTGTTAGAGAAACAAAAACTGTTTTCATAAAAGAAGAAGAACACGATGAACCATTGGAAAAACCTTGGTGACTTCAAAGCTCAACACGAAACTCTTCTGCATCAAGTTTTTTGAAATGTAAAATTCTAAACAAGTAAATGGTATTTAAAAAAATTGAACTGTGATACTATGCAACATTACTCTGTACCTCTAATTAATTTCTTCCAAGGTCTTAACTTCCTTATTTTCATTGCTTTTATTGTTCTATTTTATGTTAATAATAATTAGTTGTGAGGAGACACATTTTCTACTGGAAAAAAATAATTACTAACTTTCAAAAGGACTTTAAAATTCTGGAATTCGTCCCTTTGATTCCACATCCAGAGAATAACATCATTATAGAATTTTGCTTTGCCTGATCTTCATTTTCAGATGCTCTTTTTGTTTGTACTCGTCTTTTAAGTAAAGACATCAAGTAAAAAGAAGCCAAAGCATCTCGGACTTTTAATGCAAGCAGCTTTTATGAGGAAAAAAGCAATTTTAAATAATATTTTGTTTTCCTTCAACTACCATTTAGTTTGTTAGCTTGAATTTTTGAGAACTATTCAATTATTTTAAGCCTGCTGCATTTTACAGTGCGTTGTCAATAACACGTGGAAATTTTATCAAGGTCATCGTTTGTGATTGACGTTATCACTGTCTTTCTTTGGTTTATTACATTTTTTGTGAGCAGGAAATCCTGATGCTGTCAAGTCAAGTACCTACCGAATATCTAGAGACTTATGCTGCCATCCTCCTTAGGCAGAAAATAAATTGTTCTTTCACTGTTGCATAATCTGATTGACGTACCTACATTGAATGGGCTCCTTTTTACCAAACCAATGAATCCCATCTTCCTTGTCATATTTCATAAATTTCACACAGTTCCATTACAGCAATCTGTAAGCATTGTGAAATTATGAATATGGCAAAAGGCAGCCATGGTTGGCCACTCTTTATAATGAAGGATGGAGTTTAAATTAATTCCGATGATTGTGATATATTTCCATGCTGGCATAAAAACTGTCACAATCTCTTTCTACCTTTTTAATTGACACACTCTGAAATAGGTATTTCAATGAAGCAATTTCCTTTCTACTAATTTAAAACTTTTTTTTTTTGTAAAGCTGTGATATGTATTTCAAATTATGCTACCTAACAGAAAGGATGCACAACCTCTTTCTAGTTATTATTTGGCATTGAACAAGAACAGTTCTTTTCTTTTCATTTAATGGCCCAAGAGGAAGAGGTTTGTGTTTAAAGCACTTTTAGGAGAATCAAGTGGTCAAGTTTCAAGTTTTAGTTCTCTTGCAGGTGTTCCTGAGTGAGAAGAAATCTGGCAGCCTGTGGTTTGAAATCCACAGCTCTGAGTTAGATGCCTCAGCTCCTGAAACATTGTATACGATAAGGTAGGTGTAAAGATCTGTATAAAATCAGAACCTGTAATAAAGAGGTGCTAAAGCTGAATGAATGTTATAGTAGGGATATTTCTGTTATAGAAGGCTGAGTGGTTGGCATTTAGATGCTGAGTGAAAGAAAATCTCCGTGATTTCTGAACATCACTTGGTTTTCCATATAAAGATAAATGGGAGCAGGGAAAAGCCCCACCAGAACTGAAACCCTCTGGAAGGGAGGATAACATGAGAATGTTAAAAGAGCATTTTATCCTGAATCACAGATGATCAGTTCCAGAACACAAAGAAAAGTAAGAAAGAATATGGCTTTGTTTCTACCAATGTATGATTCCTCATACCTCATTAGCTCTGTTTTTTCAGGAAAAGGTGACTACGAATCTTTACAACTGATGCTGAAGGCATCTGAACTCCACCTAAAGAAGAAACATGAGAGGAACACATTTGCACAAATTTCAAAAAGAGAGTGAAAACACACAAAGCTTGTAAGTGGGCAAAGACTGAAGTTTTTTTAGATTTTTTGGAGGACCATTTGAGCTATTTGA
The DNA here is from genome assembly GCA_013396915.1 of Stercorarius parasiticus. Classification (NCBI taxonomy): domain Eukaryota; kingdom Metazoa; phylum Chordata; class Aves; order Charadriiformes; family Stercorariidae; genus Stercorarius; species Stercorarius parasiticus. Next base: position 57,097 of record VWZL01001508.1, on the reverse strand, counting down.
TTTCCCAAGAAGAAATCAGACCAATTCAATGTGAGATCAAAATGCCAGAGGGAATATAGAGGACCTCAAGACAGGGATTAACCTTGACATAGTGATTATATAATGATTACATAAAATTACCCCTGCAAAAAGCAAGTAATTTTTCTATGACTTGGCTCCTGGAAAGGGCTTGCTCAGAAAGGCATTAGTGCAATGGTAGGAAAGCAGCAGAAACACACTACTGGGGATGAGGGAATAGGCACAATCAAGGAACTTGGAGTTGGGTGGGAAAGGATCTATGGCATGATCAACGAAGCCTGTCTGCATTGGCAAGTAGTGTGGCCCAACGTAAATGGATCTGTTGAGAGAAACACTTTGTGTTGACAACCCAGTGTCCACGCTGCATGCGTTTCAGGGGGTATCTAACTTGGTCCCCTGGACTGGACATCCATTAATACCTGTAGTGAAATAGGTGCACCCTAAAGCTTATCTTCCATTCTGGTTTTAGCCAGAAGGAATCCAGTTTCTGTCTTCCATGGCTGCTTTGTGATGTGAAGCAAAACATGGGAAGCAGAAGAGGAGATTAATTTAAAAAACCCAGTCGTGATCTGAACTAAAATGCTAGTGTAGATACACCTAGAGTTCAACTGCACACAGGTAGGTAAGAGATCATCAATTCTGGGCAGGACTCTGTTCCCAGATCTGCACTACATGCTTGCTTCTTTGAATCTGTTGGAGGGCCTTCTAAGTTTAGCTCAGCAAAAATAAAAAATGTCAGGATGATTTTTCCTTGCTGCCATCGAAGGATAAAAGCAACCCTCTTCAGGTCTGCAAAACTGTTTGAACTGGACAAGTTCAGAGCAAATATGCAGTTTGGGCATCAGTTTATTTGGAGCCTGGATGTGGGGCTGACTGTCTGGTCTAGATTGTTCTTCATGTTGGTTGTTAGCGCATGAATTGGTGGTTAGTGTGCAAACTGACACATGGCTCTTCAAAGCCAGAGAAAAATAATTTTTTTCAATAGGCCACTGATGAGATGCGGCTGAGTCAGAAGGGTATGAGTCACCACTCAGATGACAAGTGTAAATTTAGTGCCTAGGGGAAGGGAGGAGGCTTTTAAAAGCAAACACATTGTTTGGAACTGAAGAAATTGAAGCCACGTCTCCGCCACAGGATTTTGCTGGCATACCTGTATTGTCTCGAGGTGTAAGAAAATCGCCCACAGAGTTGACACTGCTCTATTGGCAAAATCCATGGTGAAGACACAGGGAAGCTTAAAGAAGAGTGTTTGGCACCAAGCTGTTGCTGTACGGGGAAAGCGTATAGCTATGCTGATGAGAAGAAAAACGCCTTGGGATAAGATTTTGTGAATGTGTTTGGGGTGCTCCTGTCTCAATAGACCTCTCAAAAAGTGGGAATCCCTATGTCTAGTTTCAAGATCCTGAATGAATTTAGGCATGAGCTAGCTCTTAGCTATGCAGGTTAAGTATTTGAAAACAGGAAGATCTAGGTGCTGGAAAACGTTGACTGTCAGAGTCAGGGCTTGGGCATTAGTAGAGAGGGAGTTGTTAAGTCTGATGTTTTGGAGCTCAGTGCCTCAATTTCCCCAAAATATAGGTGACGACATTCTTTAACACTGTTTCAAGGAAACAGAAGCGTGGTCTAGCTAAATTGTCAAAAGGTGGCTTTGCAGCAAAGTATTCCAGAGTAAATATTAGTAGATCACACCAAATTGGCACAGCATTTCAAGTGAGATCTAACAGGGCACTCGCCCGAGTTCCTGAGAATCAATGAACATTTTGATTAATAGGTAGGTTGAAGGAACAGAAGGTCTTACAATGTGTGTAGAAATCAGTGCACAAAGCAGACTGTAAACACTGCGGACAGGATTAGAATTTAAGATATTTACTTGAGACTAAAAAAAAGGCTTTGAAAACAATAACAAAAAAAAAATCAGTAAACAGCAAAGACTAACGCAGGGAAAGAAAAAGGCAACTGCACATATATATATAGAATTAAAAAAAAAAAGACAAAAAAAAAGACAGATGAGTGAAACAGTACCTTGGAGGAAAGGCACTATAGTCTGTTGTGGACCGCAAACAGTATGACAGGAATACAATGCAGTGTTGTTACAAACAATGCAAACTGCCATCCCAAATGAACAGGAGTGTCATCTGCAGAACTTATGAAGCAATTAATCTTTTTGTCTCCATATAGCTCGAGGCACTAAACTTTACGAGAGATGAAGTCACACTAAGAAGAATAACAGGAATGCTGAGCGACTTTAGAAAATGTGATCTATCCATCAATGAAGAGGTAATTCAGTTTATTTTTGGAATAAAAAAGATGTATTGGAGAACATGATAAAAATTCCAATATTGAAAACATAGTTCAAAGGGTTGTGATACACGACTTTTCATTTCCAGGGAGTGAAAGAAAATAATAATAATTATTTTTCTGTAGGACAAGATGTAGTTTAGATATTATGGAATCTGTTCCTAACCACAAAGATCAATAAGCATCAATAAGCTACCTAAGCTGTGGCATCCCCATTACTGGAGGTTTTAAAGACCATCTCAGGAAAACTTTGTTGGGGAGAGTGTCAGGGTCCTTGGTCCTTGTCAGTACAAGGACACACACTAGCTGTCCTATGAAAATAACTTCCAACTTTGCGATAAAGAAAATGAACCTGCCTCTTCCCAGAGGCAAGTAACAAAAGCACAAGGGGCAACAGGCACATGTTGCAACAAGGGTAATTCCAATTTGATAAAACAAAAAGATTTTCTCCGTGTGGGCAGTTCAACACTGGAACAGGTTGCCCAGAGAAGTTGTGGAATCTTCAAGTATGGAAATATTCAAAGTTCTGCTGGACAAGGCCCTTGCTTCTGCTTTGAGCATGGAGTCAAACAGATGACCTCTAGAAGTCCCATCCAAATTCAATTATTCTATAATCCTGTGATTCTACTGTTCAGGCTTACACATGGAAGGAAAATGTTATATCACCCTGGGTGTGAAATGTTGCTTTTAGTCCAGAGAAGGAAGAGTGACAGTTGCCTATATTGGCACTAGTGATACATTATCTGCATTCTGTCTGGGATCTTTTCTGTAATATAAAAGAAGTTATTATCTGCAATTATCTTCAGTCTACATGAACAAAAAAAATCTGCATTAAAATACCTTTCAGGTCCCCACCCATCCCCACCCCTTTCTCTTTAGATAACCAAATGTATTAATATTTTTAATCAGAGAAGAACATAGAAAAGAGCATTATCAAAAGCTGCCTCTGGAAAGTGACTTTACTGATTTGCTTTTGATCCCTGTCATCAAGTAATTAGCTTAAAAATTGCAATGTCAAAATGGTTAGGGAAAAAGAAACACAACAGAGAAATTATCTTTTACTTCATGTTTTGGCAGGAAATCTAGCCCCAGACTTGAACTGAACTTGACTACGTTACTATCAGGTAATCAGAAAGGCAGGAATCTCCTTTACTATAACTAAGTTCTCTCGTGTGTAGGATTAGCTGTTCCCTACATAGCTATTACAAAAGGTTCCTTGGACACGTAACATGCTGTTTTCAATGAAGGATGATAATTTTACTGTCAGCTAGAATAAAGGTGCGCTCTTTGTTTGCAAAAGTTGCTTTAGACTTATGTGAGTGTAGATGAAGATAGCACTTGGTCCAGCGTCATCTGAAGAAAAGCACTGGGTTCATTTCAGTTCTGACTCCATGCACAGCTGGTCACAGGAGATGGGTAGGTATGACAGCAACAAGCTTCTAAATCTAGCAGAAGGCCCTCTGCAGACCTCTTACCAATGAGTTGAGAATGGCATCAGTCATCTAGGAGGGTTGTCCATTTTCCCTTCACTGGATCCGTAGACAGCCAGTTAATCTTCTGTCAGTGTTGCTTTCCAGGAGACATATGTTACAAAATGAGGCTTGTAAAAGCCCTCAGGAACAGAAAAAGAGATGTAGAAAATTAGTGATGTAGGAGACACTTGAAAACAGACTTTGAAATCTTTTAGGAAACCTGTAGAGCAAGGATGCCTGCATATGCAAAAATACATGCCTTTAATAACTGGTTTGGAAATATCTGGTGTGATCACAGCACAGAGGAACAGGAAAGAAGGTTCATAGAGACAAGATTTACCTATGACAGTGAGTGGTGCTGGAGTTAAGAAGTTTGTTCTACAGAAAAAATTTTGTTCTGCTTCTTAATATGGGCCCAACACCTGCCTATCCAAAATGCGGGGAGCCAAACTAACCATGCACTACCTCTAGGGTCCCACCGCCTCACACATCTACCCCTATCCTCCCACTATTTGTGTTGTTCTGACCTCAGCACTTGTGAGTCCTTTCCATGAGCCGTTTTGACTTAGTCTGGCAGAAAACAAAACCAGAAGAAAACACCTACTCCTGGGTGAACAAATTCAAGCAACTCACACAGGGTTCACCTGCTGAGTGTCAGACCCAGTGCAGCAAAGCAAAATGACAGCACAGGTCTAGGACAGATAGAGGATGAAAAGAGAGCTCTGTGAAGGGAGCTGAATGACCGTCTCAGAGTCACTGAGGCAGTAAATCAGTTCAGCTGCTTAACAGATCTCAGTCTTAGACACATTTCTTGGGATGCAGTGGCTCCATAGGTAACTTTTTCTCTCCAGAAACTCTAAAGGGAACCTAGAGTAACTAGCTTAGTTACACATCCCACTTTTAGATACTTACATTATTATATACTAGACACCTGTACCGGTATACATCCCCATTCTTAAGTTAATGTAACAGTTTCAGTATTGCATAGATAATCTCTTTGCAAGATTGTCCCTAGGAGGATGAGGTGTAGTAGGAGTCTGAATTCTGTCTGTCTTTCAAGTACTGAAATCATGAAGTTGCCGCACTTAGTACGGTAAACAAACATACAGTACTGTGGACACACTGAGATGGATATGGAAGCAACACAGGAAGCCTGCTAAAGCAGAGGTTCCTGGTCCTGCTTCCTAATGCCAACACAGTAACACTAGTGACATCTTTCAAATCACAAACTCCAATCTAAAGCACATGCATCATGGCCAGGATAATGAATTAGATGCAGTGGTTTCAGTTCTCATGATTCTTCTCCAAAGGCAGTCAAGACTCTACACAGTTCTTCATGGTAATAAATAAAAAACTGATAGGATACAATACAAGAGCATCACAAATTATCCCAGCTCCAGGAAAAAAAAGACTTGAAAAAGAAATAAAAAAAGGTCATCCTAATGACGCTTTCAAAGGAGTTGTCAGGTGTTTTGGGGGCATATAGTTGAATGTCAGAAGATCCCCAAAGCAAAGGCAATAATACGTAGAGCTGAGATGTACTGATGGCTCTCCTAAAACCCAAGTGGTATCACTGGCCACATCACTTCTGAAGTTGCCAGAAAACCAGCAACCTAAGGAACAAAAGAGATCAAGTCATTCCTGATTTTGGCTGACTGGGATAGTAACGGTTTGACCTGCTGTAGCTGTCATGTTGTACTTACATTTAGCTGAGTGGTTGGGACAAAATCCTGATTAAGTGCATAAATAAGGTGGTGCAGTGCCCAAAGTATATTCCTTAAGTATCAGAGCAGAGGTACAGACTATTTACTTTAAGTACACAACTGCTCTACACAGCTTGTGCAGGGACACATCTTCTTTGAATAACAACCCAAAAAACCTAGATGTTGCCTAGAGCGATGCCTAAAATAGCCATAGGAAACACCACAGTCAGTCTGAACTTGACTTCAGGGGAGTGACTGAGGGTTGCGATGAGGTCTCTAATTAGTAGGGCAGCTAAACTACATGTCAGGGGGGAAAGAAAGGAGGAGAGCCTAGATATCACACCTCCTACTTCCAGGTTAAGGGCATGAGCTAAGGGGATATGAGAGCAACGGGGAGCAATACCATTCTCAGTTTTCATGGGAACTATCCTGCACCTTTCTTTAAGCACCTATCTGAATTTCAGAATGCCCACAGGTCCCTCTTGTTTTAGGAAAACAGTGGGTAAGTGATATTGAAATTTAGTTCACTAGGTCTTGGAAATCTAGAGTTCATCTAATTTATAGAGTGTGAACCTGACTGACTGCTGTAATCAGTTCCTCACAGTCAGACTACTTGCAGGTACTTTAGTGAGAACAGTCCGGGTCTAGTTAATTCTGTGAATTAGCTTTTCTGTTTACCCTGATGTATACTGGAGAGCAAAACCTCTTCAATCAACTGCAAAAACTCTACCAGACACAGATGTGGGCACTGGAAAAAACAATAAAACCATGAGAAAAAGTGAAAATTAATCTAATTTTCAGCTTATGATCTTCCCGTTTCTTCCAACCATTATCTCCTCAAGCTGAACAACAGCTCTCTGAAGAGAAGCAGTTCTCAAAAAGAGGCTGTTTCACCTCTACTGAACCAAAGCTACTCTGTGGTAGGACACAGTGACCTCAGGAAACAGAGACTAATACTATAGTCATTACAGAAGATGGTTCTAGAAAACAATCAGCTGAGCAGGAGTTAGTGCATGACACCCACAACAGTGCTCTGCCAGGCAAGTAGCACTCTGCCTTTTTTCATAGGCAATGCTCCTGTGCATTTCATCACACTCAGAGGATAACATCTCCCACTGTGTTAAGAGGTTATGGCAGGGCCTTAACTCATTTCTTACCCAGAAGGAACAGCACTGACTCACTGGTGTCCCAGGGCAAACTTATTTCAGCCTGACTATGCTTATCTTCAGAGCAGAGCTTTTTGCGTAGGACTGTTATCACCAAAACAAAGGCAAACAAGAACATTATGATGGCCTTTTAAGCCACAGGGCAGCACTAAGTAAGAATGTGTTCCCCATTTCAAGTTGAACCTGCAAAAAACATACTAGATAAAAATTATATAACTTAGACCTGTGTAATGTGAAAGAATAGCAATTAAAACAGTGAAATTACTTGGCTGCCAGGGTGTTGATTCCCGTTGTTTCTAGGTTTCCTATTGCCCTGGTACCATTCACTGGGAAAGGTGCAACTCATGTGTGGAGGTTAGATTTAATATTTAAGGAAGCAGAAGATACTCTGTTCAAATGCCAAAACAGATGAAGGACTTCCAGTCAAAGATGGACTTGGGAAAATAGGAAGCAGAAGAGCTAATTTTTCCAGGACTGGGGATGGGGGGTATGGAATATTTAAGGGATGGAGGTTGGCTCTCTGCCCTTTGTCCTCACAAATAGCAAATTTAACTCCATGAATTGATGACATTTATAACAAGACATACTTACTACACATTAGGCTACATCTGTAATGACACTGTATAGACTAACACACCTCATAAGTCAAAAACAAGCAGCCCATAAATCCCAGCAGGTTTTACCACCCATAGATGTCAAGTCCACCTTAGAGCCTGTCTCCTTTAATTGCTCAAAAACTGACTGCAAGAGCCTCGGCACAATTATGGCTGGAAATAAACTATATTACACAGCGATTTCAGTCCATGATCAGTAGCCATGGTAACGCCAAGCAATAAGGCTTAAAAAAGGAAATGGCCTTAAAGGGCAAAAATGTGCATCTTGAATCCAGGAGGTTTTGTGCCTTCAGAAGAAAAAAATTATTTCTTTTCTGCCCCAGTTAATTTTTTATGTTCTATTTTAAGTCAATTAACTTCCTCGTTTGCCTTGCTTATAAGGGAAACACTCATACAATTTTTTATTTTCAGTTGCATCCTCAGTAAAGTCCTCATATTTAGCTGTCTATTGTTTGAAGCACTCATATATTGGGGTCCACACTTCCATGCGGCCAACGATATCAATAAAACCCCACTTTTATTGGAGCTTTTGCTTTTACCTTATGATTTGCCGTTACATGTTTGCTTTCAAGAGCAGTGCAGCCTTGGTCCCTGTTACTTTAAAGTGAGAACATCTACTGGAAGATAATGTGATTTTGGCAGCACGTTGAGTATTTCTCAAGCCCGATCCTGAGCTCCTTCCCCTGTTGCACATCCTATAAAGCTAGCCTCAGTCCCACTGCCTGAAATTGTTTTGAAGTGTGGGATTAGTTCTTTAAATCCTTTCAAAGCTTTCAGACCACCACTTTTATTAGTTCAAATTGATAGTGCATTTTTTTCTCTGTGCACAACATAGAAAGTTCAAGAAAACCAAATGGTCAAACAGCTGCTTTTCAAAGAACTGCATAAATTAACTATAAACAAACAGGCCAATCTGTTAGGTCTGTCAGTTTCTGTAACAGGAAACAGGTATCATTAACTTTCTTAGGCGATCATCATGCAGAAGACTAAATATTTATTTTTTTTTCCTCTATCCAGAAGCCAGCTACACTGCCACAGAATAAAATTATACTGGTCTGATATGACTTGCTCTGAAGAAATCAAAGTCTGCTGCTGCTACCCATTCCCTAGTTATTTTTCCAAACTTCTTATGGTTTCATTTTCTATTACATTTTTTCCCAGGGATTGAAGTTAAACTGACTATATAACGGTTACTGTGTGATCTCTTGGATCCTTTTTTCCTCTCTTCACTAAAGACAGGTCCTGGTAAATAATCCATTCTCCCCAAAGGCACAAACTTGTTAATGTTTCCAAGAGGCTTCCTTCCTTCAGGTCTTCATGTGAGAGGTGTCCCTGCCCATGGCAGGGGGGTTGGAACTAGATGATCTTGAAGGTCCCTTCCAACCAAAACCATTCTATGATTCTATGATTCATGCATCTTAAGATAAAGTCTGTCAGACTCAGCTGAGTTGAAAACACTTGATTTACCTAATTTACTCTCTAATTTGTTCTTTCCATATTCCAATCTGAGACCTTACCCCTTTGTTGTTGGCCATAGCTGTATTAGATCACAGCTGACCTTTTTGGTGAAGAAAGGCTCAAAACCATATATAGAATTTGCCATCTTGATGTCCTTTGTTAGTCACTTTTCCTGTCCATTAGTTAGCAGAAAACTATGGGCTTTGGTCTTCCTCTTGCTTCCAATATACTGATTGAAGGCGCTCAGGATTCCTTGTCATTACTGATGTTTCCTCACAACTATATTTCACTCATGCTTTGTCCTTCTGATGTTGTTCCTACTTGCTCAGTTTGTCTTTTTATATCCATCCTTAGTGATCTGATCTACTTTCCACTGTCTCTGTTCTCTCTTCTTGGGCTTGATGTCAATGAAGAGTTCACAGTTTAACTAACCTGATCTCTTACCACATTTTTTATCCTTCTGCACTGGGACAGCTTGTGCTTCTGCCTTTAGTAGTGTTTTCTTGAAGAATTGCCAGGTCTCTTTAACACCTTTGAAAATCCATTGACATTTCCAGAAATACTATGCGATCCCAAAGATACTCTTCAGCAGAGTTTTATGTTTCCTTCATAAAGGTGACACTAAGCCTGGATAAAAGGCTCAATCTACACAGTTTCAGAGCAGGCAAGGCAAATAACCTCCTGTTAGGTGTCCCCATTAAACCCTTACAAAAACATTCTTGCTCAAAGAGGCCTGTAGGACACCTTCACCAATGAAGTTCTACTCTCACCAGATGAATCTTTAATTGGAGAAATAATTCAATGTCCTTGCAGGAAGAGAAAGAAAATTAAAGCATTAGAATGAGTTATTTTTTAAAGCTGAAACTGAAAACTTTTACTTTTCCTTATTTTTGGGTGGTGGTTGTATTGTTTCTTCTAAATTTAATCTATTTATGATAATCTACTGATCAGTTTTTATTAATTATTTTGTGCAGAACTGTATGAAATTTGTTTGGTTTCTTTTGTATTTCACATATTGCTTCTTTTCTGTAAATGCTATGCTTAGGGCATAAGTATTTGCTGTCAGGGGACATTTCTCTTGTGCTGGTTGTTATAATACTGTCACACTGGAAAAAGTCACACCTTAATTACAAATCTCTTGTTATATACGGTCAAAGCAAACATGTCAGAGAATAGTTTTTAATGAAACCTCTCTGCTTTACTATCTGATTATCAGTATTCAGTACCTTAAAAGTGGTCACTTTAAATACTCCACATTACTATATCCTGCTCCTTCAACAGTACTGATTAAAAGGAGATAATATTACAGCAGGCGGGATAGTCTTTGATTTCAGTCTCTAAGACAATCAATAACTATCAGTCTAGATGATTTATGACTCCTTTCACTCTAGAACCTAATCATTCACACACATTAATGAATTTATTGTTACAGCACATTTCTAAGTCACTACCTTGCTCATTGGAAATTCAAGGCACAGGAGGCCAAATGAACAGGGTATGGCAGAGTTACGAGCAGAACTAGGGTCTGCGTTATGCTCTTACTCCAACGCCAAAACTCTCCTTAGATTGTAAACATGTTCTCTCCTGTGGAAGTGCATAGGAGCTACCAGATATTACCCAAATGCAATTTTGGGTACCTTGGGTCTTCAAATTCATATCATTTCCCCATGGAATCTCTGGGGACTCAGAAGCTCCCCCTAGGAGCTTCATTTGTTGTACAGAGGGGTGAGGATCTTAATTCTACTACCCAGGTTTGACACCTGAAGTTAGACTGCCTGACTTCCGGGTCTGAAGGCAAGTTTGCAACCTACAGAGCTTTCCTCATTTGGAAACCATTTTCCAGGATGCTGGATATTAAGGATGCTTCACAGAAAATCATTTCTGAAACCAGTTAGCCCTTCCTAGTAAGTAATTTCAGTTATCCTAAAAAGCCTTACAGGGAACGTCACAATGGCAAGACTATGAGAACACTACAAAAAAGTCACAAAGCCATCTAATAAATAGCACAGCATGAATAAAAGCTGAGAGCTGTGAACACAGCAGACCTTTGGAGGCAATGGGAAACTACTGGAACTTAATAGAGGAAGTGAGAAAAGTGAAGGTGAAGAGATAACCAAATGTAAGAATTTTTAAGCAACGGTGTATTGTGATTATACTGACAGATAGAAGAGAGAACTGCACTGAACTGAGAGAAAGAAACCTACAGAAATTGGTGATGATCTGGAATGTATACTGGTAAAACTTGTTGGCAAGAAACTATATCTTTATTTTGTAATGCTGGGCTTAGGAAACATCCAACTTTCCAGCTTGTAAGCAGATGCCAAATCTCTACCCTGTTTGTGTTTTTAACTTGCTTACATGTTGATTATCTTTGGACTCTGAAACTTAGCTAAATGTTTTCGAGTACAACTGCAAACTGTTCACCAGTGACATCAATGCCTGGTTCACAAGACTGTCTGACAGCATACATACATCTTCCTCACACATAGTTGTACTATTTAATTCTGCAGAGTATCCTGGAATAGGTTATGTGAAAGATGTTCTATGTAAATAATTACACAATACAGCTGACTCAACCGAGTCACTCCAGTAGTAGAGCACGTCTGGTTTTGGAGACAGACAGCTCCCTGTAGACAGCATAACTCCCAGGCCTAACTGTGGCTGCGTATGAAGGAAAGTTACAGTGATCTTAGGGGATTTTTACCTGACAGGCAGCCTGCAAATGCTGCTGTAGTTCAGCTGTGCCGAAGAAACCATATAGTACCTAGCTTAAAAATAAAGGCTGAGTACTTGGGGCAATCAGTAGCAGAAGTTAGATTCCCCAATGCAAATCTATCAGCAAACCAAGACCAGGACTCATTGCTCCCTTAATTCCAAAACAGTCTGTGTTAGTGACATAAACCAAAACATAAATTCTAGAAACATAATTCTAAAACTGTGAGTGTGTAAGTGAGAAGTAACTGTGACTTCTCTGGTTCTCTGCAATAGGTTTTACCTTCTTTGGAGTCATTTTTGTCTTCCACATACCTTTTGTCATCCACACACCTCTTCAGATTTTTTTTCTCCCACACTTCTCCCTTGATATGCAAAGCTCTGATCTGATTAAACCTCACAGAAAGTCAGACTTTGGTTATGCCAGCTGAAGGCACTGGGCACCCTAAAGGAAGAAAGAAGCAGCCAGATTACAGTCGACCTAGAAGTCAGAAAGTCTGGGTGCCACTTCTCTCCCCGGATTGCTGCAATGCTGCAAGGAGTTAGAAACAATAATAAGCCATTTCCCAGGCATGCTACAGAGGTTAACTAACTGGGTTTTTAATATCATAAAATCATGGAATGGTTTGGGTTGGAAAGGGCCTTTTAAAGATCTAGTCCAATCCCCCTGCTGTGGTCAGGGACATCATCCACTAGATCAGGTTGCTCAAACCTGCATCAAACCTGACCCTGAACACTTCCAGGGATGGGGCATCCACAGCTTCTCTGGGCAACCTGTTTTAGTGTCTCACCACACTCATAGTAAAGAATGTCTTCCTTGCATCTAATCTAAACATGCCCTCTTTCCATCTAAAACCATTACCCCTTGTCCTGTTACTACAGGACATGGTAAAAACTCTTCATCTTTCTTATAAGCCGCCTTTGTATACTGAAAGGCCCCAATAAGGTCTCCCCAGAGCCTTCCCTTTGCCAGGCTAAACAACTGCATCCCTCTTCTAAAGTAAAGATACTTTAGAGCAACATCTTTGTATGCACAGTAAAGGTAAAACACTTGGCATCAGGTCAGTAGCCCCAAACCCCAAACCAAAAACCAGGCCCACTTTCAAGCAGCCTCCCCCTTCATCTTGAGCTGTCAGCCCCAACCATTACCCCATACTGTAGTGTGCGATAAGGGTAGCGCTGGTCTATGCTGGAAATGCAGAGACCTAACTTCTGTCCCCAAAGCTGGAAGTGGCTTTTCAGGTGACATGGAGCTCATCAACTGATCCATGTGCCCTGTGCCCTCAGCAGCAGCAGGGAGGGGAGTAGGGAGAGGAGTAGGGAGGGAATGACATCCTTCTCTTTTGCAGAACTAACAGAGTAGATCAATGTGTGATCAATGAAATCCTGTGTAACCATGGTTTTGTATAAGCAGTACTTTAGACTGGTTCACTGACTGCTCACTGACTGTTCACAGACAGACCCTGCCAGTTCAGAGACTAAACAAGCAGAAAGAGGAGTGACAGGGGACTTTGAGTGACAATGGGAAACAGTGAGCTTGTGTAGCATTCGTTCTGATTTTGACTAACTTGAATCCTATGAAATGAAAACTTGATAAGGAAAAGTAATTTGAAAATAGAAAAGATTAACACTGAGTGTTAGATTGAATCAAAATCTTTTCTCCCCAGTTTTTCTTTTAAGAAAACTTTTGTTAAGCACATTTCAGTGTTTGGAGTGGTGGACTGGTAATTATAATGTCACAACTTCAACAACGCTTGTATTTTCTCCATTGGATGACTAACAGCCACTCTACAACATGCACTGGAGTGCAGACAAGCTGATAAATCTTACTCCAGAGCAAGAAGCCACATTACTCCGCTGCTTGCCTTGGGAATTTCCAACCTGGTTGCTACTGCACCTTGCAGATGTGATCAAAATCTCATAGCATGAGCTCTTGGCTCAGTCTTTCAAGCCGCATTTGTCCTATGTAGGAAGGACAAGCACTTGCTTACATGCCTAACACACATTTGGACACCATAGGTAAGAAAGCTTAATTATATTACAGCTGGGAGCAAGGAGTTTAGAGGTTTTAGAGGTTTAAATGTAAGGTTTAGAGGAGCAAAAAAGAAGTGTGAAAAGTAAAAAAAAGAGAAAATATGTTGAAATTTTCCTTTCTAACTTAACGTGGCAGGATGTATGTGACATCATAACTTTAAAAAAAGAATTGTACATATATGTGTACACACAGAAAAGCATTTCATCATATATATGGTGAAAATGACAGAAGCATTTGGCTTTGTGACAACTTACCTAATGCTCTATACTGCCTATCAGCAGTGTCTTCTCTAAAGTGTAGGTCATTTTGCCTTTAGGAATAAACGAAAATCCTCAAATACTTGCTGAAGGTTTGCACATTCAGCCAGGTCTGGAGTAGGAAATGCAGCTGATTTCATTAAGGGCATGTGGTCTTTCAGAGATAACTAAATGGACCATGAAAGAAATCTTCCTCAAGGAGGCAGACAGTTCAAAGCTCCTGTTTGAGGGGTTTGGTATGGAAGATTGTGGAGTGGTTGAGAGCTGCAAGTAAGCCACAGCATCCTCTGGAGAGCAGGTCTGCTTTCAGTGAAGCAGTCCTTCAGAGCTGATTGGAGCCCAGATCAACTGTGTATCTCCCTGTTCAAACCTCCAAAATTTACCTTGCAGCTCCCACAAGCCAGTTTATTAGCAGTGCATCTGTACCTGAGCAGTCATTGCTATCTGTTGAAGCTTCTCTCTTCAACAATTTAAGGCCTTTTTTCATATTAACCCACAACCGGAAGAAATTTAACTATTAAAGAAACAACACAGGAAGTACACAATTTTCTTTGATTTATCCTTGACAGAAAATCTATTATGCCCTAAAGCTGAACACTCCACTTTTCTTCCCCTAGTACAGATATTTCCCCACCTTTTCATCAGTAACGACACTGCTCTGGGACTTGTTAAAATATGAGGTCCATGGGGCATTGATGCTGCCCTTGCACACACTTAGATAGCTCCTGTGATGCTCCAGGTTTGTCTGCACAAAACTCATACAAAAAATACACTGAAAGCACATTATTAACTTTGCAAATCAGTTATTAAAAGCTGAGAAAATACCAGGATTAAAATTTGCCTCATTGTGTTCATGCTTATGTAAGAGAATATAATATGAACACGTTCTCCTCTCTTCCCCCCTTCTCTCTCTTTCAGAAATAGATGGGTTTTCAAAAAAGCCTCAGGAGATGAGAGTCCAGTTATCCTTACATGATGGATGAAAGTGTCCAGTTAGCCCAGTTATCCTATCTCAATAACAACAAAGACCTGCGGCACAGAGATCTAAAAGAAAATGATCAACTGATGAGAGGTACCCAGTTTAATATATCTCAAAGCTGCTATTACAATAAGTAAGAAAAATAACATTTTTATACAGCATAGGTCCCTGTATCTCTACTTGTAGCATCAGTCCAACAGCGGTGCTGGCTGAAAGATCTCCAAAGTACCTGCTGCTCTGCCAAATCTTACATCCCTAGTTCCGAGGCAGAGAGAAGCTAGAAGTTTTTTTTTTTTTTCACTTCTGCTAAATCCCTTTTTTTTTTCCTATAGTCTAAATTACTAAAATAGCCGAAATATTTTGGCTGAAATTTAAAAGAAAAGATAATCGACCTGAGCAGTCACCCAACACAGGGGAAAATCTGGCTAAATTATAAGCATCTGAATGCAATCTTACAAAAAGAATTATCAAGCAATGCTGACAACAGGTGGAGCTAGAAGCCTTCCCAGTAATGTGAAGGTGCTTACTTTTGGACACAGTTATGGAACCACAAAGGAGGTCAATATTGCAGCACAGATATTAGTTCTTCTTTCAAAATCATTTGTCTTGCTGGGGGGAAAAACAGCTGTTACCCTCTGAGTAACAGGCAGCTAGTCAGTCAGGCAGGCAGGCAGCCAGAAGTGTTTCATTCAGCAAGAGCTCTCTTCTCACTGTGAAGCAAAATTATGAAATAAATGCCAGTCTGCTGAAAAGCTCTGCTTTGTCTTGAGGCTCCCAGAGAAGCAGGTGAACAAAGCCACGCTTCCATTTATCCATAGCATCTTCCATTTTGTTGGCAAGAAAAGCTGTCCCAGGCAAAAAACAAATAATGCCTCAGCAAATATAATAATGACTCAGCATATGCAAAATGGTATTTCTGGCTGTGCAAAGTTCCTTCCAAAGGGATTTCAGATGAAGGAAAGGAGTCTCTCTTCTGAAATGGTACGGAAAACCAAAAGCTAAGTTTCTAACCTTGCAAACACATGACCGTTGGCCTTCTCTTCTTGCATTTTATTCTATCTCTTCTTATAAAGAAACTCTTCTTTGAGGATGATTCAGGTTAGTCCCTCCACCCTTCCACAGCTGGATATGTGATAAAATTAGAGTCATAGCTACAGAACTATTTCCTTTCTCTGCAAGACACTGTTGCAGACCCTGATTGGTTCTCAGCCCAGGGCAACCTCCTGGTTGCTTCAGTCTTTGAACATGTATAAAAGCGCATACAAAACAGAAGATCATATTATTTCATTTTATATATATGTGTGTGTGTATATATATATATATATTAATTCAGTCTCAAACATTTCAATAGATACCAGTTACAGAGACAGATGAGGCTGTTCTGTATATTCCAGTTCAACACTCCACCTATTGCAGTGTTACACAGGAACCGGACACAGCCATAATTAATTTTATTCCCATTCCCCTCCTGTTCTGTACCCCTGTGGATAATCTTCCAAGTTCCCTTAGATTCACTAAAGAACAACGAGCTTTCTAGGTCACGTGCTGCAGTATCTAATGTGTAGACAGTGTCCAAAGAGGGAAGCTTGCTTACCTTAGAGATTTTGCCACAGAACATGGTATAGCCAAAGAGTCAGCTCAGAGTAAGAGCCCAAACACCAGTATCCTGTGTCAGAAGAATGATAATTACAGAATCACAGAATGGCAGGGGTTGGAAGGGACCTCTGGAGATCATCGAGTCCAACCCCCCTGCCAGAGCAGGGTCACCTACAGCAGGTTGCATTGGAACGTGTCCAGGCAGGTTTTGAATGTCTCCAGAGACAGAGACTCCACCACCTCTCTGGGCAACCTGTTCCAGTGCTCTGCCACCCTCAAAGTAAAGAAGTTCTTTCTCATGATTAGGTGGAACTTCCTATGCTCAAGTTTGTCCCTGTTACCTCTTGCCCTGTTGCCGGGCACCACTGAAAAGAGCCTGGCCCCATCCTTTCTTTCCAAGAGCCAAACTGAACTCAGTCGATTTAGAATATAGTAAATATAGAACTATATAATATAATATTAATATATATATGTATATATAAATAATATATTTTTTAAAATGAGTGAGCTACCCATGGTTTTCTTTTAAACAATAGTCTGCTGGTTGTAGCAAACTTCCTTGCAAAGTGTAAGCCCGACTCATTTCCTTCCTTTCCCTGAGGAAATTTCAAGTTACGGTTTAACCATTCTGTTCAAGCACCTTTGGCACAGACTGAAATTATTCTGCAAAAAGAGTAAGGCAAAGTCATCAGCCTTCCAACAAAGCTGTGTCAAAAAACTGCAGAACAGAATTCAGGATTTATTGGTGCTTTCAGGGCCTGGAGACTCTCCAGGGAAGTGTTATCCAATGCTCTCATTAATTCATTGAATCGTAGAATTGTTTAGGTTGGAAAAGACCTTTAAGATCATCAAGTCCAATTATATGACTCTCTTTTATTTCAGGTTTTTCTTCCTATGGTATTTTCTTCTTTCTCACTCTACTTTGTGTGTGTGGATGTGTTGGGGTTTTTTTCTGTTATTTTTTTTTCAAAGCCTGTGAAAGGCAACTCTTGCTTCCAAGATTTTTTCCCCTTAAGTACTGAAGCTGCTATAAAAATGTAGACAAACAGATACTGCAAAAATGGTAGGTACCACTTGCACGCAGTATAGCGGAAGCTGTCTGACTCATTTTATTCCGTAATGTGTGTCTTACTAGTGCGAGTTATCATCCATAATGTGATCTGAATTGTGATAGAAAATGCGTTTAAAAAGTCAAATACTTGTTATTGAATATTGTGTAACTTGAAAACAGAATTAAAGGTACTGAAAAGCAATGAAATCAACACCTTGATAAAGATTGTTTCTGCTTTGCTGTTAGCTCAAGCTATAACTTGGGTTTTCCGTCAAAGCTGACTTCTATTCACACACACGAATAACTAGCATAAATCTGAAGGCTTGCTGGGCCCCCGGAAGTTGACTCATTGGAGCCGAGAGGGGCTGCAGACTTTTTGAGATTCCCAGTTTCACTCCTCAGAGCAGCGTTAGGGTGGATCACAAAAGCAGGTTCTTTTGCAGTTCCTTTGTATAGACTTTTTTATCCCCACAGAATATGTCCAGTAGAATAGCTCTTTTGCAATAGTAGTTGCTGCGAAGAGAAACTCATATAAGACAACATATCTACTTCTGCACTTTTTTCTGCGCTGCATAAAAGGAAACTAAATAATCAAAAGAGCATTTTAATGAATAGTAGCCTGGAACATCTTTCACATTTTAGAAATTATTTCATTTCATAAGGACGCCTCACACAGAAAATGCCTGCCACAGGGATGAACCACAGCATTTTATGTTTTTTAATATATTTCTTAATTCTTCATTTTGGATTATTCTTTTTAGATGTTATTATAAAAAGCGAAGTTGGAAAGACAGGCAGCGTTAAAAATAATTGGGCAATGTGCAATTTATGCAGGTAAGGAACTAAAATTATGTATGACCATGGCTGTTTTCATTTCTCAACAGTTCTTGGAACAGTTTTTTATTTTACTCTCCAAATACATAAATAGAACTGTAATAAAATAACTCCGAACTCACTTAGCTTTTGAAGAACTAAGGTTTCAGTTAGCAGCGATTGGGGTAGTTCCCTGGAGTCAAAAAGTGGTGCTGTACATATATATGGCACTGTAAAGAACTGAAATAAGGCATGGAGTAAAAAAGCTGAAATCTTTGCTGTCAGTAACAAGTTATATCTCCAGTTAAGGTCCATGACTGCAGATACTGATATCACAAAAGCAAAATTAGCTACACTTTCAAGATACCCTGTGAGTATGGAACTCAGAACTTTTGGGGCAGAATGGGAGAATAAGGTAAGATAATGCAGCAAATGTGAAATTATACTTGTAGGTTGCCAGGGATCATAGCTCTCCTAGACTTTTTAGATTTCTGTGATTTGAAGAAGCTAAGAAATGGAAATCAACTTTCCTGACAATTGCTTTGTTTTTTGTGTTTAAATGCATTACAATAAATAATTCAGAATACTCTCCAAGGTGTTTGAGTGGCGAGCAATACTTGCCAAGTTCTTTCATAGAAGTAGCACCTGACAGAAGTAGTACTCGACAGAAATTTTACAGAAACAGCCAGCATGCAAGTGAAGCTGAATAAAAGCCAGCACAGTGTCTGGCTATCCTTATTTTCATTTTTCACTGGTTAACATCATCCCAGAGAGCCATTCACAGAGAATGGAACATTCATACTTTATTTGTGATCTCCTTATAAACAGAAATACTAAGTAAAAGATGTAATGGTATATCGGTATAAATAAATTGTATTCTAAGCATATTAGTTGAATATGTAATAGTGTAAAATGGAAGTCACACGTTGTCCAGATGGACATCCACATTTTACACATGATTAAATATATTTGCAATCCATTAAGAAAATTATCAGCAGGTGTGAGTTAACCATTTGCCATGTGAATCTTATTGTAGAATGACATTTCGAAGTCATATAAGACTACATTTCTGTCTGACGTGAAGTAGCATATATGAAAAGAAAAAGTCTTAAACATTTTGGGTTCATCAGTTCTTAGATCATTCAAGTAATAAGGGATCTCAGGAGATCTGTAATCCAACCACTTGTTCAAAGAAAAGTCATTTATAGGATCTGATGTGCTAAAGAAAGCTCAGGAAATGCAGAAAATACATATAGCATATTCCTGGTTACTGTTATTTTGATTTATCTTTTCCTAAGGTTTGTGGTCATAGATCTCTTCGGCATGTGAAGTCCAATTGACTTGGTACTCACTCCACATAATCTGTAATGTAAAAATTGGTGAAAAAACATTCAGCACCACACTAGTAAAGTGAAATCTATTATCTTAAAAAATATTTTTCAACCTTTTAACAGATACTCCCAACCCTGATTCCACATGAACCTCACCACCAAGAACTTTGTTAGCTGTTGTTAATAGAAAGCAAAAGTTACTGTTGTGAAATGTTTGATAATTTATGATACTCCCACACTTCACTTGAATTAATTATTTCTGGTGTCTCCCAGAGATGTAAGAACATGATATGTATTCTTAAATGTAGTTATACTGGTGGTTTGAATTTACTTATTTTCCTTGTGTCTTCCAACCCATCATTCTTTTTTCTCTTTCAATGGAAAACAAACTATTGCCTTCCTTACAAACCATCACTGTGTCACATTTTTTGAAAAGACATTGTTCACACAGAGAAACTGGACTAGATTCTGATACTTAACTATGTTGCTGTCAATCTGCAGGAGCTCCGCTGTCTGCTGGTTACAGATAATCATTCTCTGGTTTCCGAATCTCTGGTAGAGCATCAGATTCCTGTTGTCAAAGTATCTCCTGCTGACCACAGTTTTAAGGACATCATAACAAATTTGGGGGAAATATAAAACAGGCATTCCAGTCAGCTGTAGTAATTATCTTCCCAGTTGTCTTGAACAAATTCAAGGGCACCATTTAATTGTTTCAAGAACAAGCAAGTGGACTTTAACTTCTGCAACTTCACCTCAGACAGCAGGTCACTCATCATATTTCTACTGTTTCCTAGTTTAATAATTAATTTTGCATTTTCTGAGTCAATTTATTGGTTCCTTCCTGTCCCCCACCCCTTTTAGATAACTGCAACCTTTTTGAAGTGATTCACTTTTGCTCATCCAACAGAAGTTTGCAACGTCTTGTTTATCATCTCTTGTATTAGCTGAGGATGTTAGGTCTTTAGAGCTGTGTTTTATCCTGTATTTGGAAAACACTGTCCACTGTGGCAAAATCAAAACTGGTACAAGGAAATACTTTTACCCACAGTAAGTGCATAACCCATGAAACTTGTATCTGAAGGTAGTTGCTCAAGAAAAGAATTTAATTTAATTTAGAAAGAGCTTGAACATTTTGTATTAGTGTCGTNGGCCATTGAAGAAGAACCCGAGCCAGAGCAGCCTTGCCCCTTTGATCCCTTAGCTTTTATACTAAGCGTGATGCAGATGGGATGGAATAACCTGTTGGTCAGTTTTGGGTCACCTGTCCCGGCCGCTCCTCCCTGCAGGTGGGACCCTTCTATGCTTCTCCGCTTCCGACCCTCTAACGGGGCAAAAAGCGAAGTTAGCTGACCTTGGTTGTTATAGCAGTAAGTATAAGCAAGAGCCCCTGTGCATACCATTCCTTGGTATAATCAGGTTTTATCACTCTGAGAGCGAACAGTTTCTGAACAATATGCTGTTAATTTCAGACTTTAGTCAGTTAGAAGAGGCCCAGCTAAAAAGTAAAATTACAAATCAGAAAATTGGTTCTGTTTTACCTCAAACCAGGACAATTAGTAACAGAGTTTTGATAGCTTATGCCAGTGCACTTCTGGAAGAAACATTAACCGTCATGATGCAGATCCTAAAACAAACTTTTAACTGTTCTAGATCAGGACAAAGCAGAATTCACCACCTCTGTTTATGACAAAGTTTGTACATATTCCTTTAAAGCACCTATAACTGACCATTGTTCAAGGGACACCACCAGATTAGCTGCACCTTAGAGCAATTACATTGCCTTGTATGTCAACTTGTCTGTTCTTTAATAACATTACCTGTCTTCAGGGAGAAAAAAAGCACTTCATATCACTCCTGATATTCTTCCCTGAAGAACGGCACCATATAGGAAACTGTGTGTTGGCAGAAATAGTACAATTATCCCCAAAAGCTAATATTCTGCTTTTGTGTCAGAACTCCATTTCACAGAGCAGTTTAAGGTGCAAAGCCAGAGAGTACTTTGAAGAAAGGTGGCAAATAGATTATTTTAGTGTCACCTTTCCCTCTCCATCTGGATATCAAACGCATTACTTCAAGACAGAATAACATATTTTGAGTGGCAGTTCTTAGGTTTAAGGAGAAAAAAATACACCTACTTGAAACATAAAGACCTATTTCAGGAAGCTGTCAGTAATCAGATTGAAGGACACTCCACTATGGATATGTAAGCTTTGTTCTACATCCACAGACATAGCTCCCTTTAATTAACTTTGCCAAGAAGCCTAGAGTCACCTAATCACAAAAATGATAGCTCATAAGTTAAGAAGCCAATAAGACACATGCAAATTGTCAATGAGAAATTGCTTAGTCCAGGAAAACTTTCCAAGTACCTGAGCAACCCCGTTGGCATGAAAATTCAGCAGCTGTTTAATGGCAAAAATCTGAAAATGACAAGTGAAATAAAAATAATGCTTTGATTAAATAGTCTTATTTTATATTAATAATGAATTTAAAAATGAGAAACCAAACCAGTTATAATTATTGCATCACTAAAAAAATTCTCACCTTAAAAAATGAAGTTTCCTGATATTATCAGATTAGCTATACAAGTGTCTGAGACCTTGTCTTGATTGAGGGATGAGTGCTTTTTTCAGGTCACCAAACAGTCATAGGACAGTCAAGAGAAGACCAGTATGTGACCAGCACCCAGTTAGTCGCCAGAACTCAACATTGTTGCTTGACCTACTATATGTAGCCATCTGACAAACAAGTGCATTATTTCCTTCCATTTTTATCATAGTAACACAGTCCAAACAGTTTAACTGATCAAAAAGTTATAAAGCTCAAACCTGCTAAGAAAATATGCTTTTCCAAAAAAAAACGTGAGAAAAAAGCCATGCAAACCCTTATTACTACTATCAGGACTATCTTCTGTCTAACATATTAATGGAAAAAATAAAAAACACATATTTGCCTGTGCTAGTAGATTAAGTGCTCACAGTGCTTCAATTTATCAATGGATACTAATCAATGGATTTAGATAAACCACAAGGAAAAACTTTGCAATTATTGGGGTGGTGAAACACAGGAAATACTGCTTGCAGAGCCTGTGGAATCTCCATCATGAGTAATTTTAACAAAATGTTGCGCAATCATTTGCCTGCCACTGGTTTGGTGATACCTCAACTATCCTTGGGGAAGGAAGATGGGATAGATCATCTTTCAAGCCTCATTGTAGTTCTGAATTTGTATTGATCCAGAATCACCCAGGAGCTTTGCTCTTCCTGTGAATAATTCTGAAATTTATAGTACTGAAGGTATAAATTCATCCCTATTCTGATCTTTACAGCCCTCCTGTTAAGATAAGAAAGTAAAAATGCTATCAAAGTGTTTATGGCCTTATGTTGACTTTTAGTAAAAGAAATAAAATAAGATCAATGATTTAAGTTATGTTTGAGATTTCCAAATAGATACAAAATTTAACGTACACTGCATGAACAATTAGGTCATTATTTAAATTGTGGCCAAAAAAACACCAAACTCCAACATGTTACTACAAAACTGAGCCAGGTGGACAGATGGAAATAATATTATTAAATACTTTATTGCCAGAGGTCACGTAACCAACAGCCAATAAAAGGAAAATCTTGAAGAGATAAGAGAGAGAGACATTTCAGTTAGGAAACAGCATGCTCTGCAGGTGGTGTAGGTAGACATACTCCTTCTTAATTAAACCAAATCATTAGTATATTTTCTTGATTTGATACTTACTACCAGAAATTATTCTTGCTGACTTTTGAATAACATTTGTTGAAAATGCCAAAGAGTTATCCAAGATTAACCTAATAACATCTTAAGTGGAGAACAATCAAGAACTCTGAAAATGAGATGAAAGTGACCTTTCTATGTTTTTAATATGAACATTTTTTTCTATTATTTGCCCTTGTAGATGTTTTTTGTGCGAGAATATTGGAAGTTTGAGCCTCAACCATTGTTTTTTTGTGGCTACTAGACACAGATGTCACTCCTAATTGAAATAATTGGCTGAAGAAGGTAATCCAACAGTAATAAACTCATCAGTATTTTGCCAGTCCACACACACAATTTCAGCAGTTGTTTTCTAATCTTTTAAATGTTTTCTCAGATGCTGAAATGTATAAGTTTTCCTAATATAACAAAATATACAACTGCATATTTTAGAAAACATTATGAAATACTTTTACAGATGCTATGGATAGTGAATCCCATAGTGGGGTACGTTATTTTTTCACCTGTTTTTCTTCTAAGTATAAGCCTGGCAAATTTTAACAGTTCTGCTTCAAAAGTTTCACATCAGGTCCTGCCTCAGGCTGGATTTTGTTGGAAAAGTTTCCATTAAAAGGATTGAACCATTGCTGCAGCTAGAGGAAATAGGTTACACTTATATTATAAGGTTTTTTTAAATTCATGACTGTTTACTGAAAAGATCAAGCTGCTCTGTACATTGAAGCACTTACTTGACATTTGACAAGAATCCTCCTGGTGTCTGGGATATGGCCTTTTTTAACCCCACAAAAATCCACCCAAATATGACCAAATGAGAAGGTTTTGAAAAATCTCAGTACGGTCAGTAGAGATTTGTTACATGCTGGCAGTTTCCAGAGACACCATCTGTTCTAAGTATGTTTCATCCCTTCTCAGCTTCTACAAGCCAACCAGACAAGCCATGAATCATTCCCACTGAGTGACTGTGTGTTGTGCCCTAGGGGGTGTGATGTGTGCGGTAGCAAAAACATTTACCTGCAAGTGTTCTTCTTGTCTGCTGAGGACTGCTGGGTGGAACAGAATCCAATATTATAATGAGCCAACTACGAGTTGCACAATCTCTTTCTTCCCACCAGAACAAGTTGAAAGTAAAAATCAGGCCCAAGATTCGCAATCCTTTAAACTAGTTTGATTTTATCCTTTGGTCTATATGGTTTGTGCCCCTGGAACAATGATTATGTAACACGTTGTTTTGAAAGCAGGGTTCTAGTAACTTACTCAGTCCTGGCCATAGTTCCCCATAGGAAGCTTATGGGTGCCTCCCATAGTTGAGACTGCCAAGGTAACATGGCAAAACAGGTAGTGCAGCCACAACTAGTCACTGAAAGGCCAATATGTGTATTCTGCCACAGTTACACCTAGGATTCTGCAAAAGAGATAAAGACAAAAAGGAAATAAACTAAAACAGCTAAAAGAGCTGTGACAGATTTGCAGACGTAGGTTAGACCAGAGATAGCCAAAGAATGGCCAATAAGCCAAATCCAGCCTGCCATCACAGTGCATTGACCAGTTTGACTTGTTTGCTCCATGCTGCCTTCTCTCCCAAAAGGCCCAGGAAACACTCAAAGGGGGAGACGACTAACCTTATGGGAGGAAATGTTCACAGTCCTGTGATGAATGCTTTGGTCATAGCATAGGCACATGTCTGGTGACACCATGGGTATGCAGTAGGAGATTACATTGTCCTTCTACCCAGAGCATCCTGAGTATTGGTAATTTATACAACTGCCATCATGAAAAGAGTAGATTCTCTTTCTACCATTGCCAACAAAGCTCTCATCACAGCTTGTCTAATCACATAATCCGAACTGTCTGTAGTCACTTGCTGTGTCACTTGATATTTCTGAGATCTAATTTGTAGGAGAGTAAGTGGTTGCCATTGCAGCTACAATTTTGACTTTTAAGATTCATGTTAGCTATACAGTACTGAGAATGAATTAAAGTGAGGTTCCCGGGACCACAATGCTGCTGAACTAAAACAGTGAACTGGCCTAATGATTTGGACACATTTGTTCAATACAATTAGGACAATACTGGACTAACTTTCGTAGCCTACTATTATTTTGCTTATGATTTTTATTTTAATTTGTTATTAATTTATGTCTAATGTGTGATTTATTTGTCGTATGATATTCCTCAGCTTGCACAGAGGCCTATAAAGTTTGACTTTTAAAATGAAGCAATTTTGGTCCTGAATACACTTTCCACTCTTGTAAGTGAAATAATTGTATTTCGGTGGAAGTGGAAGGAAATTGAGTAACTGTACTTCAGTATCTTTTGGTACTGTACCTTTTGGTGAGAAGATAATCTGGCCAGATCATCAGTTTGACTTTGTTTTTTCTCCAGCCATAAGCAACTTCCAACACCCCAGCCTTGCTGACACAGTACAGATTCAGTTAAGACAAACCCTATCAGACTGGTCACAACACCTTCTTCACTAGGCTTGCTTCTTCCCTTCTAACACCTTTCTCAACATTTTTTATCTCCCAGTGTGGCAGCCAGCCTTCCATAATCTGCAACAGTCATCCTGAGCCTGAGGAGAACCGTTTTCTGTAATAGAACTTGTGATAATTACTGCTTTCTGCAAGTATCAGTGCCTTTGCTGAAAGTTTGACTCTTTCCTCTCCTCCTATGTCCCCAGGTGCCCTAAATGGAGTTCAGTTTAGGTGTTCAGTGACATGATAGCTTTGTTCTTTAAGGCAAAAAGAAAAGATAAAACTCTCTCCGATCAGCTTGCCAGCTTTGTTATTCTAGAGTCTCATAAAGCTTTGACAAGGGACTTTCACATGGTCTTAATAAATTGTACAACTCAGCACAACTAAAGCAAACTACAGAAGCTCCCATTTTGAAGTCCAGGGTCATTTTGGGCATCAACTTGTTCTCACTTTCCACCTTTTCAAGAAGTCATTGCAGTATCTTCCAGTCTGGATCCTCTCTCTTTTGAGCAGGTGCATAAACTATGTTGGGAGTTCTCTTTGTTAAAAGAAGCTCTTAAGAGCAGGATAAATTTAACTTAAATGCTTTAGAGATAAGATTCAGATCTCTTACATATGTCTACAAGTTAGTATTCACATGTGAGTTAGGTGTTAGCTACTATTAAAATGGACGGAAATCTAGTCAATACAGTCAATAGAGCCTAGAGAGTGATGTGACAACCTAAAGTAGGTATCACAGGCTTGGTTCAGTTGTTGATGGACAGGCAACTAGAGCCACTTCAAGTGTTCCAGGCATTCCTGCCTGGCCTCCTGCCACAGGGCCAAGGCCACTCCAAGGGGCTGGCTGTCAGGACCATGGGATGGACCCTTCTAGGGTAGTAGTTGGGCATCAGGTGGGAGACCTGGGGCACTACACATGGCACTGGGAGCTCAGATGCAGAACAGGGGAGTGAATTGAGCTCTCCCGTCTAAGTGTCTGAGTTGGTCACTCTAGGAATCTCCTTATCATTAGTGGAGACAAACAGGGAGCTCCAGATGGAAATACATCTGACCTATTTTAGGATTAGAAAAGCTGACCTCTGGAGATCTCAGTTTCTCCCTATTGATCCTGAAGAGAGCCTAAGAGTCACTAGGTCAGACTGAGACATCTAACTCCTAGGCGTCAAAGGAGTGATTCCGCTATCTCAGCAGGGGTGTCTACAAGCACATTTGATGCTACCAGGTATGCCATTTGGCTTCCAACTACACCCTCAGAAGTGTGAAGGCCTCCCATAAGTCCTACATAACATTTCCGATGCTGTGCAAGTGTCCTGGGTATGCTACGGCATCCAATGGCATTGTGTGGCTCTGTTCACACTCACCCAAGGTTAAGTAATACAATTCCCATTCTAAGTGCATAGCTTTACTTTAATTTTACACATATTTTTGCCTTTCTCATATAAAATAATTTAAATTAATATCTTTGCCTTGCAGCCTTTCTTCTTTAAACCACTGAGAGGTCACCAACCTATTTTTACATCAATAATAACTAGTTCTATGCAGCTCTGCTTATAGAGTTCCCATCTTTCTTTGTTCATATGAAATGGAAGGCATACATATATAAATCTTAGACATAGACACCTCGTGTTCATATAACTATTTTTAACATCAATATTATTTTGATGCCTAGAATGGCCTAGATTAACACACTGACAGCTTTGTAAGCTATTTCTTCTAAGAGGATTTCTAATTTTCTGGTTGTTTGGTTAAGAACCACAGATGCTCACCACATATATGAAAATCTAAACACTACCCTTGATATCAGTCTGAGATGAGATGACCTACTTTGCAGCTCTTCTGTCATTCAAAAACCAAATCCTCACCTGAAGTTTTTCTTAAACTTTGTTAAGGTTCTTTTTTCCCTCTTTTTCTTTATTAATCTCCCACTTGTACCACACTAAGTCAGTTAATTATCTGCCTAGATGACAAAAAGGTAGAGCACAATATTCTTCTCATGAGTTAACACTTTCCAGGCATTCTTTTAATTGTGCACTCATTTAAAACTATTGAGTAGGATATGAATGGGATAAGGTCTACAACAACACAGAAAATTTGGTATGCAGTACAGCAATAGTTTACAAATATTTTAATCCATTAACATGCTTGTTCTCTAAAGGTAATAAACTCCTGAGGGCAGGATTTTCCAACACTAGAAAGTTTTCTAAACACCTGGAACTTCACAAATAACACCACCAACCAGAGCACGCACAGGTTCATGTTTTACACTTGCATACACATTACTGAAGTCTGGGTACATTCATGCAGGTGTTTCTACTCACTGGAAAAATAAGTAAGTAATAGTAAAGGGCGATTTCATAAAAATCACTCGAACATCATTTTGAAACTGCTGTCTCAAAATATTATCAAAGTACAGAAACAGTGAGTTTGCAATGACACAGCATGGAAGCAATGAAATAAGGCATATGTTATATATAAATATGAACATTTAAAAGTAGAATATTTAGAGAATGGATTATTTGTAAGATAATTGAAAACAAGAACCACACTGCCAGATTCCAACATTTGAATAAAACTACATAATTCATTTTATATCTTCTTGTAAGTATTTTTAACTTACCGGCCTAAGCTAAGCAGTGCTCCTCTGCAGGTGCCAGAATTACCCCAGTTACTTGATTACAAAGAAATACAGCTTCTATTAATCCTCACAGAAGTATCACGTTTTAAATGAGATCACTTTTAAAATTGTGTGATAGCAGTACAACTGATTGAAGAAAAATCAATGAAAAATATTTTATGCCAAAAACATTATGTAAACAAACATTTTTCCACAATGCTACGCAGATTTTTTAGAATTTTCTTAATGACACTTATGTTATTGCAGAATGCCCCATCTGTGAAAGGAAAAAAAAAAAAAGAAAGAAAAATATTATTTCTACAGTTCATCAGAGGGACCACCCTCCCTGGCCTGAGCCAGCCTGGCCTGCAGGCCTCTCCTCAGCGCCGGGCCTGGCCCTGCCACTGCCAGAACTCTCTCTGTTCTGGTTGGCTGGCAGCACCCACTCTCAGGCCACCTGGCTTCTAATTGGCTGATTGATGGCAGCACATCCCTGACCAGCCAATCAGCAGGGCAGCAGCGGCCCTGCAGGTGTTTCAGCGTGGTGGTGTAGCAGCGTGGTGGTGTAGCGGCTGTGATGGCTGCCTGCCTCTGAGGGGGCGGCAGCAGCATCAGCAGCAGCAGCAGCAGCAGCAGCAGCATGGGGGCTTCCTAGGGCTTGGCTGGGGGAGCAACTAACAGCGCCTCAACTAGCAGCTGAGAGAAGATACTTTGGACAGTAACAGCAGGTCTGGACAATCAGTAACAGACTGACTTCCTCAAACCACCGTGGCTGCTTCGGGCCACTTCTTTTACCTCACTTGTCATCTTTTATCTCAGAAGGGGCACACAGTTCCACGAAAGGAAATGTTGAAATGAAACTGCTTGCTGTCTCTTTGTGCCTTCCAAATACGATGGATACCTGAATAACTGTCAAGCAGGACAAATAAGAGTCAAAAGGGCTCTCAGTACTGATTTCACCACTATCACACTTTCATATATGTGCACACATGCATCCGTATGATTTCCATTTATAATTGTGAGTGTCGTATACCTCTTCAACTATATTTTCCCCAAACCTTGTAATACCTTTTCAAATGTATTCTCCCCATATTTAGCAGAATAAAAAGGACTGCTGCAAGGAAACACCACAGGTGCAAGGGACAGCTTGTGTGTGTTAAGACAGAAGGTGGAAGATTAGCTAATGTGAAGGTCGAGGACTAAGGATTTGGTGATAGAAAAAGATAATATTTTGCCTGGGAATGGAAGGATTTAGACCGGAGCCAAAATGTTGACTACTTCAGCTTTTAATCATTAAAGAAAATCTTATTCCTCCCACTGTCCTCTAGATCTAGCTGCATCATTGGCATTTTCTTAGAATTTAGGATGAATGTAAAGTCTTCAATGTGTTTATTGTGGTTTGTGTGCAGAACTGTCTTTGCTTTGCATGAAAGGTTCAGTCCTTCGGTAGGGATTGCATTTTTATTCTCAAAGTATGCAAAAAATTATTTCAGTGTGATAGTGTCAGAATAATTTTGGATCACTGTGCCCCTTTGCACTCATGCACAAATACCCCATCTCTTTTCCCCACACAATATTCCGGCAAAGCTTTAGACCTCAAAAACATATTAAAACACATTGACATTGAGGGCTGGCGTTACAGTGACATGGAAACCACAAATGTAAATGGAGAGTCTGTCTTGTGTGGGCTCAATAAGGCAAAAGTAAGAACACCACAAGTGTTCACGTGAGCTATGAATATTGTTTTCCCACCCACACAGACACAGGTAGCCTTCAGAGGAAATTCATATCCCTAATAATCCTCCAATTTCTAAAGTTCATAGTTTTCTGATGTTCTCTCTAGGAGGCAGTCCTCTTTCAAGTCTGAGTTTTGCCCAGAGTGATCTGCTTTTTTATTTGATAAGTAGATAAAAAAACAGCCCACAACAACAGGATGAGAATGAAATTACAATTCCTACTTAAGAAATACTGATATCACGACCCCTTTTTTCTTTCACAACCATATTGATTGAAGTTGAAAGCTGAAATTAATCTTGAAACGAGCACTCTGAAGGACTTTGTTATGCAAGAAACTGTTCTTTCCATTAAAAATAATATAAGGAACATGTATGTCTTAAATACTCATTTTAGCTAAGCTTACATGAGCATGCACATAGCTTAGCTGAACAATAGAATCAACGTCCTCAAGGGTATTTAGGTATCTAGCTCCATACCTTCGAGCATTTGAGACTTAGCTTTTTAAGTGTTTAAATTACTGACCTATAAATAGGATCATTTTCAAAACATGTCAGGTTAAATTTCTATTCTTGGTAGCCAGTTTATGATAAGAATTAAGGGAGGCCCCGAATTTTGTTCCCACACCTTAGGGGAAATGTCTTTCAAAATGATCTCTCTCCCCATAACTTTAGTGGTGACCTTTATCCATAAAAGAGTACGATCACAGTTTCTAAGCACCCCCCACGGATACGTATTTTCTTTGGTGATCTAGATTTGCAGCTGTCTGTTTCTATAGCTCTGCAGAATACCTTGTGTCAGTTCCTCTGAATAAGTCCTAGCTCCTCACTGAGCCTGTAGTGTAGCTTCTCTTAGAGGCTGTTTTTTTGCTGAGTTCTTTCCCCATTATTATCTCAGCATACACCAGTTTCTTTTCATAAGATACTGTATGCTTGCCATCATTTAGATTTAGCACACTGATATTTTAAGTGTTTCTGTAAATGCATCAGCCAGCAATTCCTTCCATTCTGCATAGCTAATGATCACTTGATCACAGTTTCTCTGTTCTCTCATGGCTTCTCCAACAAGAACAATGGATGAAAAGGAATTCTTTATCATGTTTTTGGCAGGATCCTCAATATTTTATATAGCTTCTTAGTTACCAATATGGTTTTCAGGAACAGTGAAAGGATCAACTCTACTGATATAGATCTGCTTTCCAGCTCACTTCTTAGTCACCCATTTTATGTACAGCTATGCTAACAGCCATGGTAACTAATTCAAAAGTTTCAAGATTTCAAAATTTCCCTCAGGGACCATATTCAGTGCCATACTGCTCTTCAGAAGCTCTCCTGTGGTCTCATATCTCACAAGAAGATGCTGAAATGTTATTGAACATTCCCGAAGAAAATACAACTGAATTCTTTCTCCATTGTTCTCTGTGACTACGTTCATTCTTCTGTGGTTGCTTCCGCTGCTACAATGGATAGCCGAGCTTTTGGGGAATTTGGCGAGGAAAGAGGCTTTGGTTTCATTTGTTTTCTGGGAGGTAATTATGTTTGTCAGTTCTCAATTCTTAACATAAAAAAAAAAGGTACGCTTGTTATGTGCACCTGATATTTAAGAACCAACAAGAAATAGAAAGTAAATTGCTTGAGAGACAAAGACGACAGGAACTCGCTTTTGCTAGGTTGCTTCTCTAAAATTTCCATGCTAAGAAAATGTTGCTTTTTGCTAGAAAGGGAGCAAAGAAAAATGCAAATACACATCACATCCTCCAAATATTCCTGCTGTCCCCCAACAAGGGCTGCTACTTTCAGAGTCTTCTTAGAAGACGACCTGTGTCACAGATAAAGTTTAAGCTTTTAGGTCATTACTGTGATACTGTGATGTAGGTCCCTTTCTGAAGAGTATCTGAAGGAAGTATGCCACATCTTCCACAAGAAGGGTACAGGGTGTTGCTCTTACACATCTCCCTGGCCAGACCAGAGCAGTAGTTAACAGCTCTATTTCCTTTCTGCTGCTCCTCCCCTCATGAAAGGACATTGCTAAACAAGTACAGAAGGTTGTGTTCTAAGATAAACTCACCAACATGAATTTGCAAAGGACTCTTTGCCTAGCATAGACAAGGAAAGTCACATTTCTGAACACGTTATGGCATCACAGACAACCCTATGATTCTGAAGAAGGGTGCTGGAAATAGATTGCGGGAACTATAAGCTAGCAGTAAGAGACAATCAGCTTACTTCAGAAGTGTTTTAAATTAAATATGTCAAGTTAGGCACTGACAGCAGAGGAAGATGGCACACTTGCAGCCATTTATGACATTTTTTGCCTTTAATGGAAGCAAGCAGCTGCAGGGATCCTGCCAGCACTCTGCTTTTAGTCTGAAAGAGAATAGCTATGCTTGATGCTGTTGGGTTTCAGTTTAGAGCAAATGAGTCATCGCTGAAGCCAAAGATAATAGCTGAACTGAGAGGATATTTCATACGAACTCTTTTTCGCAGAATTCACTCAGTCCTTGATACGACAAAACCCACATCTAGCACATCCCCCCCGCCATGATGGAAGATGATTTTAATCTTGAATAATAACCTATATCTTTACCACTGAGATTAAGTGAACCACGAACTGATAACACTATTGCTAAGCTTTAAAGAGTGGAAAGAATTTATGTTCTGGCCTCCTTTTCTCTTAAGCTTCTTGTATCACCATTCTTGAGAAGTGTTCCTTCTTGGACACTGACCAGTCTGATGGACTGGCATCTGGACATGACTCTTTCAGGCTTCACTTTTACACTCAGGTAGGTTGCACATGCACACAAAACCCCTCAAAGACCAGGGAACTTTTGCCACTGGTATCTCCTCACTCTCCCAGTTCACCCTCACTCTCCCTTCACTCCGTGCCAAAGGGCCTGCAACCTCTTCACTTCCTCTAGCCTTCAGTCCTCCCTGGAGTTTGAGGAATCTGACTCAATGTCTACAAGTTTAACCTAGCTACCTACTTTTCTAGTTGCAGTATCCAGAGTTCATGATTTTTTTTTGAAGCTGGTGTATCAGCATAGATCAGAGATTTCAGTCACAGAAAGTAAGAAGTTTACCTGCATGTCTCCCTTTGCTTCTTCTCTACTTTGCTGTGGGAAAGTTTTTCATTATTTGACCTAACTTAGTTCTGGAGGAAATTCTGATTAAAAGAAGACACAAAATGGTTTGACCTCATCCTTCACTGAATTATATAAATACATAAAGGCGTGCTTTCACAAGTGATACAAAGGATGTTGCAAAACTAGCCCAATGCAAGTCACCTGGTAGATTTTGGAAATCTGCATCCCATCTGCTCTCAAGAAGTTATCTTATGTACCAAGGAGTGAATATGCATACTTGCTCATCCATTATTCCTCTCCAGGACCACAAATGAAGATAAGCTTCTATCTGTTCTTATGGCAGCTTTTCCCAAATCCAGAAGGCCTAATGCTTCATCTATTTCACAAAAAGTAGAAACATATTACTGATTTTATTTTCCTAGACTTTTTCTCTTGCAGGTTAGGCCAGGGAAGATAGACTGGATATCTCAGCATTATATTCCCACCTCCTCCTAGCCTCACTTATCCTGGTGTGTTCCCTGTTCACTACGTGTTTCTCCCTACTCGGTCCATAGGACAAACAGCAGTCATGGAGAAGTTCTTGGGCTCCATCGTTGCAGAGCAATGGGAAGGACTGAAGGCCAGTAGGAAGCCTAGTTTATATGGTCTCTCTTCTCTGAAGGGTGGCAATAAGCCACAGGTGAACACAGGTTGAAAGAGGGGAACATAGTATCTCTGGCTATCCTGCAGTTGCCTCTGCCCTGCCTTTTGTCTTTCCTCTCACATCCTGAGGGTTTAAAAACCTTGGGAGAACTAGTGGAGGGAACAGAAATATCCATTTCCCCAGACGAAGCTCTGCATACACCAAGTTTATAAATTCAGTCAGAAACCAGAAGACTTCCCAGCAAGATCCCCAGATTTTCACAGGACTTGCACAGTGTGTGTTTTAACTTAGCATTACCATATCCTTTCTCTGTGCAGCTCTTGACATCACTTCCAGCAAAGATGGGCTCAACAATCCAGAAAAAAAGACTTGCAGATATTAATGAATGTAGAATTCATGTGCAGGCACAAAACTATCCTAAGCAATTGAAAGGATAAGGTCATTCAGAAAATGGCCTTGCAGTACCATCATTGACCTTTTAGTCAAAGGTGGTCATTTCGTCAAGTCCACTATTTCTCAGACCCTGGCTTGTGGGTGCACCACACTGTCTCTGACTTAATCATTCCACTTTTACAGTTTCTTTGCTTAGAGATATAGAGTATTTTTTGTTTTTGTCATTGCATATTAAAATTTAGAGCTTGTCCATCTGTTGGCCTGGAGGTCTTCGTTATCATTGCAGTGCAGTGGAGAAGAGAGAAGGTCTATGTGGACCGTAATGCTTGTGACTTTTCAAAGACTGATGCTTTTGTATCTTATCTAAGAGATATTAAACACAGCTTAGCCAATGAAACTGCACAAACCATGTACCAGACAGCTTGTCCATTCTTTCTATTCCAACTTATTTCACTACATGAGAAACAAGAAACCCTCGGATATGGTCAGCCCAAGAATGAAGAATCATCTCTGCTAACAAATGCTACATTACCAACTCAGTTAAGGAAAAGGATAGAATCAATTTTGTTACAGAAATGTACCAATGAGGAAATAACCCTGAACAACGTCCACTGCTCTCAAGAAAAGTAAAGAGGATCTGTGAATGCCAACTAGAAAAATCATTTCAGAGTCTTTAGATGGAAGAGGTGGCCCACAGTCAGGAGGGTTGTCTGTCAGTCCAATGTCAGTCCCATTGCTGCTGTGGACCCCCAGAGACTTGAACTTTTTTCTTCTACTCCGTTTATAGAAAATAAGTAAAGACTGTATGCTTCTCCAAGCATGATTTACATCTGCCATAGCATTAAATAAACATCTTCCCACTCACTCTGCTTCACTTCAGCTGTAGTGATATACTTTGTACCATGGATCTCAGGCTGCTTCAAGTCCCTAGACAAACATGTGCCGGCATAAGTACTGCTTGGGATTTAAGCTAGAGACCAAAGGCTGAGTATCTCTTAGCTTTACCCCTGCAGCAAGTGATCCTTCAGGCAGCAAACTTCCTCTGCTTCACAAAAATACTTCTGCCAATGACCAGGTCCTGTGGGACAAAGCTTGAAGCTACCACAATCAGCATGGGTTTAGTAGATGTAAATTCACTCATTTGGGCTTTTTTTTTTGGTAATTTTATTCTTTTCTTTTATTTTATTTTATGGTAGCTTGTATTTTTATAAGCCTCCATAACTTCGACCTTCAGGAATAGTTTTTGTCTCTGGTCTTCCAATGTATGTTTTTCTATTATAGCTATTCATGATTACCTAACTGCAAAATCTGCAATTATGTGGCACATCACAGTCTTGCTTTGAGCTTTTTCACTAAGGGATTTTCCTTCACTAAAAACTTCACTAAAGTTGTGATTAATGGGGTGAAACCCTCTTGGCAGCTGATCACCAGTGGTGTCCCTCAGGGCTCAGTTTTGGGGCCAGTTTTGTTTAATATCTTTATCAATGATCTGGATGAGGGGACTGAGTGCACCCTCAGTAAGTTTGCAGACGACACCAAACTAGGTGGGAGTGTTGATCTGCCTGAGGGTAAGAAGGCTCTACAGAGGGACCTGGACAGGCTGGATCGATGGGCCAAGGCCAATGGTATGAGGTTTAATAAGGCCAAGTGCTGGGTCCTGCATTTCGGTCACAACAGCCCCAAGCAATGCTTCAGGCTTGGGGAAGAGTGGCTAGAAAGCTGCCCAGCAGAAAAGCACCTGGGGATGCTGGTGGACAACCAGCTTAACATGAGCCAGCAGTGTGCCCAGGTGGCCAAGAAGGCCAACAGCATTCTGGCTTGGATCAGNGGAAATGGTCTGAAGTTGCATCAGGGGAGGTTTAGGTTAGCTATTAGGAAGAATGACTTTACTGAAAGAGTGGTCAGGCACTGGAACAGCCTGCCCAGGGAGGTGGTGGAGTCACCATCCCTAGAGGTATTTAAGAAACGTGTAGATTTGGCCCTTCAGGGCATGCTCTAGTGGCAGAGATTGTAGGGGTCTTTTGTGTGTGTGTATGGTTGGACTCGATGATCTCAAACGTCCTTTCCAACCATGAAGATTCTATGATTCTATAACTTCAAGAACCAGAGTGGTTCCTAAGATAATTCAAGTGATCCATGATCTTCCCTTCTCTTGTCTTCAGGGCATGTGTCTAGAGGAAGCAAAAATGAAGCTCTGAAAACTTTCCCAATGAAAAAAAAGCCCTCGGTCCCTTCTACATACCTAAAGGCTAATTACTGCAACTGTGATATTAAAGCATTCTCAAAATAATTTCTTTCTGACACACACTCTGATGACATACAATAAAAGCTTTTAAAAATATCTCCCTTCACCTTTCATACTCATTCACATAGGAAACCCAGCTTGTTGAATTTCTAAATGTTAATTCACAGCTCTTCATTCATCATATTTATAATATTTTTAGATTAGTAGCTGTTATGTAATTTTCAGTAGTTTGAACGCCAGCTTCACTCACCTGTTCACTCATACATAGTTGCTGAGATTTCTTTAATATCTTTATGAACATAGAGAAAAGCTTGCTCAGACTATTCAAAGTGTATAGACAGATTTTAGTAACCATGAAGTTCTTAAAGTATACGGGAAAGCAAGCTAGTTTTGCAAATGAAACAAATTCATGCAGTTTTATATCAGTTATCTCAAAAACATGTACAGATTACAATTCATTTCAAATTTGCCCTAGATGCATTAGACACTCAGGCAGTTCAAGTCTATTTAGAAAACAAAAAAAAAGCAGGAAACTTCAGAAATAGTATAGATCTGTGTCTGCAGTTAGGGTTTCCTTAATGTATTTTTAATCACTACTCTTATAAATGGAAGGACCTGTTAAACTGAATCCCATTTCAACTGACTTAGGGAGACGTGTATACACTAGCAGTTAGGTGATTTCATAGCAGTAGGATTCAATAGCTTAAAGAGGTATATAGTTTGTGAGCAGTAAGTACCCATTCTTAGGAATGGCCATGGATGACTTCAGAGTAAAATGTTCACTGATATTCTAATTAAAAATCATTTAAATTAGAATATCATACTGAGGTCCATTCACAGCTGGATGCCCGTTATTGTAGCTGCTAGGTAAGCAAACAAGATGAAAAATGCCTAATCAAGCCTTTGGGTAGGAATTAGATCGGTGCCATCCACTTATAGAGTAGAAAGAAAAATTTTAAAAAATCACATGAAGGGAGGAGAATAAACTAAAATAAACAGCAATGTGGCTTCTATTCCCTTTCCCTAAACTTGACAGATTTTAGGACAGATTTAGTGTGTGCACATTTTTTGCCTCTCTCTCCTTCCTCTCCAGATTCTTTTTACACTTTAAGTAAGTCAAAGCATAGGTAGAAAACAGTACTTTAAGAACTCCGAGGTAGATTCAGAGGTAGATACATGGTCTGCAGACTTGAAGCTGGAATAACAAGTGTCAGGCTCCCTAACTGCCACTATATGCCCCAAGGCCAGCCAGCTCATATGCAACTCTGAATGTCCTGAGGCCAACAGTAACCTAAGTTTCTACCAGGACACCCCCAAAGTACTCACATTCCTCATTTTGGCAGAACTGCCAGCTTTTGCAGCAGTAATTCTACAATACACGTGGTCTGTCAGGACCTACCACTTTCACCATACCAGCAGGGCCTAATTAAGTTGCTGTTCTCAGTCACCAAATTGCCATTTGCCCTGATAAAGGGGGAAGGAGAAGGAAGTGAAAGCAGAGTAAGACTGTCCCTCCCAAAGCAACAGTCAAAGGCAGGATGTCTGTTTCCCAACTTTCTTCACAATAACTGTTCCACATAAGCAGACCCCTTCGTATGGGTGATGGCTGCAGCACTGAAGACCACTGCTGAGCGATAATTCACACCCACAGACAGTTCTGCCAATCCGAGAAGCATTCCTTTGAAAGTGAATACAATTTAAACAACACGTTTCTGTGTTGACTTCTTTGTATTTTTTAAGTACTGTGCTCACCTGATGGACAGAGCACTCCCCCTTTCTGTTCTCGCCCACAAATGAAGGCAAGACCTAACTCTTCTTCCACCTCAAACTGTGTGCTCCTTAAGACAAAGTGCTCTTTGAAGTCTTCAGGGCAGATAATTTACTGGTGGTTCTGACAGCTCTGTCAGTATCGGTTTTCATTGGTTTGCCAAGACGGACACCGCTTCACGGAAGCATTATAAAACATGCAAAGCCATCCACTCAAAACCAGTAACAACACAACATGGTCTGGAAAAAGCTCTGCAGGAGAGTTTCTTAGACTACAGCCCTACAGGGGCTTAAGGACGCCCATGGCTTTGGACTTCCTCTGGTCCTCCCTTTCTATTTGACCCTTCTCCCACTGTTTTTCCCCCACTACTTCAGCTGAAATGACTCCACGCCTCCTGATCCAGTCACCTTTTCATAGACACATCCCTCAGTCTTGTCCTTTGGCTCAACAGCAAATGTCCTCTCCCTTGAATACACCCCAAAGTCTTTTCTTCCCTAATTAAGAGGTTTCTAAATTGGGATGATGGGAGTGGGTAGGAGACAGGATATTGTAAGCTATATAGGGAAAGAAGTATGAAAACTAATTTTTACATACATAAATAATATGTTGCAGGTACATTTTTTCATCAATTCTATGTTCATTACATATCACTAAAAATAAAATTAAAATCCATTGAGGCATGACCAAGGAAACAAATAGGAGATCTTCCCCCCTTTCTGTTTACAAGCATTGGTCCTATGACATCGGGATGTTGCCCTCTTTCCCTTGTCTGCCCACAACACCAACTACCCTTAGTCCCAGTCAGTCATGGGCAGGACTCTCATCCCAAACCTATGAGAAATCCTGAGCAAAGCTAGGAACAAGAACTTGACTGCAGTTCCTTAACAAAAGAAAAGCAGAAATGTAAAAGGCATTAACTCTTTTTATGAGAACCAGGACTGGTGTGGAATGTAGGCCAATTAAATAGACATGCCAGTTTGTACTAATGTCTTCTCCAAGTGCTTTATCGGGTGCTTTTACCTTGCAAGCATACTGGACTGGATGGTCTTAATGTGCACTACAGCCTTTTCCTGCATTTACTTTACCTGACGTACAGTCCTGGCAGCATTGTCATTTCAATTTTTCATACTTTCTCCTTATACAGCTTTAATCATTTGTCAAATAATAATCCTAGATATCAAATCAATTAGCTTATCTATTTTATTCTTATTTACTTAAATCTGACTAGGTTTCACTGCCCTATAAGCTCCCCAATTCGATTAGGCATTTAAGCACTACTCTCTCTTCCTTCAAAATTAGTTTTGGAGCCAAAGGTAGTAAGTGATTTTCTACCTTTATTTGCTGTATTACAAGTTTGGGGTTTTTTTTTCTTTGAGAAGGGTTATTTTGGCATGCCAAACTGCAAACATTTTAATGGAATGAGGAATGAAAAATTGCCTGTAAAGGACATGCCTACCATGTAGACAGCTGAAGAATTAAAGTTCAGCTTGTTAAAAATATATTCTGACAGACATTTTCTGGCTGTAAATACTGATGTGATTTAATAACAATGCTCTGTGGGGACCTGTCAAAATTGTTGACGGAAACCAGGCAGGGAGGCCGGTGTGACCTCCTTTGCCTTCCAGGCTCCATAGCTCACAGGATGGAGAGCTTTTTGGTCACCAGATTCACCAGAGAGAGGTCAAAAGTGCTGACTGCCTGCCTGGCTTCCTGGGCTCCTTCTCTGGCCAAGAGTCAGTTCCCTGACCACAGTATTTTTCAAAAGTGTCATTTTGCAATAGTTCTCCTAAGGAAAAATTCTAAAACCTTTCCATTCCATGGAATATTTCACATTTCCAAACTGTTGCTCTAAATCAAAATGGTAAAAAGGTTGAAAATGGAAAAGCTTCCCTGTGCGTCTAGTCCCACACGGTTTGTCAGACCAGTAATCTAATAAAATGGTGGTTCTACCACTGAAGTCTGAAGACACATTATTTCCTGTAGACTGTTTCTACTACCTTGGGTGATTAAATTGGGCCATGCTACAGCTGGTGAGAATGTGGGCATTGGCTTTTAACAGAGCTAGGACTTTACCTCTTTATGTAGCTAAAACACTAGCTTCGTAGCATAGCTCCAGCCACACACAGGCCACTAAAGAGACCATCTGTGTAAGGCTTGCTGTTGATTCTCATGCTCAGCCAGTGGTAATTCTTCTAATGACTTCAGTGAACATTAAGGATTTCACAGGGAAGTGGAGAAAAATGGTTAAATGTCTGACAAGATTTACATGGGAAACGAATTAAGATTAAAATGCATACAGCTTAGCTAAGCAGTGACTCAGAGGGATCTGATTGCCATCCACAAATATTTCAGAGAGGTTAAACACATGGGTGGGGAGGAACTACTCAGGATAACAAGGCAAAGGAAGCAATATGATTGCAGACAATTTGGAATGAACTGCAGGCATATCTTCTCAATAGCATGACTGGTTAGACTGTGGAACAATTTGCAAGTGAGACGGTGGTGGTCTCAGCATTTTGGCCATTTACTGCCAGATGGGGAAAACACGTGTTGATGAATAATCCTATTGTAGAAGTAGATGGACTTCATAGAGTTTTCATAAGCTTTTTCTATTCTGCTTTCAAGATTCCGGGATCTCAGGATGAAAAAAGTAGAAGCAGATGAAAAAGGTAAAGGCAGATACAGTTTTACTGTTGTTTGCTAGTTTAAGCAAGTATTATCTCGAAGGAACCAGAATTATTTTCATTTATACTTCTATGTCATTGCTCTTTTTAAAGTCATCCTATTATTTCTTTCCCTCCAATCTGAAGTGTCCTTAGTTTAATAGCACTGAATTAAAATGGAACTAAAAGAAGCATAAACCATCTGCATTTCTTCTTGCTTAAAACTGAATAGCAACCATTATGCCAAACAAATAATATTTAAATAGGCTTACAGAATGCTGTAGTTAACACCGGCACTAAAAAATATATATGCACATTTTCATCCGTTTCTGTCCTTGGGTAATGACAACATTAATGACTTACATTTATATAGCACTGTTCTTCTGAAAGGAGACTAATTGCTGCACAAACTAGTTTCACAGACAACATACAGAACACATTTCTCTCATAAGTGTTAGGCAGTCAGCTAAAGGCAGAGGAGAGCATAGCGTTAGAGCACTGGGTTTATATGGCTTGGAGAAAAGGATGCCACCAGACGAAATAGCAGCATCACGTAGTCCAGGGCTGAGCGCATTCCTTACATCAGTAATGACTTTTGGGACCAAGAGTGGCACGAACAGCGTCACCATCTCAGCTTTGCAGGAACGAATGAGAGATTTTTGAAGTGCAATGTGTGCTTTATTAAGTAGAGGAAAGGATAAGATAAAATTTATACCACCTAAAGACAGAAAGGAAATTACTAACCCAGCCTTAGCATTTGAAAATGTCTGTTTGAAAATGAATTTGCAATACTGGATTTAAATTCCTTGAAGAGTGTTTTCTAGGGAGTGTGGTAATGCACAGCATAGTAAAGAATGTCCTACAGAGACAGAAGCATGATTCCCAACCCAGACAAGCTATGTGTCCTGACATATTTACATTACCTAAAAGTTGGCCTGTGCAATGCAAGCAGAAAGAAAAATCACAATTGCACCAGGGCTTCAACTTTGTGAACCAGCATGCTCCATATGCTCTTCTTTAACTACCCACACCTTTTCCAAGCCCCTTATCAAGCCAAATCTGAAGTACAGTAGAACATAGTGAATGGCCATGAAGTAAGGCCTAGATATTTAAAAACTGTAAATTTTATTCATGCACTGATGTCTCCAAGAGTCTGGTGTCCTTTTAGTCATCGAAGGCTTTCAAAAACACTTACCTTTAAGCTTGGGAAATGTTTGGAAGACAAAATGTGCTTACAGCTTATACAAATGAGACAAAATCAGGGCAGAAACTGTCATGTCATATAATTAATGTTAATTGCAGTTCACACTGTTGGATAAGTGCTTAATATTAAACAACTGAACAAAGATAGGTGGGACTAATAGAACAGGTTTCCTGGGATAAATGATCTC
Organism: Stercorarius parasiticus; assembly: GCA_013396915.1. Taxonomy (NCBI): domain Eukaryota; kingdom Metazoa; phylum Chordata; class Aves; order Charadriiformes; family Stercorariidae; genus Stercorarius; species Stercorarius parasiticus. The sequence goes on along the minus strand of VWZL01001508.1, from coordinate 14,840 downwards.
CCAGGAAGAGAGTGAAGGAGATGTGCTCTGTCCCAGCATTTTTGTCTCAGCACTCCTGGAGTACAGAGCAACACAAAAGAGGTCATGAAACAGAATGAGGACAGAGGTGCTGAAAAAAGCATTGAGCATCCCTAAAACATGCAAAAACACAGTGACTGAGGGGCCAGGGAGAAGCAAAAGAGCAGAAGTGAGATGGAGGTGAAGTACAGCTCAATCAAGCTTCAGCTGATTGTCCAAAGAGCCACTCCCTGTTGATAAAACGGCATGTGGGCAGGTTGCTGGTGAGAGGAAAGTGCAAAGTTAGAAACCAGGGTAAAGAGATGGCTACAGTAATTAAACTGAGAGGATGAAGTGTGGGACAAAGATTTTTAAAGGTAAACTCAGAAAGACTGCAACAATATTGGCCCAGATTCCAGGCTTCCTTTAACATAAAGGGACCTTCACTTTTCATGGGATGGGCTTAAAAAGCAAAAGGTCTTTATATTTTGCTTACCACAGTGCTCTCCCCCAGTGGAGCCCTTAAACATGAACTTCTGACTGCTGGATCCATCATCCCCTGCATGAAACTGGCTCCTGATGCAGGGAAACTCTTGTTAGGGAAACAATTTATAATCTCATGTTATTGGCAGAACTGATACGGAATAGTTTCCATACCTTATTCCTTGCCTTGCCCACAGCTCAGGCTCTCCCTGTGATGTCTCCTCAGCAGCAGCCCCAGAACATTGCTGTTCGCATCAGGCAACAGCCACCCTGAGAGGATCTGACTGAAGGCAAATCAGCCAGGTGAGGCTGCCCGACAGGCTTGGCTTTCTCAAGGACCATGCTATACCTATGCCTAGAATATCATTTAGGTGCAAGGCATTTGATATTTTGAGATTTCAAAAGATCAGGCCTAGTGATGTTGTAGAAAAGTGGAGGGAGAAAAGCTGATGTTTGCCAGAGGCACAAAATAACAGAGAAAAGACAAGCATCAAGATTGCATCAAACTTTATATTGGCTAAAATCTTCAGTGTAACTCCACTTACTTCAGTGACTCCAGGGTGCATTTGGCCCACTGGATAGATAATGATCTACACTGTGGCTCTTATATTTCTACCACGTACTTGAATAAAAGGAGTCTGTCTAGCTTTCCGCCTACTCCTCCTGACGGAAAGGTGTTTTATTATAACTGGAGCAAAATGCAATGGGGTCTGCTCTCACCAACAGAAGCCGAAGATGACTGTGACCCTCTGAGATTTCATACGTTGCAATCATCCAAATGAGAAAAGGGCCGGAAGCCCTAAGCCATGAAAAAGAAGAGGAGAAACCTATCAGTCTCATGCCTTTGTTGCATACAGCTTTTCATTTTAGGCCTCCTTTAATCCAATATAGCAGCCTATAAAATATATCTCCATTCTACCGTCTCTTTTAAGGAAAGTCTCTTCATGATTTTTTGTTCTCTATTTCTGCTCAATTGGATTGTATCATATTTTTGCTCTTCAAATTTTCTCTCCTCCTTAGGCTTTCAAGCTCATTTCTACTTTACTCTGTCTACATCCATCAATCCCCTTTCTTCCACCTACCCCATGTCTCAAGTTCTCTCTTTGAAACAAAGACAGAACTCGAGTCTTTTCAAGTCTTCAGGTCTATTAAAATCTGTACAAATTCACTCCCTGATCCCAAGTGCCTTTTGTGTTATCAATTAAATTGTAAAAGATTTAAAGATCTATAAGAATTAGTTTAAATGGTAGTGTATTTTTTGTGGAATGTCTAAAGCAAAGCAAAATCTGAATGCCAAGAAACCTGAGAAAAATTATAGGATTATCTTTGAGAGCAGCCCTGCAGAGAAGGACTTGGGGATACTGCTGGATAAAAAAAAGGATCTAAGCTGGCAATGTGTAACTGTAGCCCAGAAAGCCGATTATACCCTGGGTTGCATCAAAAGAAGGGTGGCCAGGAGATCGAGGGAGGTGCTTCTGCCGCTCTACTCCACTCTCGTGAGACCCCACCTGGAGTACTGCATCCAGCTCTGGAACCCTCAGCACAAGAAGGACCTGGACCTGTTGGAGCGGGTCCAGAGGAGGGCCATGAAAACGGTCAGAGGGCTGGAGCACCTCTCCTATGAAGACAGGCTGAGAGAGTTGGGGTTGTTCAGCCTGGAGAACAGAAGGCTCCATGGAGATCGTATTGTGGCCTTTCAGTATATAAAGGAGCTCCTAAGAAAGATGGAGAAAGACTTTTTACCAAGGCCTGTAGTGACAGGACAAGGGGTAATGGTTTTAAACTGAAAGAGGGTAAGTTTAGATTGGAGATAAGGAAGAAATTTTTTATAATGAGGGTGGTGAGACACTGGACCAGGTTGCCCAGAGAAGTTGTGGATGCCCCATCCCTGGAAGTGTTCAAGGCCAGGTTGGATGGGGCTTTGAGAAACCTGGTCTAGTTGAAGATGCCCCTGCTCATTGCAGGTGGGTTGGACTAGATGATCTTTCAGGTTCCTTCCAACCCAAACTATTCTATGATTCTTGAATTTCTGAGATCAGTAAATACTGTTCATATTCCTTCCGTTCAGCATAAAAGGTGACCCTTCTTCAAACTCCCAGATCAACACTCTTGAAGGCAAAGATGGGAAATCACTTTCAATTACAGTTGCTTGGTTTCGGTGTTTTTCAAGAATTTGGCTTTCCCTACCAAGTAAAGGTATCTACTGATGGTACAGTGAACACTATTAAGTACCTTAAAGAATGTGGTTACTACCACTTACTTTCTTAAACTTGGTAGCTGTCTTGTCTTAAAAAGTATAGCTTAGCCCCTTCATTGCCACCATTATTAAGCTGAGATGTCCCCATTTATCAGCTGTGATTTATACAGAACTGTCAGCCATTTAGGGAATCCTGGCTGATATAAATTTCAAATGCCTGGGTCAACTGTTACCTGATTTTCACTTAGTTTTCCATCTGAGTTCCTATACTAGTACAAACAAAGTCAGAAATTGGCTATTAGGGTTTCTCCTTCCATTAGCAGGACCAAAGCTGCAGTCAGGAAGTAAAACTCAAGTAAAAACAAGCAAACAAACAAACAAACAAACAAACAAAAATTATCTTAATTTCTTACATACGCTTATAAGAACAATCAATTTTCTGGAATGATAATTTAGGTAAAGGCCCCTTCTATTGCAATTTGCTCATTCCTTTTTTTCCTATATTAATTAAATCACACGCAGAGCATAGTATTCCAGACAAACTTTCATTGCGTTAAAAGTTCAGAAACATGATTCATTTTGTATAATAAATGCATCAGAAGAGCCATTCTGTATTCATCATGGATGGGTATGCCCCACTAAAATATTAAGTCAATCTTTGGTCAGGCCATGCTTCTTAAGTTTCAACGTGTATTGTGGCTGCAGCTCAGGAGGTGCATTAGCAGTGTCTCTCCCCACAGACTGATGAAAAATGTATTTTTTTTTCTTATCTGGAGTATAACAGGCATTAGCAGTCAAACAGATTCTTTGAATTTAATTAACTGAAAGCCCTACAGTAAAGGAGAATAACTTCCAGTTGACCCAACATAAGAACAGCCTTCTTCATGAGCATTTGAGATAAAGCTCTGGTGTTCATGCAAATTACTATCTGAATAATAAAAATGTTTTATGCATATGTATGATTGAATAAATGAAAACTGGGAGTAGTAAACTTCAAAACAAAAACTCAAAACAACTTTACTGTAAAGCTGTTACAGCTTGTTTTGGATACACAGAGTTGAAGATCTCCATGAAAAAGCAAGATACATCATTTCCCTGCAGCCATTCTGAACACACTGACTTGTTACAGATAGACTCAAAATCACAACCTTTAAATTTCAAAAATAATCTTCAGAAAATGGGTGGTTTTGTTTAAAATAGTGTCAACATGACAATGTGGGAAAGGATAATCTGTCTCTGTGCATAAATATTTAGCATAACAGTCCTATATGGCGAAAGCTAGTGCAATTGGGCAAAGGGAGATGGAGGGGAGGATAGAAGCAAGAACTTCACTCATAACCTTCCTTTTTTTCCACTCAAAATGCACGTGAACCAAAGCATTCTAAAAACACTGACATATGTAGATATTTTCAGGCTTCTGAAAGAGCAGAATCAGCAATGCCAGATCATGAAGGGCAGTTCTTAAGTGATTTCCAGTCATTTCAAATGAAAACACTAGAAATGTGGGTTTTACAGCAATCTGAGATCACAAGTTGTTACAACACCATCAAATGTCATAATTTTCCACAATCAAATGTTTTTAAGCTTGTTTAAAACCTTTTCCCCCACACATTGGTGAATGTAACCCTTTTTACTGAAAAGAATCTTTCCTCAATAATTTCATTTTGTGCAGAATGAGATCCCAGTCCTGCAACATTATTTACGTGGATAAATGCAGAAGCACCTGGGTTTCGCTGAAGAGCCTGCCCCTGTTTTTTGGCCCAAGGCATGATTAAGTGGTGTTCCTTCTTGACTCAGTGCTGTGATAATAGATTATCTGGATCATTTTTCTGCCAAATAGACGTTTGAATGGAGGAAAACCAAACATCTTAGTCTAAGGGTTTGCACCAACTTCTTGGTCTGTTTTAAGAAGTAATTTCTGAAAGTAATTGTTTGTTATCTGAATACTCAGAAACACCAAAGACTTTTCGTATTAAATTCAGCATGGTTATTTCAAAATTATCAAATACACTTTAGGTTTTGTTAATTGTTTTCATGTTCACTGCAAGAAACCTACACCACTTTCAGTGAGGGTGTAATTGGCATAAAACTGTTGCCTTTTGACTGACATTTAGCTCAAAGACTTTTTGGATGCATAAGGCACTTTCAGCAGGAGCAAATGAAAAGTACTTTCCCCCACCTCCCCCAAATGCTCTTCACTTATGAGGAACTCAGGCTCTCTGGTTTCCTGTGAAGAAGCAGAGGTCCGCTGTAATCTAAGAAGGATAAGGCTTCCTGAAAAGAAGGACATGGGGAAAAAAAATAAAAAAAGGAAAAAACCACAACAGCGAAACCCAAACATTTAGTGATTTGCATTGAATGCTTTGAAAGGCTTGCAGCAAGAATTCAAATGTACCATATTCTTAACTGGCTTTTTTTTCCAGTCAGACTTTGGAAAGTCAGCCCTGTATGATGTAGCTGACTTTAATGACAACTAAGAAAATAAAAATAAAAGGCCATATCATTTGCACCTCAAAGTGGAAAATGAAAAATATTTTCCTCTGCGAAACATACTTTAAAGACTACATTTCAAACTAGTTGCTATGACTACCACAGCACGCTTAAAGATATCTGCTGTAAAATGTCATCATCCTGCCATCGTGTGCCAATTTGAGGTACTGCTCACAAAGTCTGTAATATTGAAATCATGACTGTTTTAAAACTTGGACATTTCTAGCACTAGAAAGATATGTGTTGCAATATAAACATCCAGTTTTAATCACTTGGAATTATTAATATGCTGTGATGCTGAATGAGAATGATTAATGCATATATATAAATACAATGCAACGACTTTTTTTGCTTCTTTTTCTTCAGAGCCAATGCTCTATAATATAAAACACTTAGGAAACCAACAGCTAACTCGATCACATTAGTAACATTAACACTTTACTTGAAGAAAAATGAGTAATTTCAGTCTTGGTCTTTCCTCCTCTGTCCCAGTCTCATTCAGTTCCAGACTGTATAGAAAATCACTCATCTTGCACCCCATTGCTATACTAAATTAGCTGTATTTATTAGGTATGCCGCATCAGATTACCCAGTTTTATCAGAGTGCGTACAGCACAAGGTGGGAAAAGGAGGGAAAGCTGCCTTTTGTTCTGTTTAGGCTACAGAAACCGAAATCTCTTTCAATGTCTGGGCGCGTACCCAGCCAGCTCCCAGCTCTGTACCAGCAATATGTGGGCACGCACCAACCTCTCCCTCCTCTTCCACAGGAAGATCCCCAAGCACGTAGCCTTAAATCCCAGTAAGTAAGCACAGACACCAAGGGTGTTTTTGTTTTTTTCCTTTTGTACTACTGAACAGCCGTAGGACCTCATCTGTTTGAAGCAACAACCCCTCAGCTTTTATTCCAGCCTCGAGGTTGAAACACTGATGAAAACCCTTTCAAGCCACATAGATAAGGAGGTAGCAGCCTCTTTTCTCATCCACTTCTTTAGCGCTAGACTATGTTGAGTTTACATCACCCTCCTAACCCCCCTTGCTGACAGATGCCAGTTTGCTGTGTAAATGTAGGGCTGGAAGAGAGAGACAACACTTTGCCAGCTGGCCAAGATGAAAGTGAATTCACACAGCACTGATCTGTACTCCTGAGCCACTGAGTATATCACTTTAACCACATAAATTTTTAAAAAATCAAAATGGCTGAAATAGCTCAGGACTCCCAGGAAGAAAGCATTCACAACTTCTGTAAAACCTCAAACTCAGAAGGTGTGATTAAAAATAAACCACTGAAACTCTCTAGTCAGCTGTTACAGATGAAACAAAACCTTCACTAAGAAGTTATTTAAAATCTCCTCAAGGAACCTGAAATACCCCTGCTCCAGCTGAGGCAGGTTATAGCTGTTAACTATCCAGGTATAACCTTATCAAGCAAGATAACTCAGAAATGGGAAGCTATGCTGCCTGCAGAACAGAGCAACTCAATATTGCCTGGGCTGATAAAACGTTTTACATCTGTTGCCATCCTGCCATTGCACACATTTAGGTCCTTCCAATGGCAGACAGCAACTGGCAAGCTCTGTACAAAGTTCTCTCACAAAAGCAGTTTCATTTCTTCATTAAATCTTCTACCCTATTTCCCCTTATGATCAGAAATGAGATTAAAGGCTGCCACTAATAACAGAGCTGTCAGAGGCAACCAGCACATCTAACCTTCCCCCTTTCTTTGACAAACTGGTGGATTTTGGTGTCTGCTCTGACAACAAAGACCTAATCCTGCGACTCACACAAATAGACCCTCTGATTGCAGTGGAAGTAACTTACACAGGTTTGCAGAATGCCCTCCTTCTGCTATGCACATGCTGTAGCCACTACTCAGCTACTCAAACAGCTGATGAGAAATGGATGTAATTAGACTTTCAGGGCAAAAGTCCAATGGGTTTACAAGGGTACGAGCTGCATATCTCCTCTGCAAGCATTAACAATTCATCCTTCAAAAGCATTTTATCTCAACCATGTATCTACTTATGTTTTACTTTAATTTGTTAACTGATCAAAACCAAAGCCTGTACTAAGGACTGTTCTTCTGGGTCCAGGCTAACAGGACCTGTCAGGCTAGTTTAATCATAGAATCATAGAATGGTTTGGGTTGGAAGGGACCTTAAAGATCACCTGGTTCCAACCCACCTGCCATGGGCAGGGACACCTCCCACTAGACCGGGTTGCTCAAAGCCCCATCCAGCCTGATCTTGAACACTTCCAGGGTTGGGGCATCCACAACTTCTCTGGGCAACCTGTTCTAGTGCCTCACCACCCTCACAGTAAAGAATTTCTTCCTAATATCTGATCTAAATCTCCCCTCTTTCAGTTTAAAACTGTTACCCCTTGATCTGTCGCTCCACTCCCTCATAAAGAGTCCCTCCCCGTCTTTCCTGTAGGCTCCCTTTAGGTACTGGAAGGCCGCTATAAGGTCTCCCCGGAGCCTTCTCTTCTCCAGGCTGAACAGCCCAAACTCTCTCAACCTGTCCTCATAGCATAGGTGCTCCAGCCCTCTGGTCATCTTTGTGACCCTCCTCTGGACCCGTTCCAACAGTTCCATGTCCCTCTTATGTGGGGTCTCCAAAACTGGACACAGTACTCCAGGTGGTGTCTTACAAGAGCAGAGTAGAGGGGCAGAATCACTTCCCTCAACCTGCTGGCCACGCTTCTTTTGATGCAGCCCAGGATGTGGTTGACCTTCTGGGCAGCAAGCACACATTGCCAGCTCATGTTGAGCTTCTCATCCACCAACACCCCCTCTAAACAATACTCTTGTTTAATTTGTGGTAGCAGAGATACCTATGTCTCCTAATCTTGAAATAGTACCGAATATAATTGACTCAGGATTGCTTCCTGCCACAGCTTATTGCATTTGGACACTGCCAATTTTTCCCCCACACCCTGATGCCCATTTTACAACAGGAGCTGTCATCTGTGATGAGCGTTTCCACTGCCTTGCAGCACAGGAGGACTCTCTCCTACCTCGGGCCATTAGATTAACCAATATCCAAATACATAATGATAAAGTTTCCTTTATTTGTAGTGTGTTGTAGCACAGAATAACTTGATACAATTACAAGGGCATAATAGGGAAATAGGGAAAAGGCAATCTGGCACTCATGTCTGGTCTGCTCCACAGGCCTGTGCTGCTCATGGGGCAAGCCCAGAGCCGGTGAGTGACCACCTCCTCTCTACAGCAGTGTATTTGGGTCCATTTAGGTAAAGAATCTGTGATAAACAAAAATGACTTAGTGGGCTGTTACACAGCCAGCCAGCTTTGTTCACAGACATTAGCTACACCAATAAATCTGAGTCATGACTTGATTATCGTGCTGACAACAAGGTGGGTGGTAAAGGGAGAACTCTTACAGGTTGGAAAACTATGACTGGTAGAGATCTCAAGAGGTCATCTAGACTAGTTTCTTCCCCTGCCCAAAGCAGGAACAGTTACATGGATACGGTTTTCAGATTTCATTCACCCTATCAGTTGTTTATTAAGCTTGTTCTCAAAAAACCTCACTGCTGATGGGGACTATGCATTATCCCAGAAAATCTGTTTCATGCTTCCGTGTTCTTACTTTCTACTTTCAGGAATTATTTTGTACTCTCTGAAAAATCTCTGCAACTTTATGTGTAGTTTATCTCCTCTCTGTGTTCTGCTTTGGTGTATTACCATTTAATTCATAAAATGTGCAGTGTTGCACCTTATTTGAAGGCATTTCATGGGTACGTTTCTATTCTCAGCAATTCTGGATCAAATTCATTGTGTTCAGCAGACTGGCTGTCACATCGCCTCTGAGTGGAGACCCTTGCATTGTGCAGTGCCTCGCTGTTGGAGCACACATCATGTGTCATTTCCTTCTTTGATCTTTAGAACTAATGTTGTCCAAAAGCCTTCTTTAAGCATTCACACGTGCATTTTCTGATGTGCACCCATGTGTAAAACAATGTAATGATAACTGGAGAACATGCATCTGAAAATATCCGTTTTCTTGTGCAAACTGGGAAGTATGGAATTCCCACAGATCTGCAAATAAACTTTGCAAGCTGCAAGCTGCATGGGCCTTTACATTTTTAACCTGTGCTGTATCATTCGTGCATTGATGTGAAACACTTTCATGAGCCAAAGAACAGCTCACTTCACTCCATACTTCCAGTCCTACGCTTCACAAGGTGTCTGTAACCTAAACAGTGTTCCTGTGCACACTATTCGTGCAGAGGGGTCATAGGAACAAGTTGAAGCATTGGGCCACACAGCTCATCTGTTAGCCCAGTCCCTGGCTCTTTATTGAGATGATTCAACAAACTTCCTTCAAGATGCATCTGTTTTAGAGGAGCTAGCCCTAAGCAAGCTGAGCACACCTCACTTTTTATCAGCTGGCCTTGGGGTAATGGCCCTAACTTCTTCAGCAGAATTCCCCCATCCTCTGTGAAACTCCCCGTCATGCAACCAAAACAAGAGAAAAAAACACATATCTGGACACCCTGCACTAATCCTGTCCCCAAACAGATCCAGTCAACAAAAGCCACTCACTAACATATTGAGCTGGAGCCAGTGTTCTAGACTGAGCGCAGCCTGGCTTCAGGCCAAGACATGGTAGAACATCCTGGCCTTCTCTGAGAGCATTTAGTGTATTACTGCTCAAGAGAGAGGGCAGGGGGCTCAGGAAAAACTTTAAAATACATTCAGTGTAGGAGTGGAAGGAGTTGAAGACCTTCTCAAAGGGGTCCTGGAGAGATGTGGTGGGAAGTCACAGCTTCATCAATCCACCCGGGCAGTTCTCATGCAGTATCTAAATGAAGGCATCAAAAGAAATGGAGAAAAATCATGGATGCAAACACAAACATTTACAAACTTCTCCTTGTCCTTCACCAGATAAAACAATGCCTTTCATTCAGTTGGCTGGAAAAGATCACTTCATAGATGATTACTAGCTAGTTAAATCCGAAGAAGAGTATTATCTGAGCTAGTAGAAGGAAGCAAGTGTAGTGGGAAGTTTCGAGCTACTGACTGAGAAAACCCTTTTGGCTGAAGATAACTGACTTTCAGTGGAAGGGCCTTTTCTAAGAAAATACACACTTGAAAAGACAATGCGAAGTTCCCACCCCACCACCCAGGAGTAATGTTTTCTGTCAAATCTCCAAAGCGAGAACATTCTTCTGCATGAGTAGATGTTGACCCAGCCTTAATACCTGCCTTCAGTGCTTACTGTCTGAACTGCAGCAGGGCACTATTACTGAGCAAGATCATGTCTATCTTCACGTCTCCAAGGACTCTCCAAAGCATTCAGAATGGTGTAGATTTGCATCTCCATGACATTCAGCAGTCCAGGCCTTGGGATAGTAAAACATCCTTCATGTTTCCCAGCATGCTATCATCTTGCACAATCATACTGTAACTGGCTGTGGGTAATGGGGTGAACTACCTTCACATGGGAAACAGAACTTGCTTATAATGAACTTAAAAAAAACCCCCAAATTAGTCTGGAAGTTTAGGGGAGCATTAACGCATCCCAATAGAAATGGGATTTCTGTCAAAGCCTTGACCTTTCTCTTGACATCTGCTTAATAAGTTGAAAAGAATTTCCCATAGGCATGATCCAAGATTGAGAAAATAGTTTGAAGGGAAATTCTGTTTTCATTTTGCTGGATTTATTTTAATATCTGTCAGGAAACCAGCCTTAGCTCCATGGCTTCTCCCAGCTCACAGTCAGCTGCTTCAACCTCAATTGTCCAAGCCCTCCCAGTGAGCCTAGCAGCAACATGAGCATCTTTTGTTCTATGTACACCAACACAACCTTACCGCAGGAACTCCAAAATACTGCCAAATTTCAGCTAAATGAAAAACATCCAGGTATTTGGATTTTTATCCTGAGTGATAAAACAGAAAAAAAATCACCTGAAAATTCAGAATTCGCGCTGAAATGTGAAGCTATTAATTCACATGCAATTACTGCTGCTCTGGAATACACATTAGTATTTGTTGGTTTTGCAAGGTGACAGATTAGCTTTGTTGCAATTTATCCTTTCCTCCAGAGATATGTCATTCTGTGAGAAAATATACATAAACTATAATTAAGTCAACTTCACAATTTCCCCTGTAGCTAAAATTCAACTGAAGGCGAAAAAACCCCCAACCTACCTTAGTTGTATGGCAAATCATTAACACTTCCCATTGAGTTGAACAAGGAACAAAGAACATTATTGTGACCTTTGTGTATGAAATTACCAAACTTTTTAATACTGGCATCATTCTCTGTTTCTCTGCAGATAATGAACAATTATACCCCCAGTATCTGACCTGCTGTCTAACTCTTAGGTGATTTTCTGCTGATTCTGTGCTGTATTTCCCCTTTCTATGTGACATGTAGTTTGAGGCCTTTGTTTCTGTTATCAGATTTAAATATCGTTTTGTTGTCACTCTTGCATGAGGCTGATGCATGCTGACTGCTACTCTTGTTTTAATCCTCACAGTAGTTGACATTGCTTTAGTTTGCTAAACCAGGAAACATTAATTTGGGCAGCCTGGACAATGACTCTCTTTTGCTGTTGACTGTTCGTTGTTACTATTATAACTAACTCCTCTATTTATGGCAATTTTGTCCTCAAATTAGCTGGTAGGAAACTTTTGTACCTTTAGAGGAACAAAGGAGCAAACAAAGCTGCCTTATCTTCACTGAAGTAAGACTTGTAAAAGACCTGCCAGATCATCAAATTAATCACCCAGTAAGTACAGGGCTAATGCCTCTGTTTCTGTCCCAGCTGTCAGCACCCTGAACACGAGGAAGCTATTTTATTTGATTGCAGATTTGGCTTTTAGCTGCCACTCCACAACCAGACTGTGACTCTGGACAGGTTGAACCATGTTCCGGAGCACCACGGGTTTGCAGTCAGAAGCCAACGCTTCAACTACCTGTCTCTGTCATTGCAGCATGCCAAGCAGAATCAGGGGACAATATACTTCTTGGATGAACTTTGCTGAGAGTTAAAGCTCTCCACAAATACTTAATGTGTCTTTTTTTGGGTTGGGAGAGATAATCCCACAGCACTTTACACTTCCTGCATTAGTAATTTTTTTTATTCCTTATTTAGAGTACAACCCACATTTGAGACTTAGCAGGTTGGGAAGCAGAGAGGGAAGGGAATACTTGCAGAGTACGAATTGTTGAGAATCAAAGATAGTTGTGCTAGATGCCCACAAACTGTAAAGCCAGAATCTTCTTGGTGACAAAGTGATTACTCCCTGCAGCTGTGTCATAAGTACAAGTAAAGTTGTCTCTGCGCTCAAGAAAAAAAAAAGAGGATACATATTTGAAGGAATACTCAGATATGAGACTCTTCATTCATCTCCACGGAAAGAAAAGCAATTTAAATGGAACACAAAGTTCCCTTTGCAGCCCACAAACTGGGGGCAAACAACAAAAAACTGCTGATGTCTTGCTTTGGTTTACTTAAGTCAGGCACTCTACATGGTAAAACTGACCTACCATTGCACATACGTTTGCGTACCTGCAAGAAGTTACAGAAGTCAACTTTTCTGATTTATTCATATAATTCTTTTTTTTTTTTTTTGCCTAGAAGATAGGATAATGTACTTACACACAAAGAATTCAAAAGCAAAAACACTGAATGAGCCCACTGCATCCCACACCTGAACATACTGTGCAGAACACACACAGCAGTTCAGAGAGCAGCACTGTAATAAGTAACTAAAGGTAATTTGGTGATTGAACTAGTTAAGCAAGAGGAACAATCTCTCTGCACCAGACTTGGGAATGTCCTGTCTGGCAAGAAAGGGCNCAATTGTCCAAGCCCTCCCAGTGAGCCTAGCAGCAACATGAGCATCTTTTGTTCTATGTACACCAACACAACCTTACCGCAGGAACTCCAAAATACTGCCAAATTTCAGCTAAATGAAAAACATCCAGGTATTTGGATTTTTATCCTGAGTGATAAAACAGAAAAAAAATCACCTGAAAATTCAGAATTCGCGCTGAAATGTGAAGCTATTAATTCACATGCAATTACTGCTGCTCTGGAATACACATTAGTATTTGTTGGTTTTGCAAGGTGACAGATTAGCTTTGTTGCAATTTATCCTTTCCTCCAGAGATATGTCATTCTGTGAGAAAATATACATAAACTATAATTAAGTCAACTTCACAATTTCCCCTGTAGCTAAAATTCAACTGAAGGCAAAAAAACCCCCAACCTACCTTAGTTGTATGGCAAATCATTAACACTTCCCATTGAGTTGAACAAGGAACAAAGAACATTATTGTGACCTTTGTGTATGAAATTACCAAACTTTTTAATACTGGCATCATTCTCTGTTTCTCTGCAGATAATGAACAATTATACCCCCAGTATCTGACCTGCTGTCTAACTCTTAGGTGATTTTCTGCTGATTCTGTGCTGTATTTCCCCTTTCTATGTGACATGTAGTTTGAGGCCTTTGTTTCTGTTATCAGATTTAAATATCGTTTTGTTGTCACTCTTGCATGAGGCTGATGCATGCTGACTGCTACTCTTGTTTTAATCCTCACAGTAGTTGACATTGCTTTAGTTTGCTAAACCAGGAAACATTAATTTGGGCAGCCTGGACAATGACTCTCTTTTGCTGTTGACTGTTCGTTGTTACTATTATAACTAACTCCTCTATTTATGGCAATTTTGTCCTCAAATTAGCTGGTAGGAAACTTTTGTACCTTTAGAGGAACAAAGGAGCAAACAAAGCTGCCTTATCTTCACTGAAGTAAGACTTGTAAAAGACCTGCCAGATCATCAAATTAATCACCCAGTAAGTACAGGGCTAATGCCTCTGTTTCTGTCCCAGCTGTCAGCACCCTGAACACGAGGAAGCTATTTTATTTGATTGCAGATTTGGCTTTTAGCTGCCACTCCACAACCAGACTGTGACTCTGGACAGGTTGAACCATGTTCCGGAGCACCACGGGTTTGCAGTCAGAAGCCAACGCTTCAACTACCTGTCTCTGTCATTGCAGCATGCCAAGCAGAATCAGGGGACAATATACTTCTTGGATGAACTTTGCTGAGAGTTAAAGCTCTCCACAAATACTTAATGTGTCTTTTTTTGGGTTGGGAGAGATAATCCCACAGCACTTTACACTTCCTGCATTAGTAATTTTTTTTATTCCTTATTTAGAGTACAACCCACATTTGAGACTTAGCAGGTTGGGAAGCAGAGAGGGAAGGGAATACTTGCAGAGTACGAATTGTTGAGAATCAAAGATAGTTGTGCTAGATGCCCACAAACTGTAAAGCCAGAATCTTCTTGGTGACAAAGTGATTACTCCCTGCAGCTGTGTCATAAGTACAAGTAAAGTTGTCTCTGCGCTCAAGAAAAAAAAAGAGGATACATATTTGAAGGAATACTCAGATATGAGACTCTTCATTCATCTCCACGGAAAGAAAAGCAATTTAAATGGAACACAAAGTTCCCTTTGCAGCCCACAAACTGGGGGCAAACAACAAAAAACTGCTGATGTCTTGCTTTGGTTTACTTAAGTCAGGCACTCTACATGGTAAAACTGACCTACCATTGCACATACGTTTGCGTACCTGCAAGAAGTTACAGAAGTCAACTTTTCTGATTTATTCATATAATTCTTTTTTTTTT
>VWZL01001507.1:137982-152193 GCA_013396915.1 Stercorarius parasiticus | reverse complement strand
CCCCGAGCGGAGCAGAGGGGCAGAATCCCCCCCTCGCCCTGCTGCCCACGCTGCTGGGGATGCAGCCCAGGCTGCGGGGGGTTCTGGGCTGCCAGCGCACGTTGCCAGCCCATGGCCAGCGTTTCCCCCCCCAGCACCCCCAAGAGTCCTCCTCAGCAGGACCGCTCTCAATGCTGTATTGATATAATTTTATTTATCACCTACCTTGATCTTTTGTGGGTTCCTTCTGCTCCATGGATACCAGGGCAGAAAAATGGGCTTGGTCATAAGCCAGTACCAACGGAGAACGATGGCACTTGTTGGCTGGGACTTCCAGAGGAAGATAAATCCCTCCAAAGGGAATAGGGGCAAAGGCTGGAAAGAAATCAGGGCAGTTAGTTTTCATACTAGGTTAAAGAGTTAAGAGTTGTTTATACTGAAACTGCTCCAGAACAAGCTGTTTGCTTCATTCGAGGTTTCACCTGCAATTATCTGTCAGCTCAAGGGACACTGAAAAAAAACCACAACCCAAAACAGACATCTATTTCACATCAGGAGGAACACGGTTGCAAAATTAACCTGTATTTTCTATAAAAAAACCCTTTTTTACTCCTCCACAAGACAACTTCAAACTTGCACACAGAATGATGGTAATTGATTAATCTTTTCTGACAGGAAATTAAGTCTGCTAGTGGAAAATACGACACGCAGGGAACGGAATTTCCCATCTTTACGCACATGTGTGGGGGCAAAAGAGGTAGAAAATAACCACCCCAAAACCCATCACAGGGACGCTCTTAGAAACAGCAAAAAATCCGCCTGCGATGCTGAGCTGTGTGTGCCACAACCTCCGAGCAGCTCCGCGCAGCCCGGGCTCCGCTCTGCGATTCACAATCCGGCTTCGCTGAGCAAAAAGACCGCGTGAAAACGCGNGCCCCCGAGAATGTACAATTCGGGAAGAGTCTGAAAAGAGAATGCAATTCCTACCTTCTCCCCCCGAGTCCCGCAGCATCGTGTCCGCCACCACCACTATGGGTCTCTTCAAGACGTGGGCGAGGACGAAAACGTGGAACTCCTCCAGGCTCTCGTACACCGGCTCTTCGGAGCTTTCAACACTGGGGGAAGTAAGAAAAAAAACCACCAACACCAATTTTCACCCCTTCAGTATTTAATCCTTGCTTTTAAAAACAGGATGAGGTCGTTACAGGCAACCCCGTAGAGGCGGCTCATATTAACAACGTTAAGTTTGATTCTCAGCTCTGATTTGAGGTTTTGGATGTAGATCCCCCCCCAAATGTCCTATTTTAAGACAAGGATCATCTCCAGGAAATACCACATCGCTGCTTGGCACTTCTGGGAGTCTCTTATCTAAAGAGCCTCAAAGGGGTGTTTGTTTGGGATGGCTGCAGCGATGGAGCACCCTTGAAGCACACAGGGAGCACTGGGGAAATTCTCAGCTTTTCTTTATTACTCTCATTTTATAGCCATCAACATGGTGACACACGAAAAAGCTCAGCTTTCTGTTCAAGGTGTGCATTACCCTGCAAAAAGGGGTCGGGCAGAATTTAAATCTTTTTCCCTGACGCTCCATGAACCTCTCGTCACGCCTCGTGATCCTCCATCCTTCCCCTCAAAACCCCACGAGCCGGACCAAGGCAGCAACCCCCAGCCTTGTCCCGCCCTCGAGAATTATCCTGATATTAAGGAAGATAAGGAAGGTGTTTGCTGTGTTTTTACATCTAAGCGTATTATTTTTGACTTCGGTCCCCTCCACGTACCCTCCGCAGCCGCCCCCGTTGGTGCCGTAGTGCACGCGGGGCTCGCTGGACGCCAGCTTGATCAGCTCATTCCACTCCTTCTGCCACTCCTCTTCCGTGTAAACCAGACCAGACTGCAAAACGCCAGATAAAATACCAAATAAAAACACCCAAATCTTCAAAGCAAATATTTTCCAATCTCTGCAGCAGTTTTATACACGCAGCCACAACTCTTGTCTACGGATTTATGCAAAAGTAATCAATATATTATGCAAAAAACCAAGATGCATGTTTCCAAATCTGTGATCTCGAGCCAGCGGGAGAGAGAATCTGCCTGAAATGAAAGTTTGCCTTTTTGCGGTGTGGAAGTAAACATTTCAACCCACAGAATGAGGAAACCTTTACTATTACGCTAATCCTTCCAGTATGAGAGATGACATCGTCTATTGACGAGAGATGGTGGGAGAGATAGTTGGAACAGCTAAAACAGAGAACTTATTTTCCTCCAAAAAAAACAACGAAAGACACCACAGCAGCCATAAATATGCAATTCAAGGGGAGATTTAGATAAGATATCAGGAAGAAATTCCTTGCAACGGGAAGGGCAGGGAGCCGTTCCCTCCTCCTCCTTTCCCCAGCTCCATAATCGGAGCTCCAGCATCCAAACACAACACCCCAAGTGCTCAAAGCTGCCGAGAAACCCTTCCAGCCGCGCACCAGAAGCAACGGGTGGCACCTTCCGCTCTCCACTGCGTTCTGCAAGGCATTAATTAAGTTTCTCTGCTCCCGGTTATGTCGTCAACACAAATTCTTTCATCGCCAATCTAAAGCTCATGAAGCAAAGCAGGGGAGGAGAGTATCGCGCCCGGCGCGGGTTGTGAAATGCAGAGCAGCATCCATCACCCTGGGCTGCTTCTTTCCGAGCTAATGTGGAAAGGAGGAGCTCGTTATCCCCGGTTTCCAGCCAACTGCTGTGGCGGGACCTGCCATTCCTGGACCACTGCACCATCGACATCCCCCACTGACTGCCCAGACCCTTCGGCTCCTGCCGAGGACCGCGACCGGGGCACGACACCACCACATCCTACAGCCCCGGTATTTTCAACTCCTTTTAAGATCCACAGGTCACATGACTTCGCTGGCAGCTAATTCTGGAACACGCAGTTTAGAGAGATGCATAAAAGCATGCTTTTAATAGCAGTAAAACCTCCGATTATTTATTAACTGCTCTGCTTCAAACAGGGAAATACGTATTATTGTTTTTTTTTCAAACTGTCAAGATATGAATCCTTGTGCCCTTCCAAAAATAAGAAGGAAGCTGGAGAGTAAACAACATCCTTCAGTGTCAGGTGGAAACAAAAGTTTATCCCGTTCCCAAAAGCCTCTCGACACGGAGGGGCCGTCTCGCACCATCTGGTCCCTCTCCACCTTGCCAAAGCCATCGCCCCGCTTTCGGGGGGGTCCCTGTGTCACGGCTTTGAAGGGCCTTTAATGTGGCAAGTTCATGAATTTCCTTTTTTGGTGGAGGAGTTCGTGCCACGCTCTGACCAAGGCGCATGTCACTGATCTTTATCGCTGGAGAGACCGAGGCCACCGCGCTGTTTTGCTCTGTAAAGCCCTGCACGGCCATCGCGTCCCGCTGCACCTCAAATGCCTGAAGGCGATACTCATTTTCCATTGATACTGGGCAATTCTAATAAAAAAAATTTTCCTACCTTGTAATAAAGAGAATTTTCCCATAGTTCAGATGGAAGAAGACATCGCATTGCAGCACAGCCAATTATCACAAGCCAGGGAGTTGCCCAAAATTCAAGGCAGGCTTTATCACGATAGGGAGCATCGTCCAGACCCACGGGGATATCTCCTGGAGACTTTCCCCGTGAGCTCAGGGGACCACGCGTTCGCCCTGGGCCTTACCTCCTTGTTCTGCTGCGTTTGCTGCCAACGCCACCTCCGCTTCAGGGCTTCCCTCTCCAGGCCTTTGTCCATCAAGGTGTAAAGGGATTTGCGAAGCATGAGATCTCGATCGTGGAAACCCCACATACCTGCGTGGGGAGGGGAAAAGAAACAGCAGCAGAGGATGAGAGCGGCTGGCATCACTCCTCGCTCCGCTGAGCTCCTGCAGCCGGCCACGACCCCGGGCAAGCGGGTAAATTGGGAAAACAGAGGCAGGAAAATGCACGTTCCTCAATCTAAACAATAAAATTCCTGGTTCAAAGCCTGCGTTTTCCACGGGTGGCGAGTTTTGTGCAGCTAAATGGAGATGCTGCCGCCTCCGCTTTCAACTCTAAAGCATCTCACAGATGCAACAAAATATTTGTTCACAAAAATCACCCGCTCCTTTACATCAACATCTGATGGGAAAATGAGGCTGCGTTAAACGAGACTGTGGTTTTGCTGCGTCTGAAATATAAATAACGAAGGAAAAACACAACCCTGCTGATTTAAGAGTCTGGAAACCACAGAAAATTTACTACGGTCCCACTTGACCAGATGAAATCAAACCCAGGCTCTTGAAACTTGCAAGAGGAGGGAAGGGGCGGCTCCGTTATTTCCCATTTCCTTCAGAAATACAGGGAAACGTGCCAAATGGAAGGGGAGAGGTATTTTAGAAGTATACAAGCTATTGGAAGCCGGTTTCCTTCAACCCATTCCTCTCCCGCAGAGCCGGAGTGTCGCGACTGCTCCCACACCTACTGCTGCGGGGGCCGGGATGAGTGGCAGCATCCCTGTTTCCCCGCGGGAGGGGCTGGGAAACGCTGGGTGCTGCTCCCAAAGGATGGTGCTGGGCTCCCCTCCCCGATCCCAGCCGGAGAAGGGGCCAAAGCGAAGCCCTTTGTTATTTCGCGTGCCGCGAACGAAGGCGAGCCCTTACCCAGGGAGGCGGCGTGGAGCAGGCAGTTCCCGTCGCCGGTGGTGGCCAGGGGAAGGAGCCTTTGGCAGCTGGGATCCACGTTTGCCCACCAGTTCAGACGACCTGCGGGAATACCAGAGAGCGTGAAAACGGGGCCCTGTTACACAGCGCAGGACCGGCGCATTCCTCCCCGTAAAAAAACACCGCTGATGGTGGAAACCTGCTTAATTTGCAGGGGAACAGGCAAAGAGAGGAGCAGTTCCAGAGCCAGCCTGCGGCCGGAAGAAGGAAGGGGTCCGAGACAGTGATAAAGCAACAAAAAGGGGAGATCGGAGCTGCAGAACTTCATGGGGATGCAAGGAAAGGGCCAGGCTGAACTTAAGGTCACACAAATTAGAATTAATTAGAAAGAGGAGCCAACGCAGCCAAGACTTTAACCCAGACCAGTGCCCTCCTCCTGCCCGTTTCTCCCCCGCTCTACTTATTTCAAAACCCATCAAGGCTTTTGAACCCGTATTTCAAACCCTTATTCCAAAACCATCTGCCTGAAAACGTCTCCTCAAGTGCCTGTCACCAATAACGCCCAACAGCTTTCCCACTTAAAAAAGGCTTTTTGTTTCTTCTTGTAACCGAATCGCTCCTATTTAAACCGTCTCACATCGGTCATTTTTTCCCTGCTCACCGGTTTAGGTGAAATACCCGGGAACTTTTGCTGATCCCAGCAGCTTTACCGATGAAAATGCAAACTGACAGAAACTGACAGTGCTTTACGCCATTTAAAAATAGCAGCTTTTTGGTAATACAAGGCACTTGTAGCAATTCAAGTCAAGAGTATCTAAAAATAGAAGCTGGGAAAAAATTAACATACATGCCGCAGTCAAGTGGAGTGCGACGGGAGGTTAAACATTTATCAGGGAAATGAAATCGGGCTGAATTAGGACTTTGAACACGCAGCCCAGCTTGTGTCTCGCTCTGCCCTAAAACCAGGCGCTGCCTCCCTTGGCTGCGATTTTTTTCCGGCAGCTTTTCTGCAGTGGGTCCCATGCAACAAGGCAGGGTTTTTGGCTGGTAGATGCTTCCAACAAGTCACCTTTAAATTGCTCTTGCAGAAAAAACAGCCTTTTCCCAGCATTTCTAACCAACTTCTCCCCGCTCCTGAGTGCGGGACCACGGCTCTCAAACACAGCATTTCTTGAAATTGTTTGCACAACCTCAGCTTCAGCAGCTGTGGAAGAGCTAAATAGAGAAAACTTGTTTTTAAACCCCGATAAACACAGGAAAAACATTCAAACGCAGCGCTCGCTGCAGCGCCAGGGCTGGTAATTTCTTTTCTCGGCATGGGGAAAAGGAACCCGTCGGAATTGCAAAGTGTTTAGTGCAGAGCCTCGGGACAATAGCTCCGCTCGGAAAAGCCGGCTCTTTTCACTCGATATAGCTCCTGGCACAGCAAAGCCGCAACCCTGCGCCAAGTGGCGCGGGGCCAGAGGAGTGAATCGAGCAGCAAAACAGCCTCTCGCACAAAAGCCAACCCAAACGCAACGCTACTGTGGGCAGCGCTCAGCTCCTTCNCTATTTCACCTCCTTCCCGGAAAATTCGCTGCTCTTTTAGATGGCTGGGGTGGGGGTCAGGGGTGTTGGGCATCGCTGGTGGGTGCTTCGGAGGTTGTGCCACCTCTGCTCCAAGCGGGATGGGTCCCGCGCGGAGGGGACACACCTTGGGGAGGTATTTCTATTTATTGCTGTTTGCACGGTGCGGTGAGGCCGCGCATGGCCACGGCCGGGCAGCCGGAGTCGTTTGTCCAGATTTCCAGTTTACTCAAGAGAAGTCATCTCGAGAAGAAACCGCGTTCCCCAAAACCCTTCTCCAAATGTTTTGCTCCTATCGAGGCCGTGGAGAGGCCAAGACGCCCCTAGAAGTATTTAAAACGACATATTTCTCCGCACGTGGTTATTAGGAGCAAGCCCTGAGAGCTCCAGGAGAAAGATAAATGGTTTCAGGAGCACGAGGGACCTCCCTGCAATCCCCGCTCGAGCGGCGAGGCCAGCGACAGCTCTTCCGCACACCTGAAGACCTGAAGTTCCTCTGCATCCAGCACCATGGCTCTTACGGGGTCCAGTCTTGCCCCGCAGCTGGTTTTGCTACAGAACATCTGTTTGTCCCAGCAGAGGTCAGGAACCTGCGCACAAAGGTGTACGGTTGGTAAAATACCGTCGTTTCTCCTAACAGGAACAATCTAAATAGGTCACCGCGATGGGAAGGGACAACAATGGGGCCCCTCCCGGCCCGGGGACAAGGACTGACTCACTGAAAAACCAAATGGCTTCCCTAAGGCTACCAGGGAATCCAACGCCGTAATTGCAAGGCCACTGTCAGGGACAGAGGGAGCGTTCCCAGGGGTGACCTGGCCTCCTGCTCCTCGGGCCGACGTGACAGACCCACCACGGACACCCCACCACGACTGTGCTGTGACCGCAGACCACGGGGGACCCCGTGACTGAATCGCCGGGGAAGGTGAGGGAGCAGGATCGCCACCTAAAACAGGGCTAAAAAAAGAGACCAAAAAAGGAGAGCAGCTAGAAAAAAGCAGCATCTATGCTGAAACACACTCATGTCATATCCAAAATGAGATAATTCATCTGTAGTCTCCTTATCTAATCTGTAGCCCATCTCTGATGAGAACAATACCTCTAGGAAACATTTTTTTTGGGATCTGGCAGCGACAAGAGCGTGTTCAAGCGCATGTAGACATGGGAGGGGTCGATGGCAGGGCAGCAGGGGCCCTGCGCTGTGGGCAGAGTCCTGCGGACCAACTTCTGAGAAGGTTTCTCCTGTCTTCTTGAAGCAAGACCCAGCCGTGAGCTCGTCTCTCCTGCCGAGGGAACCAATGACTTACGGGTGAAAATATTTGCAAGTCAGATGCCAGGTAGGTAAGGCAGAGGTGGGGGGACGTGTACGCACGTGCCTCTGCTCACGCACAGGCTAAAAAGCTTCCCAAAAGCTGGGTGATGCATCACCGAGGCACCCAGCTCTTTGATCGCCCGCTCCGAGACGCGGGACATTTATGCCCCAAGAACGAGGAACCCGTTTGCCGGCCCTTCCGTGCCGTTCCCGCAGCAAAGCAAGAGCCCTCATCTCTCAACTCAGCAGTTTTTAATAGTCCACCGACTGATGTTTATTATTAGAGCAATATTACAGTAGTCTGAAGTGCGAAGCAGGAGGTTTCTTGCTGATATGCTGGGGGACGTCTGAAGACGTGCTTGTCACCGTGTCCCTGACCCTGGGGACAAAGCCTGACCTCAGAGCCAAGGTAAAGCCACCAAACCCAGGGCTTGCTTTCAGTGCTTCCTGATTTTTATTTTTTTTAAATAGCCTGGGGCAAGGCACTGCTGACTGCTCCTCCATGTGTGCAACGAGAAAAAACACACTCGGAGTCTTCAAAATATAGGGCAAGGCTTAATCCACTGAGGTTTGTGACAAAGAGCACGAAGGTTGCGGCAAGGGCCAAGTTTTCAGCTCCACCAAGACCTTTTTATACAACTCCGAGCACGCTAAAAGCTTTCCAAGAGGATGTCATTACAATTTACAGCCACTTTAAAGCACACTTACTCTGCCACCACGGTGTAAAGGGATCTCTGGATAGGAGAAGAGCATTTGAACATTTATTGGGCTATAAAATATTTGCTTAATCCCCTACGGGCAGCACGCACTAAATTAATAACGGGAGTTACCGTAGATCACAGCACCACGCTCACAACCCTACTCTGAATTACACTTGGAATATTTTATAAATGCAGTACAGCCCTTTAATAAAGACAAACACCCATTTATAACAAACCCACATACATAACACAGATACACCTTAGCCTTCAAAAGGCACTTGCTAAAAAAAAAAGATATAAAAAAATCAATTACTTAATGTTAATGCCGTCTCAGTGCGCCGGGAGGTGTCCCTGGCACACGCAGCCACCTCTCGTCCCCCAGCCCGGAGTTTGTGCCGTGGCAGAGCCGCCCAACACCCCCCCACTGCTGCTCAGGTGTAGATCGGTGGGTTTTAATCTGCATTAGACGCGACAGCTTCGCCGCCGACCAACGGTAACACCGCTGTAACGGGATCACTTGGATCAAGTGTTCGTTTCCAAACCGTGACAATATTTATTACAGGAACGCTCCAGCAGGAGAGGGCTAAAATTTGACATTAAGAGTATATACTATGGAGGAATAGTTTTCTAGGTGCATGCATTGGTGACAGAAAGAAAGGAGAGGTGGAAAAGCTCCTGAGATCTTGCCTGGTGTCCTCCTACCCCCCCACCCCACGTCGGTAACAGGCATTAGGTTTGCCCTGCCAGCAGGGAGGTGCCGTTCATTCACCAGCTAAATCTCATTTACAGATCACTTCAGGAGGAAAACAGCGCGTTGGAAACCAAATCCAGCTGCACCCGGGAGGCAAACAGAAAGCCAGCAGAGGAGTTCTCCTGCTTTGAAGCGGCACATAAAACGCATCATCCGTCTGAAATGTTTGTAATCGCTTCTAATATTTGTCAGCGGTGATGAGCTACTGTCTGTGTTATGCAGGAATTGCTTTTCCCCCACCTTCTCCCAGGAAGGCCGCCGGGACAGCGCAGGGCAGAGGGTGAAATAATGCAGCTTTTTTTTGAGCGTTACCACCCACCCGCATGAGCTGTGACGACACACGCTATTTATTTACGTTCGGTGGCTGCAGGCAAAGCGAAGCAGACTCTTACTCAACTCTTGCACCACGCTACAAGAAGGGATGAAATAATACCCAGCAGACACGCGTCCTCGCAATGTGCTGGCTCCTTGTGGCACCGCTGCAAAAAAATGCCATATTGGCATTAAAAAAAGGTACTCACCAGCCTGCTCCAGTGCCACCAGCATGGACTGCTCGATGAGGTCTCGCTCGATGAAGCTGCGGAAGTCCTCAGTGTAGACGGTGAGGTCGGGCAGCTGGAAGGTGCAGATGGGCATCTCCAGCAGATGTTCGCTGCTGCCATTGCTGGAGACGTGGGAGCGGGCCAGGGAGACAATGGTGGAGCTGGCGTGGGAAATGCCTCGAGACAGGCGTTTTTCTGAGAAAAGAAAGATGAAAAAACATCTAAACGATGCAGAAACAGCAAACCTCGCAGAAGCAGTTACCAAATCTGTGCCTTCAACCAGTACTTTTCATAGAACCATAGAATCATCTACGTTGGAAGGGACCTTTAAGACCATTCAGACCAAGATGGGTTGCAAGTGCTTGGATTGCTCCAGCATATAAATATTTCAGGCCCCAGAAGGAAGATTTAAATTGATTCAGATCGTTTTTGTGACACTGACCCTGCACAACGTCATCCTGCCGCTGGAGCGGCGGTCGCGTGGGCCGGGCTGCCTCTTTGTCGGGGGGTTTATAGTTGCGTCCCTCGTTGAAGGAGTGGGGCAGGTTGCCGGCGTGCACTTGCCGTAGCTGTTCAAAGTCACTCAGGGCTGCGCTCAGATCCCAGTTCTTGCCTGGATGGGAAGGAATCAATAGCGGTCACCATCAGACGAGAGAGAAATCAAGTCAGTTCCTAAAAGATCCGCAATAGAAACTAATAATAGTCGAGTTTATCATGAAGGATGAAGGCTGTCTGGCAGAAACAAGGATGAAACCAGGGAGCAGCACCGCTCATTCAGCTGGTTGATACGTATCTGCCAGGATGTGCAGTTCTGCAAGAGATTTAACCATGGCAGTGCCCAGAAAGTGTCGGCTCTACTGCCAATGGCGGGTTTACACCTCGTGTGTGCAGAGGCACAGAGCTACTGCTCTTGGATGCTGGACATCTGCAAAACCTTAACAAAGGTCCAAAGACCTCAAATTTTCAGAGAGTCACAGAATCACAGAACGGTTTGGGTTGGGAGGGACCTTTAAAGGTCATCCGGTCCCACCCCCTGCCCTGGGCAGGGACACCTCCCACCAGCCCAGGTTGCTCCAAGCCCCGTCCAACCTGGCCTTGAACCCCTCCAGGGATGGGGCAGCCACAGCTTCTCGGGGCAACCTGGGCCAGGGGCTCACCACCCTCAGTGTAAAAACATTCTTCCTTAGATCTAGTCCGAGATAGAATTTTGCCAGAAGAAGATTCTTGGCTGTGAGAAGAAGGGCAGGGTCACCATAACAGCGTACACAGCACAGAGCATGGGACCGAAGTAAAATAAACATAATTTTGCCCTTGGGGAAGGGAGATGGAAGGTCAGGCTGCGCCACCTCCACCAGCACCTACACAATCTCCGCGGCCGATTGCTCCAGGTCAGACCCCAGCACTTCGATTTCTAACCCCCCAGCTGCTGTGAAGATAATCCCCCCCGATGCAGACACCCCCGTACCAGCCCCCGGCCCTCCGCACCCTGCGGCACCGCTCCAGCAACAACACCCAGCTTCAAAAGCCAAATTCAGAATACAACGTTTTGTATCTCAGCGCGTGGTTTGAGGGACGACCGCCCAAAACCCAGACGCGAGCGAGGTCCCAGCCGGGCAGGCAGCACCAGAAGAGCTTTTCAGCATCTGGTGCCATCACCGTCCAGATAAATTATTCACCAAAACACCCTGAACTTCGTGGAGTTGAGCGAATCCCTAGAGCGGTTCCATTTCTATTTAACACTACCCAGTGAGCTGCAAGAACATAATATATATTAAAACAGTCTTTCAGCGTGCAATAAATTGACTTTTTAGGAGCCACTGTCTTCCAAAGGCGAGAATACACAGAAAAAAACCCCAAAACCCTGCCATATGGCTTACATTCAGGAAAATTGTGATTTTCTTTTTTTTTTTTTTCTCTGAACACTGTTAATCTAGGCTCTTAAATTAGCAAGCTCGCAGACACTGCAGATAGAAAGCCAACTTTATATATAGTAACTCCACTACAGGAAAGATACATAAACCGCCAATTGGCTCCTATGATAGCTCACGGACAATAAAAGAAGTCATTATGTCTAATTCCCTAAAGGAAATACACTCCTCAAGTATTTAAATTCTTTTGAAAGATGTAATTTGCAGCATTTAATGATTGACTCCAAACGGAAAGTTATTTTCAGGTTTATCTTTTGAGTCAAGAGGACTAATTTTTTTTCTTTCGCCTTTTTGTTTTTCTTTAATGAAATAGTGAATCAGTGTCAAGGAATGAGAATGACCCACCAGATTCAAATTAATTTTGCTGTCGCACCCCTATTTGCTCCAGCACGGCAGCGGCAGGAGGATTCTCCAGCGACACTGGCCCATTGCAGCTGCGTCTCCCAACCAGCTCCACCAGCAGCTGCTTCAGAAACTGAAAAAAAAGCTAAATTTGGGGTGCGGAAAAAGCTAAATTTGGAAAAAAAAATTTCTAAATTTTGGGAAAAAAAATTATCTAAATTTTGGAAACTCTACATGAAACAGACTCATAAATCCCAGTATTCAAAGACAAGCCGGTTACCCACGAGCAGCTGGAAAGGGCAGGGCTGATGGACCCCACGGGGCTCTTGGCCTGTCGGGGCCCTCTCCCCCGTTCAGGGAGATTTCTGCGCAGAGCAGGTTCCACCCGTGCCCAGTGGATAAAAGGGAGGATCCCTCCTCCTGCGGGAAAACCGGTGTCCCCGTGGGACACCACGGGCCAGAAGTTCAACCATGGCGAGACCCAGAGCCCAACTTCTCCCTGCCAGAACGCGGGATGATTTCAAAGAGCAGAACCTAATTAATTTTCCTAATTAATACATCTTCTTCTCCCCCAGGTCTTTAGCTTCGTGGCGCTGGGTTTCCAAGGGCGCTGGAGAGCCCAGTGATGGAGAAGACCAACGTTCCAAAGACCTGCCGCTGCCACCAGACAGCGACTTCACTTGTCACCTGCGCAAAACTCCAAAGCATGGACAGAAAACATGACTTAAATTGCTCATATCACCCTCAAACTTCACATCTG
Organism: Stercorarius parasiticus; assembly: GCA_013396915.1. NCBI lineage: Eukaryota > Metazoa > Chordata > Aves > Charadriiformes > Stercorariidae > Stercorarius > Stercorarius parasiticus. Next base: position 139,680 of record VWZL01001507.1, on the reverse strand, counting down.
AATAATTCACAGAATGGTTTAGGTTGGAAGGGACCTTAAAAACCATCTGGTTCCAACCTCCTTCCACGGGCAGGGACACCACTTCACTTCACACACCTATTCTATCTGACTGCTTTCGCTAATATCCACCCAAAAAAAAAAAAAAAAAAAATCAAATCTGTGTTTTCCCCTCATTTCCACCCCTGGAGTTGTCAACTCCACCCAGGCTGCAGGAGAAACAGCAGCGACCCAGCGGCACGTCATGAAAATGAGCTAAAATCACCCATGTCAAAATAAATCAGCCCGTGCGTGAGACGGAGAGCTTGAAGGAGTATCTGCTTCAACCTCTTCTATCGCGAGCCTAAGCATTTCTTCCAAAAGATAATATTAGAAACCCTGACATGAAACAAAGCAACCTAAACCCAGAAACCAGAAGACAAACACACCACAAAACCCACAACTTGCTAGATTTCTGCCGCGCCGGTGCTCGGCTCTCCTAATTAAAAGCTGAAAGCCTGAACCAAAGCAAACAGGAGCCTCAGAGAGGAAAAAGCGACGCATTGATGCCGCAAGCGCCAGGGAGGTGGAGCAAATTGCCTAAAGACACAGATTATAGCAATAATTTCAAGGCTTTGAATTTATTCCTGCTTGAGCATCCGGAGCCGGGGCGGATGCTGTAGAAGCATCGGCTGGTTGCGGGTTTAAGCAAGCACAAAAGTGACCTGTATCATACGAGAAGAGGAAGAAACACAGCAAGCCTGGTCTTGCGTTATAATTCCCGATTGGTTAACTAATGTACAAACTGCCTCGCAACGTCCCTGTCCTCCAGCATTACAGCACGGGCCGGTATTTACTCACCATCCCCTTGTCAGTGTTAACCCAAAGGCAACGCTCGCCAGCGACCTTACGGCCCCAAAATTAAGCCCTGGGATTCCTTTCTCCTCTGCCCCTTCCTGTTGCTGTAAGTATAGGGTGAAAAAAAGAAATTACCTGCAGCCTTCAACTAGACACCGTCACCAAGGAGCACCTTCTCCATCTCATGGAGTTTTGGAGAAAACCAATATTACACCGTGTTTCAGGGCAAATATATGCATTTAAAAAAAAAAACCCACCAGGTTGAGCACACCGGAAAGCCGCCAGCACGGTGCGTGGAGGCTCTCGAGGGCTTGTTTGCCCCTTCAAAAGCAAACTGGCTGAAGGTAGACGATGCTCGGTCCGATCCCCAAGCATCCTAAGCGTCTCCATCCGCCTCAACCGATGGGCACAGCTCAGAAGGAACCTCCCACGCCAGGCGAGACGGGGCTCCGAGGGGATGCTCTGCCAGGAGCGGCCACCGGCACCAAGAAAACAGCGATTTATATCGGAATAATCAAACCACCTTTGCAAGCAGAACAAGATATACCAGTAAGAGCGGGGTTTGCCTATATAATTACCCTTCTCGTGCTTTGCAAACACAGCAGCTCCCCCAGCACCGGCCCTTCAGCCCTTTGGAAGGCGCCGCTGCTATCAAGAAATAAAATATCCTCAAGTTTTGCTGCTTGTGGCGAGAACCACAGGCGAAGGGAGGGACACAGTGCTCCCGGATGATGCCTTCTCCTTCCCGACATTTGAAATTCATTATCCGACAGAGGCGTAATGAGAAACCAAGGCAGAATTCCACCGCGGCATGAGCTTAGTATCTCAGGCATTGCACTCCCCAGCCACCAGCCTTCCCCCACC
>VWZL01001507.1:126029-137641 GCA_013396915.1 Stercorarius parasiticus | reverse complement strand
CCCCCGCCCCCAACCCCTTAAAATTCATCGCGTTTGTGTTGAACTCTTTGATAACTGGGAGAAAAACAAACAAACAAACAAACAAATTTTGCTGCTTTCTCCCCGCACAACTCTGCTAACAACGGGCACACCAAGGCAAATTAACGGGAAAAAAATCCATGACAATTCTAATTTCAAATGTGGTGGGGCTTTTCTTTCTGAAATCGTGGACAAGTAGCCAGGAGAATAAACGAGTTTATTCGGTAGTGGCAAGAAAGCAGAAAGTTTCTCTTATATATTCGCAGAGAGCTCGGCCTTCCAGCACAAGGGGAACAAAAGCAAGACTAAAACCACTGGAATTAAATGTTGCCTCTGCAAAACAAAACAAAAAGCCCCTTTCAGGTAAAGAAGGAAAAAAAAAATAAATAAATCCAATTCCTCTTCTTGGGGGAAAAAAACCCAAAAAGGTAATTCCTCTTGTTGCAGAAAATATAAATGCCCCAGTCCGGATCTTCTTCCCAGAAGGAGCAAAACCAGCCCGGCCGGGCGTGAATTACGTAAATCTGAGATTTTCACAGGTTCTGAGACTGAGAGGTGTGTGCTCTCCAAAACCCTGACTTTCTGCATTCCTCGGGGCAGAGAGGGAGCGCGGCAGCACCCGCCACAGCTCGGACCCGCCAAACGCCGCCGCGGAGGGTTGTTATTGTTATCTTTTTGTAGTTAAAGGGTTACGATAAAAATTCGGCCATCGAGGAAGAGAAACTGCTGGAGAGAAACTCATCCCGAGCTGAAAATTTGGCACATGAAGAAGAGGGGGAAAACAATGTGTGAGGCTGGGTGAGGGAGGTGTTGCGGCATTGGGAGGGAATTTCAGTATTTTATGGAAAATGAACAAACCTGTTTGTTTTTCTGCTGCTTTTAAAAAAAAAAATAAAATAAAAAAGGGAAAGTCTCTTTTCAGGATTATTCCTAAAGATGGGCAAAACTCCACGGTGCCTTAAAAAAAAAAAAGTCTCTTTTCAGGATTACTCCTAAGGATGGGCAAAACTCCCCAAGAGCTGCAAGTCAACGATCCACGCTTTAATCTGGAATTTCCTGGCTTTGTTGGTTAACCGTTCTCATTATCTTCCACGCTCGCTAATCGTACACTTATTAACTTCATGCACACAGAAAAACTACTTAATATTCTTTTATCGCTGGAGCAATCTCGGGGCTATTGTCGGCTGAAGGCAATCCTAAATCCAAGGGTATTCAGACGGGGAGAATTTGGCAGGTGGCTCTTGCTCTTGCCCCATTAACAATGTAGGGAACATCCCTAATTAGAAGCCAGATGTTTGTATCCTCTAGCCATTGGCTATAGAAACAGCGAAAGAGTTTCTAAATGAAAAACTCACTGCAATAAAGGATAACTTCCTTCCGGTGGGTTAAAAAAAAAATTAAAAAGAAATTAAAAAAAAAGGAGTGTATGCAGCAAAGCGTGGCTTTTGGGGAGGAAAAGAGCAGCAGCACAACCCACACCCGCTAACTGATGGCATTTGCAGTTACCCAGCAAACTCCCGCGCGCTCAAAAATGTCAGGCAAAACACAGATGGGAAATTCCGGGTGCCCCGAGGGATTTACCGCCAGGGCTCCCCCGGAGGAACGGCCTTCTCCTCTCTTACTTTCTTTGCCGCGCAAGGAAAAGGCGCTCTCGTCCCTCCGTCCCTTACAGGTAGGAAATCCCAGCACAAGGACATCAGCGACCACAAACACAGCATCCAGCGAGGGCTACAGGCATCCAGCACACCCAAATACCCCCCATAAATGTATGTATATAAAAAAATAAACATATATATGTATATAAAGTGGGCAGGTATGGTGCTATCACGACCACTTCCAATGCTGGATATCATCCCTAAGTCACCTTCCCCGTTACATTGCAACTCGAAACGTGCTAAAGAAAATGTATTTAGAGCGAAAAACCGGTTGTTTCTACGATCTCCGACGGTTATTTGCAGGACTTAAGCAAATTAAATGGTGCATAGCTGTGATTTAAGCTTCCCAAAGAATCCAGCCTCTCCTCCATCCAGCATCGCCATCGCACGAACTTCACCCAAAACCCCTCCAGGTACCGGTTTTCCTCCGATATTTAGTCAGAATGGGCAATAAAAAGCGCAACAGGACTAAGAAAATAAGTCGCCTGAAAATACCGGAGGAGCAGCCCCAATACAAAACACCTCACCTTTCATATTTCAGATTTTTTGGGATGGATTTGCCTGTTTAGCAAAGTGGGTCATCAGATTTTTACTCTACAGCTTTGATGCAAATCCCAAATACTGAAGGAAGCCGTTGATCGTATCCCACGTCGTGGGGTTTTTCCATCATCAAATAGTCTTTTTTTTTTTTTTTTTTAAGGTATCTAAGAAACACTGCATAATCAGTACTTTAGAAGGAAACGCTACTTTTAAAATATTTACATTTTAAGCTATTCCAGTGAAAAAACCCAAGTGTAATGCTCTCTGCACCCCAAGCTTTTGCTGCTTTTGTGTGCAAATCAACAGCTGAATTTTGAGTCCTGCCATCGCGCAAAGAGGGCAACCTCCACTTTTCCCTCTTCCTGCTAACGAAGAGCCAAAACCAAATTGCCTTAATTTGCACAGGCTTTAATTAGAACGATTCCCTGCGCACTGCCTGGCTATGGGAGGGAAGCACCCAGAAGCACTAGCAAAACGTGCTTCCGAAGATGACACTATCCCAAAACTCCTTTAATTTCCCCCAGCCATTTCCATATCTCACACGTCCCTCGAAGCTTTTCTCATTTAATTCCGCCCGCCCCCCCCAGCAGTAGCCACTAATGGAAGGTGTTGGAAAACCAACGCGTTTTCCTTAATTGCATTTTCCAGGTACAAAAAGGAGTCGAGAAAAGGTACCTCCAAGCTCTTTGGCTAACGAAGAATCTTGATGTGAGAGGGGGAAAGACGCCCGCGTGGAGCAGGAGCTCCCGACTCCCGGCGAGGCTTCGTTCTCAAATCCAAGTTAAAACAGTGGCAGGAACACGCGGCCGCCGCCTCCTGCTGTGATAAGGCCCCAGCAGCACTTGCCCATCACTTTTTTTTTTGGCAAGAAACGTGACTTTCTTGCTGCCTTTGGCACCGACGCTGCACCCGCGGCCCAAAATCACCACCACAGGCGCTGCGGGGTAAACTTCATAAAGCGCTTTTTGGGACGCAGCCATCGGCTATTGCGAGCAGCCCCAAAGGCGACAGACCCATGATATATCCTGGCATATATACCCCAGCAGTTTATATTCAATATTTTATCTNCTGAGGTTTGCAAAACTTCGAGGGAAAAAAACCAACAAACCCAAACAAACACAACATCAAAACACAACCGAACCCCACCCCAAATAACATCGAAACACCTTTAACTGCAAAACATACTATTGATACTGTGCCTCGAGAGGATTTACGTCTTGGGGTGGCCTCATGTCAATGAGGTTTCCCAAAAATTTACGTAGAGCCGAGCAGACGTCCGGGGGAGCAGAGTGCCGCCTCCACAGCCAAACCCAGAGGAAAAGCAGTTTTTATTGGAATAGTAAAATTGGATTTTTTGTGTAAAAGTAATTGTGGATTGTACGCTGGGAGCGTTTATTCCCTTTCAAGGGAATAAAGGGCTTGATGGGCGCGCTGGTTTGGTCGCTGCAGAACGCGGGGTTTTGGGGCTTCATGTCCTTAGCTGAATCCTCATTTTCTTTGCACAGCAGCTCAGTTCTGCCTTTCCAGGTCGCTCCCCTCCATCTCCCACGGCTCCGTTACCTCCCGTACCCCGGACACCTTCTGTCCTCTCCCGTGGGTCACGTCTGCTCCGGTTCCGGGGCTGGAATCACGTTCCATCACGGCTGAGGCTTCTCCATCCCACCACAGCCCTCGTCTGCTGGAGGCTGCGGAGCATTACATTCACAGCAGACTTGCATCCCCACCACTTTTGACCTAATATTTTGAAACCGTAGGAGTTTATCAATCCTTCTGCTGATGGATGTTGTGAGAGCCTGCGACTTCCCAGACGTTTTGGCATGCTCTCAGCTTTACACTTTTCCCCAAGAATTTGCCATATCACCATCTGGATAAAATTCGTGTTCCAGAGGGTCTCCCTTGTCCCAGCACCTTTCAGATGCCCATAATCTCTGGCCAAGCTCCATAGAGATACGAAATCAGGTCAAAGCTCAGCGCCGTTCCACGTGGAATCCCACGTTCACCCCATTTTCTTCTCCTTTTCCTTTGGGAACACACATGTTTTAAATATGAGCTCCAGAGGTGGCTTCACTGGGCCACCAGCAGCATCTTCAGCTCTCGTAAAAGCTGCTCATTTTTAGGGATGCTCCAATCTCCAGGGGCCTCTTTACAACATTGGCTCACGTCTCCATCAGGTGCGCCACGGGATAATGTCAGTGGTCTCAAGCCTCTGGAAATCCACGTATTTTTGCTCCTGCCGGGCACGGGTTGCCCTCACCGACAGGGCAGCGTCAGGAACCTCATTTCCCAAGCATCTCCTTCCCGATGCCGTTCTCTGAAGAAACGGCTTTATTCGGATCAGCGACAAAACACCTTCCCCATAGGGACGTCACAATATTTAGTTAGCTAATGCTTGTAAAATGCTATGAAAAGCTTAATTAAGCCTCGCCCTTATGAGACACTGGAAGGACTGGGAGGCTCATTTCAGAGGCAGATGGGGGCCAGGCGGTGAAAAGACGAGTTTCCACCTCCCATCATCGGCCGCTTCATAAATCATCCTGGGGGAAGAACCCCAGAAAAACATAGAGTGCCATCGCCTCGTGGTCAGAGGCAAAGATCCAAGCCGGTATTTTAAGTGTTCATCTGCAAAAAGAGCACGATGCTCAAATCTAATAAATAAAAACCTCGTTATGCACAGGACCGGGTTCTTATGCAGCCGACCGCCAGCTACGGGACCAAACCCCCCCACGTGGAGCCGCCTCCGCTCCAGCTATCAAAGCTTACCAAAGCAATTTACGACGGGGCCGGGTCAGGCGGCGAGGTGTGGATTTACAGCTGCCTGCCCTCACTCCTCCACGGTCTGTCAGGAGTTTTTACAAGGCAGGGACTGCTCAGCGCCCACGCCCCGGGCAGACCCCCCGGCTGCATCGCAACGGGAGCTCCTTCTGCCCCAAAAACCAGCTCCCGGAGCCCACCAGCCTCTGCGAGAAGTCACTGGTCGCAGGGCGAGAGTGACTTGGGCAGCTAATTAACGCTATTTAAACACCCACGGCCGCCGTCGCCCGGAGGGAGGGCTCACACCAACCGCTCTCCGGGGAGATCTGTGGGAATAACCGCCTCTGGCACCGGGGCAAAGCCTCGGCCTTTCAGTCAAACTTACCAAAAACTCAACTTCCACCCCAGCTCGCACGAAGCAAGCAGCAAGGGCGTCCCGCTCCTCTGCGCGGACGAGCTGCTAAGGAAGTCTGAATTTAAATCCGACAGAATTAGTCCATCATACCTCCGAAGGCCACATTCAGTGTATTAATTCAGTTCCAACTGCTCTTCTCCCCTAAATTTTTATTTTTAAAAGAACAAACAAGGGAACTCAAGGTGTGACACCCTCCTGGCTGTGTTGGGCTTGAATAGCACAGGCTCGAAACGAAGCTAAAGGTTATTAACAAATTACTCTCCACCTTGAGATGTTTCTAAAGACGTAAAAGCTGCAGGGTGTTGCTTAAATCCTCATGAGCTCCTGGGATTTTGGAAGGGACCCAACACGGTGCCTGGCTGGACCCGGAGGTGTTTCGCAGAGCTGCCAGCAAATGGTTTCGGGCTGATTCATTGGGGTTTTGGGTGTTTTGCTTTTTTTCTTATTGTCCTGTCCAGAAAGGACGGCTGAGTTCATCGCTGCTGGAAATGCCTCACCCCGTGTCACTGTCGTGCCCGAACACGCTGGCATAGGAATACTTGCGGAGCACAGTCCTCCAGAAGGAGCCAGCCACCGGCATCAGCTAACGATGACTCCCCTGCGAGAAAAAGCNAAAAGGAAAAAAAAAAAAAGGAAGTTTCACACCAAACTAACCCTCCTGGTCACCTTATGGTCACGTACTGAGCTCTGCTTCCAAAAATTCTTCCCATGTTTCTGCTTGGCACCACACCCCACCCCACCAGCTGCTTTATCACTCGTGTGCAAATATGTGGGGAAAGCACAGAAAACGCGAATTTACAACTGTGCGCCCAACACCCTGCTAAGAGCCTCCTGGAGGCCAAATATTTCAGAGCCTTCATCCTTCTGCAGGAGATGGCCCTGCTTTCTGAAAGCCAATCTTATCAAAACCAGCAACGTAGCGTGAAATCTTCAGTTCTGGCACAAAAGCAGGTTGAATAGAAAAAAAGAAATGAAAGTTGGGTGGGTATTTTTTGTAATCTGTCTCAAAAAAAGCTGCCTGGCAAGAGACGCGCTGACAATCCGCCCCCCATCCCAGCAGCCAAGCCCAGGCCGCCAGCACCGGACCCAGCTCTCGGAGCTGCTTTAAACACGTTTCGATCCAGGAGTAAATAAAACCAAAGCCGGGGGCAGGTGTCCTCGCCCCACACAGCGGGACACAGCAACCAGAGCCGTAGCAGGAAACTCTACAGTTTCAGCCCAAGGAAAACGCTTGCGTCAAAAGCACACGTACAGCCTCTCTGGTTGTTGAACTCCAGTTGTAAGTCCACACCGGGAAAGGCAGCAGCAGCCCAGGAGGGCTGCTTTGAGCCGGGGTTCATTTGCTAACGAGGAGCACGATGAAGAAAGGGTGGACCAGGCAGGACAGGGCTAGGCCACGCCGGGGGTCTTTGGGTGGCTTCTGCCTCTCAATCGACACAATAAATTCCTGCCATCAGTGGCTTTAATGCAGGAGAAGACACCAGGAACACAGCCCGACACCACGTTTCGCCGGCTCCCCACCCACGGATGACACACTGGGTTTTATTACGTTACCTGGAGGCTTCTCCGCTGCTTCTGCCCGGGATTATTAGCAATTTATCAACCTGCTCTTCCTCCCCCCAGCTGGCACCAGGGCGATGATTCCGATGGAGCAACGCAGCGGGGAGATTACGCCGAGCCGTGAGTCACACCTCGCCCCGAACTATAATAAGCCTGATCCTTACACAAACAGTATTTCTTGCTCGGTCACCGCACCCAGAGAGAGGGAAAAGCGGCACATCCCAGCGCACCCCGGGGATGCCTCCACCTACAGCCCCTTCAGACCTTCCTCCTTCCAGGCGGCGAAATGACGGGCACAGAGAAAAGCCGGGTTTGGTTAATCTCTACATGAGTCCGCAGAACCTTCGTAACAGGAAGGGACCACAATTAAAACGGTTGGTCCACCTAAAACAAGAGTAAAGTCAGAAAAAAATACTACGCAGAACTGAAGCGACTGGCAGCTTCCTCGCTCCCCACATCCTCTCCGCTGGATAATACGACACCAAATTAATTTGCCAGGTTTTGGGGAGGCACAGAGTGTCCTGGCCCTCCACACCAATTCCTGCAGACTGGTCCCCACCCCGCCTCTGTCAGGCAAATTAAAAAGAGACCAAGGGCAAAAATAAAAAGGAAGCGAGGTAAAATAATTAAGCGTACCTCAGCTTCGCCACTGGTGTCTTCCAGGGCATAATGGGGGGAAAAAAGTAACCATCAAGCACACTTAACTAAATAAGCCTTTCACCAGAAACAAAGACAATCAGCAGAACAGGCAAGATGGACTAGTGGTTCCAGGATCATAATTTTCAGGGGCTTTAATTTTCTTATTCTGTTAAGACTTCAGTCATGTTGAGATCATGTACTTCAGAAAAAAAAGTAAAAAAAAAAAAATAAATTTTTTTTTTTGAGGGCTAGTGTCAAAAGTAAGCATTAAACACGACCGGGAGCTCCTGTAGCGTAGGCAGCCTTTGGTAGCTTTAAAAAGGTATTTCCAGGAATATTTTAGGAGCGTAAAACTACATTGTCTCTCCCCCAGCTCCACCGCGTGACTGTCTGACGAGGGCAGGGACCTGCGCCAGGGCTCGGGGCCCAGAAGCCCAGAGTCAGCATGTGACCTTGGCCGGGCACGTCCCAGCCCAGCGGACGGGGGGGAACCTCCAAGCTGGACCCCCCAAGCCCCCGCGTGCCCCCAGATGAGAGCAGAGGCGGGAGGTGCCACAATCCTGGGGAGCCCGACTCCTGCCAGCAGCTTTTTGCTCCCCACCATCAGTCCCCGTCCTGCTTTGAGGGACGGAGCTCCGCCAGAAGTACCCTTCCATCAGTGAAACCTATCGATTTCCTAAACCAAAAAAACCCACCCAAAAACCTGCAACTAGCAGCACTTATGGCTAATGCGGAGGGAAGCGCGTCTGGCTCGCTCTGCCGTGGACCTGCGGGCAGCGGGAGGTTCCCGGTGCCGTCACAGCCCCACACCTGAGCTGCCCGAGCCCTGCTCTCTCCTTAACGAGCCCGAGGAGACTCGCCACCAGCAAATGAAGCTGCTCACACGGCTCAGCTCCGAACCAGCACCATCTGAAGGTCCCGGAAGGAGGGGAGGGACGTTCCTCGCTTTCTCCTCCTGCCCATGACCGCGTCCCGTCCCGCACCCCTGATCCGACGCTGGCAGGTTACCTAACACAGGCCAGAAACAGACCAAACCGAGCAGGATTAATTAACGATGCCGTGCTGAACCTGACCTGACCCGACCCAAAACCTTTATTACAGTCATTAAGCTCCGACGAGGTGCCGTACGAGGCGGGGTATGGACCGGGCAGCGCTCGCTTCAGAGAGGGCAAAAAAAAAAAAAAAATCAAAGGGGCGGATCATCATCAAACCCTCTGTTACCAAAATAGTGATTCCGGGTGAAAAGGAAGGTACCGTGAGCTGCTCCAGCCCGAGGAAAGGGCACTGCGGATGCNAAAAAAAAAAAAAAAAACAAAAAAACAAACAAACAAAAAACCCCAGAATATTTGTACATAGATGCGATGGGCTGGACGCAGCATCTCGTGCGCGGTACGAGCAGCGCTGAGATGTCCGGTGCCCGCGGCTGGAAGTTTTCCAGCAGCAAAAAGGCGTTCTTAAAACACACGCGCTGTTGCTCAAGAGTCGGAGCACGAGCAAAGCAGCCGTTAGGCAAGAGCCACAGCAAAAGTTTATAAAAACGTGACCATTTTCCTACACTCAGCTGCTTTTAAATAAAAACTTTACCCTATTTTCCAGAGCTACAACCACCTGCTTCCCTTTGCTCTAAATACAGCCCTGCTAATTTCACCACCCAGATTATTCTAAAACTTGGGCTGAGGAACACACCAGCAGCCACCCAGGAACGAAGCCTCCGAGCCCTAGAAAAGCCAGAGAAGTCTCCAACACAAACGCAGCAGCTCCGTTAAGTCCGAGAGGCTCTGCCCACACCATCACCCCTCTTATTTATCAATTCCTCTTTCGAGGAATAAATTACAAACCCCAACTTTCTGTTTCAAAACAGTCCTGAAGGCAAAACGGCGGCTTTAAACCCCGACGCGGAGCAGGGTTATGCTCCCAAGAATTACAGTAATTATACAACGACCCAGCTCTCTTCTCATTTTAGCCAACTCCAAGGCACACACCGAAAATAAACACCGTTTTCTCCACGGCTGCCCGCAAGGAAATTCACTTGGAGACACGTTCACCTGCTTAAACCGGGCTGCTGCTATTTCCAGCGCAAACCCTGGTTTTGCAAGAGCCCGGCGCTCGCTGCGCTCCTGGGGGGATGCTCGCAATCAGCACCACGGCGGATTCCGCCACGCGGTTAATCACCATTTCTCCCCGTAGTATTGTCACCCAGCCCTCTTCCTGCTGGGGAAAATCTGGTTTTCTGTCATTTGAAGAGAGGAGTTTAGAGTTTAATCAGAGGGCCACCAGGGCCGAGGCGGGAGAGCATCCCTCCCGGCGCTGAGCAGTCACACCCGCACGGCATCCGGCAGCGCAGACACCCCAGGAACACAGTAAATTCGCAAAAGAAGAGTAAACCAACAGAAATTAAGGCACAAGAAAGACCACGGGTCCTTCTGAGCATCCCAACAGATGTCCCTGCCGCACACACCAGACAGAAAAGCCAGGAGCTGCTCTGCTGCCTCCCCTCTATGAGCTTATAGTCAAGTGGCTAATTATCACGTTTTCCCCCCAAAACCCACACAGCACAGACACACACCGCTCCAGCCGCCGCACAGCGGCTTTGCCAATGCATTTTCCATTGGGAACATCCTCTGTATTTCCTGGGTAAGGAACGTTTTCCCAGCCACGCCAGGGTGACGACTCGTCATGGGCAAAAAGGAGCTCGGCACCTGCCATCCCCGCTATGCCACAAGCCGCTGTGCGAACTCTTTATTTTCCTTTTACACCAACTTCAAACGGCAGCTTTTGTTCTACTGAAACCATTAATCCAAGTCTTGCAATCAGCACTGCAAAGCTTTTTTTTTTTTTTTTAATATTTTAAAACACTATGAAGTGCCAATGAAAAAAATCACCACGAGGCTCTAAAGCCCGAGCGAGCAGCCGGCTCCTCTGTGGCACCAGGAGTTTGCACGCTCTTTACATTGTATAGAAGAGGGTCAGGAAGAGCCGAGCTCCGCGCAAGATGCGACAGAAAGCAAACCCAAACCCAAGAGCGTGACGGCGGTGTTCGGACGGGAGCGACTGCCATCGGTCCTTGCCGAGGACTCGTGACACGCAGCGGGGTCAGGAGGAGGAAATCTGAGGTCATCAGAAATCTGAGGTGGAGAATTCCAGATGTCAAATTCAGCCTTTGCGGCTACGCCACTTAAACTGACAATAATGTCTTTATTAGCCCTGCAATTCAAAGTTGAAAATAATCCCCCCTGCAAGCACATCGCCACCGGCAAACGCATCGTGTAACTGATAATCATGTACACAGCTCAGTGTTAGCCCATTTTACAGATGGGTAAGTGGCGGGGCCGAGCCGTGCTCTCCCCAGCGTCACCGGGAGCCGTCGCCTGGGAGGATCTGTCCCGTTACCACGCTCCTTGCGTAAGCGGCTCCCGCACCACCTCGTTGCTGCGAAGACATTTCCCTTAAGCAGGGGATTGTCGGGGATGCTGGGACCGGTGAGTCACCACCGCCTCCACGCCCACTCAGGAACGTACGGAGTCGGCGGCAGCGGCAACCTGTAATTAGCCGGACGAGAAACTCCCTTTCCTCCCGAGACGAAGACCGGGGCAAGCTCCGGGAGTTGTTTCCACGCTGCCAAACGCGGCCCCGCCGGCGGCGCACGGATCCCCACGCCGACACCCGGCCCCGTTCGACGGGGAGAAGGCGACGGTCTTTCTCCGGGGCAGCCAAGTTCGCTCCGGTCGGCACCAACCACGGGGCCGGGCACCGTCCGGGCTCCCAGGCTGCCTGGGCCGCACCGGAGGGAAAGTCCCCAGATCGCAGTTATTTGGGCCAAAAAATTCACCGGGAGCAAGAACATTTTTTAACAAACCCTCCACGCCCGGGGACGGACCGAGCCACCCGCAGCCGCCGTCCCAGTTGCTCCCGGTGCGAACCGGGCTCGTCGCCCCCTCCCCGGGCCCCGAGTCCCGCCGGGTCCCTCACACCGGCGCCACCAGCACCGACCCCCACGGGGCGGCGGAGCCGCTGCCCGAGGGCCCCATACCAGA
>VWZL01001507.1:110734-125893 GCA_013396915.1 Stercorarius parasiticus | reverse complement strand
GGGGAGAGCGCCCCCTGGGGGCGAGCGGAGGGCGCCGGCCCGATGCGCGGGGCCTCAGCGCCCACTGTGGGGCCCGGGCGGGGCCTGAGCCCCTTCATGGAGCTCAGCCCTCAGTGTGGGGGCCTGTAACCCCACCCTGGGGCCTGAACCCCCACTGTGGGGCTTGAACCCCCTGCATGGGGCTTGCGTGGGGCCTGAGCCTCCACTGTGGGGCCTGAGCGGGGCCTGAAGCCCTGGTGTGGGGCTTTACCTGCTGTGTGGGGTCTGTACCCTCCCAGTGTGGGGCCTGTAACCCCCGCTGCAGGGCCGGAGCCCCTGTGTGAGGTCTAAACCTTCACAGTGGGACCTGTACTCGCACTGTGGGGTGTGAACCCTCAGTGTGGGGCCTGAACCACCATCGTGGGTCCTGTAACCCCACTGTGGGGCCTCCATGGGGTTTGTAACCCCACTGTGGGGCCTGAACCCTTGCGTGGGGCCTGTGTGGGCCCTACGTGGGGCTCATACTGCCTGCGTGGGGTCTGTAGCCCCAGTGTGGGGCCTGAACCCCAGCATGGGGCCTGCATGGGGCTTCACCCCCTGCCTGGGGGCTGAACCTGCGAATGTGGGGCCTCCTTGGGGCCTGTAACCCCAGTGTGGAACCTGAACCCCCAGTGTGAGGTTTGTACCTCTTGCATGGGGCGTGAACCCCCAGCGTGGGGCTCATACCCCTTTGTGGAGCCTTTGTGGGGCCAGTAACCCCAGTGTGGGGCCTGTCCCCCCAGATGCCAGCAGGCGGTGGGGACGGTGCCAGGTCCCCCAAGGCTGGTTCCCACTGGGAATTGCTTTCACGGTCAGGGAATGCCACAGGGCAAAGTGGCCCCACCGCGGCCTCCGGGGCCGGGAGAAGCCTCCCCACGGTGCAGGGGGACAATGCCGAGTGGGCCGGCCGGCCCTGGGGCCTGGCAGGACAGTGCAGCCAAGTGCTTGGCATTCCCCCCGCCGTGGGCGAGGCACGCGGAAAATGTGTCGCTGGCGTTACTGCTCCAAGCCAGGAGGACACGTCCTCCCAGAGCCAAACTGGAGGTTTCGGTGGCAGGCGCGGGGTGACTTGTGATGCTGCCAGCTCTGCCCGGGGCGTACTGCGAAGTCTGTGGTGGGCAACCATAGGTTGGGTGTATTTTCCGCTCTGGTCCATCTCCCACTCAGCCTTTTGGCTGCACGAACATGTTTCCCTGGAGGAAGATGGGGAAAGGGCCCTGGTGGTGGCAGCGGCTGCCGGGGTCCGGGGGCTGCTCGGCCGGTGGCGGTCAGTGGCAAACCCGCCGGCGTGGGGCCCATCATGCGCAGCGTTCAGCTGATCCTGGCGCTGAATCGCAGCCTTTGTTCCCCGCCAGCAACCTCGCGTTGTTTATATCTCACACAAAAGAATTGTTTATCATGTCAGGGGCAGAGAAAAGTCCAGCAAAGAAAGAATGGTCTGTGCCATGGAGTCCCGGCCTCCCCAGAGGCTTTTTTCCCCCCACCACTGCAGTGTTTGTTCAAAGGAGAGATCTTTCCGAGTGCCCCTGATTTCCCTGATGGATAGCGATGGTCCGGCATGCGGTCCCCACTGCCTGCGCCGGCAGCCTTTGTGTCATCCTCCTCCTGTGCTGCTTCCATCAGCCGTCTCTTTCCAGCGGCTGGGAACGATTTCAAGGGGTCAGCAAGGCAGCCGCGGTGTTAAATAAAAGTAAAATCTTGCCTCTTTTCTGCCAGTTCTAGTTTAAGCCATTTCCACAGCTGGATTTTGTCAATGAATTTCTCTCTGAGGAAACATACGAGGCCTCTGCACACGCCATCGGTGATGCTGGTACTGCCCTTCCATCCAAAATCACACACGTGGTGGGCACGGCCACGGTGACAGTGACAGCGACAGTGTCAGCGACAGCCATCCCCCGCGATGCAGCCCCCCCTGGGCTGACCCACAGCTGCTCCACAGCTCCCCAGCGCTCTCCTGGGCCTGGCTTTTTGTCGGCATTAGCAATTTTGCGAGCTCAGCACAGTTGGTTTTTTTACACCCTCAGCATCCCGTCAGCCGAGTGTTCGCAAGGCTCCGAGCTCAGCAAGGCTCTCCCCCTTCTGCAGGGGCAGCTCCAGCGCTTTCCGCGAGCAGCGAGAATTAATTTGCTGTGCACCCCCAGGAGTGCCCAGGTTCCTGCTGATAGGATGGGCTGAGTATAATCCTTGTCTATTTTATATTGGTATCGGCATCAATATTGGTTCCTTAGTGTTATTACTGTTAATTATTTAGTCTTATTCTATTAAATCTGTTTATATTTCAACCCTCAAGTTTCCTTGGTTTTTCCCAATTCTCCTTCCCAGGTGGGGAGGGGTCATCGGGTGAGAGAATAATTGTCTAAACGACCCTAAATTGTTGTGGGTTTCTCAAACCGTAACAGGTTCTCTTCTTGCTTTTCCACTGCCGCTGGCTGGGACTTCTCCGTGCAACCCCAAACCGCGTGAGGAGTGTTAAACAGAAAGCCCTTGGGCAAACAGAAGCCGGGGTTTGCAGCTCAGCTCCTCTCTCCTGCCGTCACCAGGGGCTGGTCTCCATCAGCTGCACCGTGTGCCACGTCCTCAAGTGCCACATCTCCACTTACCCACCCACCCGGGGGGTTTTCCAGGCAAGCATCGATCCCGATTTCATCCGGAGCTCAGCATCTCTGCGATCCTGTCGCTGCGATTTGGAGCCTGCGGTGAAGCTGCCTCATCCCGGGATCCTGCGAGACCCCAGCAATGCTGGACATTCCCGTTGGAGGATGCTCTGACAGGCAAAATTTGGAAGTGGAAGATGGTTCTTAAAATGCATCTTGGCACCTTGGTGTCTGCTAAACGCAGGAGGAAGGGAAAGGGGCTTTTTGGAGGAGAGAACAAGCAGCAGGCTTGGGTTTAACGAGATGACTGGGCAAACGCAATGACCAGGGCAACCAGTTGAACTACACGGCCTTTTCCAACCATTCGGGGGCTGACTGACGGTAAATGGGGTGCATTACCGCAGCCTCATCCTGCAGCCCTCGGTGCAAGAATGGTCCTTGGCAGAAGGCAGGGACAGTGTCCCAAGGTGCTCCCACAGTAGAAATGGTGGTGACAGCCCCAATCTCCTTGAATTAGGCACTACCAGGGAGGCAGGAATCACCCCCCGGGAAGAGGCCGCGGATGAGTTGAGCCAGGACTGCCAGGACACCCTGTGGCCCCGACCCGCAGCGTGCAAGCCCAGTCCCGGAGTGACTTTGGGTAAGAGCAGAGTGAATGTGTCTTAAAAATGCCTTCAGCAGCGTTCTCCATCCTGGGCAAGGAGACAGCGCGGCAGAGGAGCAGCCCTCGGCCCCAGCCTCCTCGCTGGACTCAAAGCCAAGGCAGCAGGGAAGGAGCGGCAGGCTGAGCCCCCCGCATTCCTCCCTGGCACAACACCTAGGCAGGGAGCCGATGGGAAAGATTGTGGAAAGCACAATGCCACCTTTGACGGCCGACACCGCAGCTCTTTACACGACTGAATGGTTCAATTCTTGCTGCTCGCTGTGGTGCCATCAGTCATTCGGAGTCACATTCTGGCGTGACGTAAGCAGGGATGGCTCCATGGAGCTGCGTGGAATTTCACCCACCTACATCAGCTCCAGAGGCTGCTTATGGATTTGATTTTAAATTTTTTTCCCCCATTCGGATGAAAGCTTTCTCAAACTTCCTAGTTGGAAATCTTGCAGCAGCTCCTGCGCAAGGTGCTTGTCAGATGCTGGACAAATAACAGTGCTTTGCACTTCTGAGGAACCTTTCATCTGAGGGTTTCAGAGGACCTCACGTACGGAAATGCATTAACCCTTCCAGCAGCCCCTGGTTTTATTCCAGTCCCCTACAAAGGCGAGAGGCAGCCCTCATGTCTGGAAGGTTAATGGGCTCATTTGCGTTCCCAGTGGGTCAGGCTGGTAAAGGAGAAAGGATTCCCGACATCCAGCCCTAATTGCCAATAATGGAAGGTGAAAATCCTGATTTTTTCCAAGTCTGGATGGTCTACTGCTGACTGCTCCTGTTGATGTGCAAAGCCTGAGCATCACCACGGGTTTATCCTGCTGGGGACATGAGCAGTGAACGGGAGATGGGAACTGCGGGATGACCCGTGTGAGGGAGCTGGGTTTGGGGTATGGCAATGAAACACGTGGGTTTGGACCTGGGGGCGCTGTGGGGCAGTTGCTTTCACGTAAGAAGGGAAATATAAAGAATCATGTTGAAGAAGAGAATACCAGCTCCAGGAAAGAGGGAAGGTATCAACCAACTCAGCTGAAAAACCCTGTTTCCCCTCAGTTTGTGTGAGGCGAGTGGAGCCTTCATCTGGTTATTTCAGCTGGGTCGTTATCAGAAATGGGGTGAGAGGGAGAGCAAGACACGGGAAAAATGCGAGGGCGAGGCAGGGCTGGCGAGAGGCAGAGCCAGAGCTGCCAGCAGCGGTTCTGCCCAGGGGGAATCCACATCTGGCTCTGCCGGAGCAGGCACACCCTGGGGTATGACCTTTCCTTTGGAAAGCCCCAAAGGAGAAACAACTCTGAGGCGGTTGTGGGTCTGTTGGGATGTATTTGGCTCACCCGTGGACCGTTAAGCTTAATTTTGTGACAGCTGGGGTAGACTCGCTGGTTTTTAATGCTTTGGGAATTAAAAAAAAATATTGTAAAACAAATTAAAAACTCATAAAACCAGAGATGAACTAAAGCCCCAAGTCACTGTACTGGATATTACTGTCCCTTCTGTGGAGAAGGAGATAGAATGTATGTTTATATGAGGTTACTGACTTGGTGGCACAGAAGCCAGCACTCGTTCCACTTGCTGTAAAGCCCTGGGTGCCCCAGGACACGTCACCCAAGGTTCAGACTGGGTTTGTCCCCTTGGGGACATGGGCCAGCGTCCCAGAACAGCAGAGTCCTGGTGCAGCCCCACTGTGTCTGACGGAGGAGCTGATTTTCAGGCTGGCTGCGGAGCTCGAGTCACCCAACTGCGCCCGCTCCACACAGCGATCCTCTCCCCTGGCAATGAGGAACCGACCCACAGCTTCACGCAACAGGCAAAACGTGGAGTTTTTCCCTTTCTTCCGAAGCTTCGGGCACCGTCATCAGCAGAATTAATGCCCAACGTAGCAGGGGGCTGATATCCAGAGTGCTAAAGCAGCTATTAAATGCCTGTTGTCCTTACAGCACCCGCAGCATGACACACCAGCACTGTTACGGTGCTTTACATCATGGATACGAAGGAAGATTAAAGCGCGGTCTGGACCGGGTGCAATGACTCGCCTGGATTTGTTGGGGGATAGTAGGATCAGCAAGAAGAGTGCCATAAAGAGGATCAGGGATTGGAGCAGAGGGGGATAAAGACAGAGGAGCAGATGGCGAGCATCGCTGAGACATCGAAGGAGAGATGCGAGGCACTCGCCAGCCCAGGACTGGTGTCGTATAGAAATCATTTCACTAGTGAAGAGAAACATATGACGAGAAAGCACCGGGATCGGAGACAGAGTCTTTTCGGCTTAACTTGGGCTCGACCGGTTAGCTCTGGACTGATCGTGAGGAACACTTTTAAAGGCCTCAGCCTGCAGGGCAATAAAAGAGCTTTTCTTGCCCTAAAACTCACTTGACTTTTCCCAAAAAACCTTGTGGAGTGGCCAATTAACTCAACATAATTGACACGTAGATGCAGTTTCCAAAAGACAGTGGATAAAGTTCTGGACCCAAAAGGACCTTTGCTTGTCTATTTGCTCCCCCCCCCCCGTCACTGTTAAAAGGGGAAGCACAATAAGGTTATGAAAAAATAATGAGGTGAAGTAAACCATTGCACATAATGAAGTGTGCTCATTTTCCAAGGCCAAGAGGAAACCACAAGACTTACTGTAGGCCAGCTCAATAGATGCAGAAATTGTTCCCAAGGCAGTTAAATGGAGTTGTTTGTATTTACTAATGAGAGATAATTGAGTGGGAAAAAAGACATGCCTGCTCAGGGTGCGATAACTTTTTTTTTCACTCCGTTAGAAACGCAGAGGGTTAAATGGCAGCCGACAAGCAAAGCTAATAGGAAAACAAACTAATTTTTGGCTTCACAGGCCTGAAACTCTTCAAAGGCGGAAACGCATCCAAACCTTGTCTGACTTGCCAAGAGCCTCTTTTTTACGTAGCCCTTTTCCTCAGGAGACCTGAATGCTGTGGCTGAAGATGTCTCGGGCACGAGCGTTGTTTTAGTGTAAGAGCTGAGGCACAGGGAAAGGGCCATGATTTTCCCAAGTCACCAGAAAGCAGATGTAGAGGCAGCACCGGGAACTTTCTTGCACACAGGAGAGAGATAGGTAAAGAAAATTATTTCATATTAATGAAAACCAGAGGAAGAAAAACATCATGAGACATACAGGCACATTTGTTTCCAAGCAACTACTCTATTTTTCAAGGTTTGCATGAATTTCAGCTCCCTTCTGCTGGCAGTGATCTGTTTTTCCTCTCTCCTGTAACTAACGTTATTACCCTTTCACTGACATGATAGGAAGATGATTTTCTTGCTGAACCGAGGATGTTAATTTATAGGAGCGAATGCTCAGTTCTTGGCCTGTTTCTGGAGCTGGACTCACTCACACCAGGGATTGATTTGGCCCATGGGTGCCACAAAATGCACATGGATGGGGCGTAACGGGACTCAAGGGACACGCTCACAGTATTTCTTCAGTTAAAAGACTGCTGCTTTTGAGGAGTATGCAGGGAGATGACCGTTGAGCCAATGTCCCATTGAGCCGATGTCCTGTTGACCCAACATCCCATTGAGCCAACATCCTGTTGACCCAACGTCCCGTTGACCCAACGTCCCATTGAGCCGATGTCCCGTTGAGCTGATGTCGCATTGAACCAATGTCCCGTTGAGCCGATGTCCTGTTTTCCAGACACACACAGACATTTCCATTTGCTCAATATGAGGGAGCTGACAAAAAGGTGGGAGCTATGGGTGGCCAGGTGCCTGCAGCTGCTCCAGTCCCCACCGTGTCACCATTGGCTTCCACCACAGCTTTGCACAGGAACCAGTAACGGGATGCGCAGAAGGATGATCTCCTCTTCTGACTCAATACCTGACGATGCAGTATCTGCAGTTCGGTTCTCTCCCACCAGCAAGCAGAAAGCTTTGGAACTGGAATATTGTACATCAGGGTTGAACAGGCTCGTCAGGCACAAATGACATTAGTGGGAAGCAGAGGTTGACGTCAGAAGGGCTGAGACATCTGGCTCCAAGGCGCACATCTGGATTTTTCTAACGTGACATGTCTGGTTTGCAACTGGTACCAAGAACACATAAACCAGGGAGCTGTTCCATGGTGTTGGTTGCGTTGAGGTGGTTTCCAGCCTACAATTTCAACCTGGATCTCCAGGATTTCATTTATGAGCTGAGCAGTTGTGCACGAGTGTCACAACCCCAGTCACGGCTGAAACCGCGCCTCTGTTTTAGAGTAGGAAGAAATAAGGGAAGCACAGTCCAACCCAGTAACGTTACTGGTTTGATACAGGGGTCAAATAGAAAATAGCCACTTAGAATATATCCCATGTGAAGCACAAGTCCGTAGTTTCTCTGGACAGGAAGAACTCTCCTCACATCAGTCCCCAGTTTTTGCTGTTTCATGGGGCAGCTACGCAAATCTGGCAAGAGCACCATGATCTGCTGTAGCCATGATGGTGAAAAAGGATTTTCCTACATTGAGAATGATGTAGAAGCATTTTAAAGATATGATGGGATGTGAATCAAAGGCTGCAGAGAGGAGGAATTTCCAGTTACGTGGTGGCGTGTGATGTCCCAGGACATGCAGACTGCCTTGGCCTACCTTCTCTTTGACACGAGAAGAGGAAAATCAACTCCTTTTTAAATAATCAAGATAAAATTTGATCTCTTAAAATAGACCGCACTGTAATCCTGGGACAATCCTATTGACTAAACTTAGGTACCAAAATCTGCCCCTGCTATCATGCTGTTAAAATAGCAATTGGACTAGGGTAATTATTAGTGAGATTAAATAGATTTTTATTTACACAAATATATATTTGAATAAATTCTTAAGGAAGATTTAAATTAGAAACAATGTCAAACGTTACCTTGTCCAGCAACAAATCCTGTTGACATTAAACTGCTCTTCCACCACCCGAAGTCATCCTGTGGGAAAGGAAAATTGTAAAGATTTCCGCAAAATAAAAAATACAGTTGCTTTAAATGTCTTACTGCAAATAAAGGATAAATATCCTACAAATAAGGTGGACATTTTCACTCTCAGTAATTAATAAAATGGTCATCGGAACTATTTGTACCCTGGAATATTTATTTTGTGTTAGTTTTTATCACGTCCGTTATTTGGTAGTTTGTGAAGGTGGTAGATCGGTACAGATCCACTGACTTCTATGTAGATAACACATAAATATGGGCAAAGCCCAGCACGACGGCCAGCAAATGTTTTGCCACATCATCCTCAAAACGACCGAGTCACCTGTGTCCCACAGGGACCTTTTGCAGATGGATAAAAGCCCTGGTGGAAGAATCGTTATGGGAATCGAGGAATCTGAGCCAAGAAGCCTCCAGGGCCACCTCTGACGGGGACACCAGGGGAGCAAGTCAGCGCCGGGGACTGTCCCCTGAGATGGAGCCTTCCACCTCTGGAAATGGCAGGTTTTATTGTGATCTTTATTTGGTTCCCTTTTGCCCACCGTTTGCAGAGCGTTGCACCCTTTGGTAGGGATAAAATGGGCTGGCGGAGGCTCAGGGCTGCTCTGGAGGCTGGCAGCGTGGTGCGCTGGCAGCGCTTGGATGGGGAAAGGGGAAAATAAAAACAGATTAAAAATAGGTAGCATCTGACCACAATTTTCTGGATTCACATGAAGCCAAGGTATTAGAATTACTCTCCAAATGACTCTCCAAATATCCAGTTAAGTTTAGAAGGCAAATAAAGAGAATGTATTAAAGATAAAATCTGCATCGGGAGATCAACTTTATCTTTGGAAGAATGATCCGGTTCATTTATTTGCAGTTTGTCTGCCCTTTTCAGGCAGGTGCTCGGGTCAGCCCACTATCATGATGCGTCTGTGGGACGGGAGCTGGCAGGGTCCCGGTGCCAGCCCGGCCCCTGGGCGCCGCGCGGAGGGGAACAAAAACTCCCCGAAGCAAAGGTATTTTGAAGAGACATTAAAAACGCAGTCCTTTATTTGGCCGTTTAAAAGCAGGCTCCAGCAGCAGAGGACAATTCGCCGCTGATCGCGTATTTTTCTGTGGTTGAATGTCTTGCATAAAAGTCTAATAAATTAGACTTTATTTTCACACGCGCCTGCTGCTACCTAAGTTTGACTAAAAATCAGTCCCTGATGCCTCAACACGGGCAGTCACAATGATGAAGAAGATGCAGTGTTACAGCTTTTGATGTAATAATAGGTTTCAACAACAAAAAAACCCCAGAACTTGGGATATTTTTGTATCTATTTTACATGTTTGATGTGAATTCACCGTCCAAATTGTTTGGGTTTTTTCAATAAACCTACTGCTTCGTTAGTGCTTCAGCATGGATTCCTTCTGTTATACATTACCTCCAGCTTTCTTCACCTCTCTGAGTTCCAACAGCGCTGTAATTAAAGAATATCCCCCCCCAATCCTGTAATTACATGAATTTCAAATCCTTTTGGATAGTAGAATATGAATGTTAAAAATAACAAAATAATTCTTGCATTATACTTTTGATTTGTAACTCATTTAGTCAAATCTATCACTACAGAAAAATGGCAAAGTCACAAAAAGGCGTTTGTGTTCCTGTAATGACAATTACAAAGACGTATTTAAGAAGGAGACAACATTCTGGGCTTATTTAGTTGAAAAAAAAAATCATCACTGACATCCTTACAAAAGCATTTCCAAGGAAACCGGACAAATAATTAAATGATAAGTACTTTCCCGACACTAAATCATTTTAAATCCAAACAAGGTCAGAACACAATAGGCTGCAATTAAATACCAATTTTTTATTTAGTTTGCAATTATTATGCACATAGAGCAGTACTTTTTGCTGTGAGTACCCCCACCAACTCCTTAAGTAAGGCGTGAGCCAGTCTGAGAAATAACACCAGGTGCCTGGAACGGTACTTTTTCCAGAGAAATCCTGAAGCACCTAAACCATACAAATCTTTTTTTTTATTTAAAGATCTGCAAATATTCCTGGCCTCCAACCGCTCGGTAGGAAGAAGACCCAAAGTATTTTGAACAGTGAAATGAAATTTAAAATGTGACCTCGGCAGGCGATCTAAGCGCTTAAAAGAAAACAGGTGACTCGGTGAGGAAAAGGGGAGTTGCTTAATTGGAAGTGAAAGGCGGGATTTACTCATTTATCCATTCTCCTATAAATAGTGCCCGGGCAGTGAGGCTGTGCTGGCTCCTTTGGGCAGCCTCTGTTTGGCTCTGTCCTTCTGGGAATAGCAGCTAATCCCAGCAGTGGCTCTTCCTGCGATTAGTGGGGCCGGAGCTTGCCCTGCCTGTGTGGCCGTCGCTCAGAGCCCGTCTCCTCGAAGAGAAGCATTACCTAATTTTCAGTAAAACTAGGTAACATCCTTGTGCTTTCAACCTGGAAGCCCACTCTTCTGATTTACCGAGCTCCCCCTGGTCCATGCAGGAACTTAAAAACCTGAGTGATTTTGGGGGTAAGGAGCGGAAGGACCAGTGGTGGAAGGCAGAGGAGAGAAGGGAAAACAGTTCTCAAAAGATGGGATTTGCGAAAGTGTGTGAATGGGTAATACAGACAAATAAAAAAGCTCTAATGCCATCTTTAAGTTTCCTAAATAGGAACATGATCCATGTCAGTTCTTTCCCTATGGCTGGAATGGGTGAGAAACAGTGCTTTGTCCAAGAAAAAGGAGAAGTTCCTGTGCACTAATATTAATGATGGGGAAAAAGAAAATGGTGTACAGGACTCCCTCGTCTCCTTCACAGGCTGGTTTTGGTTCTTCTGAGCCTGCCTGCTAGATGGCCTTTGAAGGTCCCTTCCAACCGAAACTATCTATGATCTCCTGCCTCAGTTTCCCCTCCCGGGAGGGAGGATGCTCATCCCCTCTCCCTGATGTAGGGGCATGGAGCTGCTGGGAGGGCTGGAGCCCCTCTGCTGGGAGGACAGGCTGAGAGAGCTGGGGGGGTTCAGCCTGGAGAAGAGAAGGCTCCGGGGAGACCTTCCAGCCCCTGCCAGTCCCTCAAGGGGCTCCAGGAAAGCTGGGGAGGGACTCTGGAGCAGGGAGGGGAGCCATGGGACAAGGGGGAAGGGTTTTACAGTGAAAGAGGGGAGACTGAGATGAGATCTGAGGCAGAAATTCTTGGCTGTGAGGGGGGTGAGCCCCTGGCCCAGGTTGCCCCGAGAAGCTGTGGCTGCCCCATCCCTGGAGGGGTTCAAGGCCAGGTTGGACGGGGCTTGGAGCAGCCTGGGCTGGTGGGAGGTGTCCCTGCCCAGGGCGGGGGGTGGCACTGGGTGGGCTTTAAGGTCCCTCCCAACCCAAAGCATCCTGTGAGTCTATGAAGAGCATCTTGGACGATACACCTCGCGTGGCACAGAAAACAAGGCAGTGAGACGCTGGCTCATGCGGCTGGTTTTGAGCTCCCCCGCAGCTGCTGCGCCGGGGGGTGCCGAGGACGAGCCCTGGGGTCACCCACCACGCCGCGCACCAGCCAACGTCACGGCTTTGGGGGCGTTGCTGCGTCTCGGCAGCACCGCTCCAGAAATGAGAGCCATGACCCATGAAGTCTGTGTAATTCTGCCTGCTCAGCGTTTCACGGCGCCATGGAAGCGCTCAGCCCTCGGGAGGATCCGCAGTCCCCTTCCTCCGCTCCGCAGGCGCCCTCTGGCTGAGCGCTCCAGCAATTAAAGTCGGCTTTAAAATGCCGCTGGTCTTGCGTAGTTTTCCGCAGAAATCGCGTGTTGAGGCTATTTTGTTTAATTGATTATTTAACCTAAGCTGCTACGAGCTGCTTAAAGTCCAGTGTGTTAATTAAAACCGATAATGAAATTACACTCTGTGGGCTGTCAATGTTTTTCGTATTTTTTTCCCCAAAACAGAACAAATGAAAACAAACATTTTACAATTCAAACCTAAGTACTTAAAAAAAAAAAATATGCATATGTAGCCACTAGTTTTCTGAAAACACCTTGGAAGGCACCCAAAATTCCTGTCAACGAGCAGGCAAATGCATCGCTGTAGCATCTCTGAAAAGCTTGGGTTTGCCCTTAATAATTTCTCTAAGTCATTCAGCTAAAACATGAAGTTTCAAGAGTGCTGATGCAATACCTTATCTCCTGTTGTTATTCCGAGAGGCGCTGGCAAAGCAAACGGTCCCCGTTGCTCACCTCGTGCGTTTGGCCCGTTTCCTTGGTGTTCTCTTATCTGCTAATTTAAAAATAGAAGCACAATCACGTTAGCATTTAGAGTTACCTGCAGACCGCGGGCCTCACACCCTAGCTATAATTCTGAATGCAAAATATTTTTGTTTAAGCAAGATAACTCTGGTCAGACTCCTAAAAGTATACAAATGTTTTCATTATAAAACACTTACAGGTAGGAAGTCTATCGCTATAGTACGTAACCAAACAAATATAGAACGGTTTTACATATAAAGAGGAACATTCTTTATGTCTACGCTCGGCTACTCTTTCGGCGGTTAAAAATAACATACCTGGGCCGCCAAGATGCTTCAACTCTTGGCACTAAACGAGAGACAGAGTTAATTTTATAACCTATCGTAAAAAGTGAGGCATTTTATTTACAAGGCTTAAGAAGCCGCTGTGTATGAGAGAAGCCAAAGTTGTTAAACTGATGTGCGTGACAATTCCCTGAGCAACTGCAAAAAGATTTCGTACAACAAACTGCCTACACATTGAAATAAAAATGTAAAACCTACCACATTTTTTAGCTGCCTATTTTCTGTCCTCAAAGCATCAATTTCCCGGGTCTGGGAAAGGAAAAAAAACCGTTGTGTTTTGAACATTAAGATCAGATCAACTTTGTACATCCTTAACGTCAGCTTTCCTTAGGGCTGATTAAGCATCTTGGATTTTAAAATATCTATAACTTTGCCTTTTAGTCTTTACATTGCCTGCTGTTCTGAATTACAATATGAAATTGATGCCAAACCGATACAATCTCATAAAGTTAATAAACATTCTGCTTGCACTGGCTGTATTTCTGCTATTGCAACATTTATGGCTTTCCAGATCCAAGGGAGAGGATGAAAATATCTGATCATTTCAGGGTTAAGGATGTTTTTTTTCTTTAAATCACAATAAACACTGAAATGTATTAACTGCCCGATGGCAGAGCTGACAGCAGCCCAGATGTTTGCTTGTACCTGGGGTGGGTATTGCGGAGGGTCACTGTGATACTCACTAAATTGCACAATAAAGTCCAAATGCCGTGAATTCGTCTGCGCGCTCAGAATAAAGGGAAGGACTTCACAGCTGTTGCCTCCTGTATGATTTCGGAGACACAGTTGCATTTTCTCTCCATCCAGGCCAAGGAATAGCGAAAAGACACTCAAGCACCTGCTCTGGTGGGTACCACGCGAAAGGATTGCTCCCCCTTCTGCCTGCAGTGGTTTATGTTACTTACAAACACCAGGCAACCTTGGCAAAACAAAACTTTGTCTAAACCTCAACGTGGTATCGCTTTAACATCTATCTTTATAGCTATTTTATGTATTTAAAAGCCAAACTTTCTCCACGCGCTTTGTTTCTCAGCACTTGACTACAATAATTTTTTGTGTACAGTAACTGGGATTTCTAACTCACATCCCATTTACTTGCTGGAAAGGAAAAAACTGTGGCTTGTGAGGAGAGAAAATGTTAGTTCTATTCAGCTTAATGTAGGCAGGGCAAGTGTGACACTTCTGAACACTGTGGTACAGCCAAACTTCACGTCTCGTCTCCGTACACAAACCTCAACAGGCCGCGGATCGCTGATGCATTGTGAGCGTCCCCAAGAACGCTTTCATAAATATCACTTACAGACTGGCTGCCATCTGGAAAGGAGAAGATTTCATGGACAAGCCTCTTCCTCTGATCTTTATTTTTCCTATAAAACACAAAAATTTTAAGCTTTATCCCTATTTCTGTAATGTATTTGGATGTATATTAAATGTAAATCGAGCAGAACCAAAGATGAACCATAAGCATGGAAGAGTTCTGGTGTGTCAGCTTTTATGAAAAGGTACTTATCAGATTTGCAAAGAGCTTTCATTTTTCATCATCACCTGCTCACCATTTTCTGTATAAAACACGCACGTTCGATGATTACATTTTTATGAACATAATAGCCTTTTTCCAAAATTGTCATGCTCGGGAATAATAATAGTGGTAGGATAAATAACACAGAGACCCACTCTTTTAAAGGTTGGCGAAACAGATATCAGCTCCAGTCACACCAGTTATCCCATGAAGGTCGACTGTGGCGCTCCCCGTCCCGGGATGGGAGATGGGGAGGGAGAGCAGCGACACGGGGGCATCCTCCCTCCTTCTGTCTACCCCCAAGCCCCCGGTACCACTGCGGGTCTTTTTAAGACATAAATTACTACAAGTTTTATTGGCTTTGGGAAGCCGAGATGGCTGGTGTAGGGCAGGGACTACAAACCCTGCCGAGAGGAATAAATAGAGGGTTAGGCAGGGGTGCTGCAGCCAGGACAGGTTAAATTCTTCCCCAACATTGGGCACCTTTAAAATTCAGCTGGAGAGGGTCATCTGGCCAAGAAAGGTTGGACCAGCTGATCCTTGAGGTCCCTTCATACCTGGGATTCTGGGATTTCCGAGGGCTGGAGCCCCTCTGCTGGGAGGACAGGCTGAGAGAGCTGGGGGGGTTCAGCCTGGAGAAGAGAAGGCTCCGGGGAGACCTTCCAGCCCCTGCCAGTCCCTCAAGGGGCTCCAGGAAAGCTGGGGAGGGACTCTGGAGCAGGGAGGGGAGCCATGGGACGAGGGGGAAGGGTTTTACAGTGAAAGAGGGGAGATTGAGATGAGATACTACGGAGAAATTCTTGGCTGTGAGGGTGGTGAGCCCCTGGCCCAGGTTGCCCCGAGAAGCTGTGGCTGCCCCATCCCTGGAGGGGTTCAAGGCCAGGTTGGACGGGGCTTGGAGCAACCTGGGCTGG
>VWZL01001507.1:0-110591 GCA_013396915.1 Stercorarius parasiticus | reverse complement strand
CCCCGGCGGACTACAACTCCCAGGCGGCGGCGGCGGAGCGGAGCCCGGCGGAGCGGAGCGGAGCCAAGATGAACGCGGTGCTGGCCGTCAAGCAGTACGTGTCCAAGATGATCGAGGACAGCGGGCCGGGCATGAAGGTGCTGCTCATGGACCGGGAGACGGTGAGCGGCGGGGCCGGCGCGGCGGGGCGGGGTGGGCCCGGCGCGGCCCAGGCCCGAGGCCCGGCGCGGGGTGATGGGTGCCGTCCCCTCCCGCCCGCAGACCGGTGTGGTGAGCATGGTGTACACCCAGTCCGAGATCCTGCAGAAGGAGGTGTACCTCTTCGAGCGGCTTGACTCCCCCAACAGGGAGGCCATGAAGCACCTGAAGGCCATCTGCTTCCTGCGTCCCACCAAGGTGGGGACCCGCACGCCTGCGCGAGGGAACGCGGTGGGGTCGTGAGAACCGATGGGTGGTCGCATCCAGAGGGTGGTGGTCAACGGCTCAATGTGCAGATGGGGATCGGTGATGAGTGGTGTCCCTCGGGGGTCTGTACTGGGACCAGTTCAATATCTTCATCAGTGACATAGACAGCAACATCGAAGGCAGCCTCAGCGGGATTCCAAGTGACACCAAGCTGTGTGGAGCGGTGGCAATCCCGAAGGACGGGATGCCATCCAGAGGGACCTGGGCAGGCTGGAGAAGTGTGTCTATGTGACCGTCATGGGGTTCAGCCAGGGCAAGTGCAGGGTCCTGCCCCGGGGTGGGGGCAGCCCCCGGTGCCAGCCCAGGCTGGAGATGGAGAGATGGAGAGATGGAGAGCAGCCCTGAGACAAGCTGTGGCTGCCCCATCCCTGGAGGGGTTCAAGGCCAGGTTGGACGGGGCTTGGAGCAACCTGGGCTGGTGGGAGGTGTCCCTGCCCAGGGCAGGGGGTGGGACTAGGTGGCCTTTAAAGGTCCCTTCCAATGCAAACCATTCTATGAGACTGTGATTCTGTGGTTCTAGGGCGGGATGAGGGGCCGCAGTGGGGATAGTGAGGGGGCACAGGTCACTCCAGACCCTTCTTAATCAACATTTTTAAAATTCTGCTCTCCCCGGTGCCGTTTTCATCCAGGAGAACGTGGAGTTCCTCATTCAGGAGCTGCGGAGGCCGAAGTACAGCATCTATTTCATTTGTGAGTATGTCCCGTTCTGCCCAATGAGTCAGACCGGCCCCTCAGAGACTGACCTGATGGGCAGGAGACAACATAGATGTGAGACGCTGTGACCACTCCCACCGACAGGCCTTTACTAAAATCCTGAGAATGTGTGAATTAGAGTTATTATGCTCTTTAGGTCACCAGATTCTTTTAGCAAAGGGTACATACATACCAGAGAAAATAGTTAAACCGAAGCAACTCGTAAGAGATCATTATAAAGCAACACCGTAAGTCTGGATTCCTCCAATGTGGCTTATCCCTGGAAAATTTTTGAGAATTTAAAGCTTCATGTTGCTTCATAAACATGAAAGGAGGGTGATGCTGGGGGTAAAGTGCCTCTCTTGTAAGGAAAACTGAGACGCACAGGGTGAGAGACTGGCCCAAATCTTGAAGGTAAATAATCTGGGATAGAATTCCCATCCCAGCGTTGGACTAAACCTGCTGCGCGGCATCTTCAGCTCCCTGGAGTATTGGGCAGGTGTTTCTCAGGTCCTGCTCACGCCACAGATTATTCCGTGTTTTTGGCAGTTAAGCAGAACAACTCCAACTGGTTTTGTGTTGAACTCTGGTCCTCCGGCGCAGGTATCGCCAGGGGAAGACTCCGGTACATGAGCTGAAGTGGCCTCTAGATGTCATTGCCGCTCCGCAGTGGAGGAGCCCGGCTCTGGAAGTGGTGGCGGTGACCTGCAGCAGAGCCGAGGAGCTCAACAGAGTGGCTGTCGCTGTGTTCAGCCATGTAATATTGGTTTTTTTACATAGTATTGCTTATCTGGGGAGATAACCAGGCCAGGGAGGGGATAGGAGAGCCCCACTGCCGCGTCCCACGGGGCATCGAATCCATCGCTGACCCTTCCGTACTGCGTCACCTGCTGGATATTGGCACTGGGGGCAGAAAGTCGGACAGGGAATTAGCTCAGAGCGTCCGTGTGAGGTAACCTCTGGATTATAACGTCTATTCTATTCTATGATTGCTGTTGTGATCTGCTCCCGCTGCAGGAGAAAATCTGGTCGTTCTGGTCTGTGGTGGTGCATGTTACCTGTCACTCGCGGAGCCTGACTGTTCTTTTGCTGTTGTTTTCTTTCAGATTTCAGTAACGTGATCAGCAAGAGTGATGTCAAGTCATTAGCTGAGGCTGATGAACAGGAAGTTGTGGCTGAAGTTCAGGTGAATTTTGAATATTTTCGATAAATCTCCTAATCCAAAAGAACCAGCAAAGTGAAGATACAAGGTGTGGCAGTGAGAGGACTCCAGTCCTTGAATAGCATGCAGCAGCGTTCTGCCACAGCCTAGGATGGAAGAAAAGATGAATTTACACGTGGGATTAAAAAGTAAAAGAAATAAAAACTCCTGTGTCCCCTGTTTCTCCCTCGCCTCCAGCTTTCAGAGCCACTCCTGGTTCTGCTGTTTCACAAGGCTGCTTTGTGCTTGTGTAGACGAAGTGCTACATACTTGAAAAATACACACGAGAAATCGGCAGTGGCGTTGTCAGCAGAAGCGTAGGGATTTGAGAGGTTCGGCATGGAGGAAGGAGAGATGAGCAGAGTCAATGAGTGCGCGCAGTGCTTAGCATTTTAGCATTAATGTGGCTGATGCTGGTACACAAACTCTTTTAGGCTGAAAAAGGGTTGGCAAGAGATGTAACTGTATTTGCTTTCACTTGTTGGCAGGAGTTCTATGGCGATTACATTGCAGTGAATCCACACGTTTTTTCTCTCAACCTCTTGGGCTGCTGCCAGGTATGAAAAAAGCTGGTGCTCCTCCAGGGCTGTGGTTTATGGTTAATGGGGAGACCAGTAGCCCCAAGAAGCTGGGTGTGGCGAGGGGCTGCCCAGCAGGGAGGCTGGGGAATCCGGAGTGTGGCCTCTGGAGTACCTGCTCCTCCAGTCAAACTGTAGTTCACCGCAAGACTTCAGGACTTAGAAATAAGAGTTGATGTGAGGAGGAGTTTGGGGACGGTGCGTCCCTACTAGCTGCAGCCTTTCCTCCCAGGGTCGCAGCTGGGACCCGGCTCAGCTGGCCAGGACGACGCAAGGGCTGACCGCTCTGCTCCTGTCTCTGAAGAAATGCCCCATGATTCGGTACCAGCTCTCGTCTGAGTCAGCGAAGCGACTTGCTGAATGCGTGAAGGTATGGTGAGAACCTACAGCCATGCGAAATAAGTTTGGCAATGTACTTAAATTTTGTTTAATTCTTCTACATATTGATCTGTTTGAAAGAAAGACCCCTTTTCAGTTGATTTGTTCACCTGTATTCAAACTAAGAGTAAACATTTTACAGATACACATAAAAACAAGTGGCTTTTTTTTTCCCTTCTCTCGACAGCAAGTAATCACGAAAGAGTATGAGCTGTTTGACTTTCGGCGCACGGAGGTTCCTCCTTTGCTTCTCATTCTGGACCGGTCTGACGATGCCATCACCCCGCTTCTGAACCAGGTGAATCAGCTCGCGGTTGCGCGGGGGCTGAGATAGGAATGGGAGATCTGGACGCACACAGAGCCCTGGGGCGGTAGCAGCAAGTTGGAGTTCCCTCCCTGGCAGGGTATGGTTTAAAAAGGTGAAAAGTACTGCCCCTCTGCCGCTGCTCTTTTTGAAATCCCTCTTCTATTATCGTGGTCTGATTTTTCAGGCAGCTGAGCGCGGATTGTGTGTGCTGGCTTCAGTGGCAGATGTAGGCAGCACCTGGAAAAGCAGGCCACTTCCCCTTCTGTGAGACACCTTCCCATTTGGAGTGTCTTGGCCATGTCCTTTCCAAGCCGTCCTGTCTGTACGGCTCTTTGGCAGCACATGTCCACAGTTATTGAGTGACCTCGCACTGGTGTGTTTCTCCCTCTGGGTTATTGATGGGTGGCAGTATTTACTGTGTAGCTATTGTGATTTATTTTTTCTCTTTGCCGTGCTGCAGATTCTGGCAGAATCTGTTTGTCTCCTTTCATTTCGGTGGGACACGCGTAGACGCAGGTCAGGCTGGTGAGCAGGCAAGGACTGGAGCTGCCGCAGCAGCAGCCAGCACTTCTCTAACGCTGGTGCTGCAGGAGCTACTGGTGATACTTGTAGTACTGGAGCGATCTGAGGGGCAGAACCCCAGCTCACACCACACTCAGCCCAGGGCACCCAAAGCATTATCTGCTATGCGGAGATTTTCTAACCAGAAGAGAGATTCAGATGAATGTAAATGGAGCGTGGGGCACGTTGGTGCTCTGAGGAGCTTTCCATTTTCTCTCTAGATTAATATTAGTCTTCCCAGGATAAATATAGTAACTCTCTGATGTGCGGAAACACGCACTCCTACTGCTGCGTAAGAAGCAAAGGAGCATGTAGGAAATTGTACAGTTACCTGTGGAACCTCTGCAGCCAAAAATATGTGTCCCTTCATAGCAGAGGAGGGGGAGATAATGGTGGCAAACAGAACGGCTTGAACAGGAATATTAATCCCCATTGCTCTGCTTTTTGGAGAGTCATGTCTTTTGAATGTGCCCACAGCACAGGTGGCTTTCCTTTGTGTTTGCACCAGTGGCTCTTGCCATGGGGTGCCCGTCTGGTATAATCTAACAGAAATAACATTTCTCAAACTTTTGCCAGAACGTTATGATAAGAAGGAAATGCACACTTTGGATCCGCTGTGTGTTCCTAGAGGCACCTAAACTGGCTTTGTTTGAGTCCAGCCTGAAATCCGTTACTTTTCCAATGCTGTTTGTTACCCTACTAAGGCCATCGTTTGCCTTTCTCTTTCCCATCCTTGTTAGTGGACGTACCAGGCCATGGTTCACGAATTGCTGGGGATTAACAACAACCGCATCGACCTCTCTCGGGTACCGGGGATAAGCAAGGATCTCCGCGAGGTGGTCCTGTCTGCCGAGAACGACGAGTTCTACGCCAACGTAGGTATCTCGGTGGGAATCTTCATGAATAGATGAATTTGGGGATCCGGTTCCATTTTTGCTTTTGACACGTAAAAGGAACTTCCAATGACTTTGAGCATCAGGGTGGTGATGTACTGTGTAGTTTATGCAAGTGGTGAAAATCAAGCAGCATCCGACATAAAATAATATGTCCGTTTCACAGTTTTCTTCCAAACACAGAGCAGCAGCAGAGCTGCTTGCTCAAGCTTGGCTCTCAGGGAGACGATGTGCAATGGCTCCTCAGTGTTGTGGGCACAGAGTGCCACCTTCAAGGCTCGTGTCAGAACGGCTTTCTCTCAGATTTCTGTCTTGTTCCCTGCAGAACATGTACCTGAACTTTGCAGAGATTGGCAGTAACATCAAGAATCTCATGGAGGATTTCCAGAGGAGGAAGCCTAAGGAGCAGCAGAAGCTGGAATCCATCGCAGATATGAAGGTACCGACAATCTACACGTAACCTACTGGACTTCTTAAATCCTGTCCACCGCAGGGTAGTGCGGATCCCTGCTGTCTGTACACTGACAGTCCACACTACCAGTACAATAGTTCAGATCTCCATGCTGTGCTAGTTTTGGGGAGCGGGGACCTCCTTTTTGCCCCGTGTTCATTACAACGGCTGTTTACACTTCGATAAGCCATTCTGCCCCACTGCAGTGCCATCTACAAGCCTGCTCATTCTGACTGCTCTCGAAGCTGCTGCTTAGAGCCTGCCGGAGTCTCGAAGCCCTACAGTTGAGGGTGTAAGCTCTGGTTTAAGTACTTCACTTACTCCAGTATGGCTGTGTGGGCTTTATAGCTGAGCTGGGTCACTTGGCAACAGCTCAGAGCACAGGCTATCAATTCAGTCACTGCTCAAGACTTAAAGAATCCCGGCAATGTCTTTGGAGGTACTTTTCTTATCCTTTTATTGTAAGAGTAAAGAAAAAGTACATCTCTTCCAAAATTCTCCTTGTAATTGGAGAAATCCTGTGGGCTCCTGGGATTGAGGTGCCCCATCATCCATACGCCTGCACTGGTCTTGCTTATGTGGATGGAAATGAGTTTATACAATTTACGTCTGCATTGCACACATCCACTGTCTCTTGCTTTTACTTCAAAGAACCCGTTCTTTGGTTTCCTCGTTGTAGGCGTTTGTGGAGAATTACCCGCAGTTCAAGAAGATGTCAGGCACTGTGTCCAAGCACGTGACGGTGGTGGGAGAGCTCTCTCGACTGGTTGGTGAGCGGAACCTGCTGGAGGTGTCTGAAGTGGAGCAGGAACTGGCCTGCCAGAATGACCATTCCAGTGCTCTCCAGGTACCTCTGGCTCAAAACCTAACCTTGATCCTCTGTCTGAACCAAGATGGTTTGATCCTGTAACTCCCCTCTTGATGGAAGTTTGATACTGGAAGTCAGTGGGAGTTCTGCACGCAGATCTCCTGCGGGGTTGGGATATTCGATGTTAGAATTACTCTTCTCCTCCCCGTTCAGTTCAGATGGGGATGAATCATAGTTAATAACTGGCTTGAGAAGCATCTTTGCAAATTCTGTCTTTACATTTCACAATACGACATTCCTTCATTATATGCAGTCAGTTGGTTTCTGGCAAGCTGCCTGTGCAGGCACCAGTGAGAAAAAAACCTTGGACCCCTGTGCAGAAGCTTGCTGTATTTGCTGGGGAGGAGAAGAAACGGAATCCATGAAATTGTCTAAACCAGACTATTCATTGAGGTGCTGGCTTTTACCTTTTTTTTAAATTATTTTTTTTATTGAATAAAATCCAGTGGAAAGCCTCTTAGATAAAGGATTTCTTTGGCAAAGAGGACTGAAAAAGCGTAACAGAGACTTCTGTTATAGCTGAGTATAGACTGGAGTTTTGACCCCGTGCTGGCTTGTTGGATTCCATGACCTGACCTAGTATCTGACAGCATGTCAATAGTGATGAATTGTGGCTGCTGACTATTCAGAGAAAATAGCAGTATTGTTGAGTGTGACTGTATTATAGCAGAGTTCAACCAGCGACTCGATATTAAAAACCGATTCCTTAATTTTTTTATAGCTAAGGTAGCAGTCACACCATATAATGGACTCCTTTGCATGATACTGGAGAAACAGTTTGACTAGAAAATACAGATAAGCATCTTTAACAGATTTAAAATACACGTCTTCTTTGCCTCTCTTATTCTGTGCTCCAAGTGGGTGGGTAGGGGATAATATTAGACTCTTCAAGTACTGTGATCTATTACCAGATCCTGAGATGATGTGAATCAGTATAGGCCTGCTGAAGTCATCGCAGCTATATAGATTGGTGAGCATACAGATACGATTCGATAACTTATATTTGGTAGAATTTAGATGACTTAAGTATTGAAGTGGGAAGGTAGCCATAAAATGCATTTGCTGAAAACAGCCTCTGAGGTTCCCTTGCTATATCATTGTTTCTAGATCAAGCTTTTGCAGTTTCGAAGTCAAATATTTGAGTCCTAATCCGTCATCCCATCGTGTCTGTGCTGTGATCTGTTATTTCTGACATTAACACAGCACAGAGCATTAGTGTTGGAACTTGGGTGCTTGGCATTGGAGATCGTTTTGGAAAATGTAGGTCTACTTTTTGTGAAGTCATCTCGGAGTCGGTGAAGAAAGGGATGACGCAGTGGCGTTACCAGCTCTGCGGGTAAGAGGGTACATGGCAGTGCTGGAAACTGGACAGACGCGGGCAGGGCAGCCCGCAGCGAGCGCCACACTCTCATGGCAGGGTGGTTACGGGAGTTCGCCTTGGTGCTAATTCAGGTCTCGGTCTGCACTAACTAGGTATTTCTGCAGGTTTTAAAGCAGAAAAGCTGCCTGCAGTTTGCTTGCAGCCGCGTGCCTGAAGGGCTCTATTGTATGTCCAACTGAGACCGACTGGGAGACTTGTAGCAGCCGGGAAATAAATGCAGAACTATGGAACTGCTCCTTTCTCCATGAGAGATGGGTATCTCTTTAGCTGCACCGCCCCAGGCTGCTCCCTGTTGCAGTTTCCTAATGGCAGTGAAGGGCCAAGGCCACAGAAACAATGAAGAATAAGCCAGTGCCCGAAATAAAGACAGAATTGTTCTCCCACTGATGTAACTTCAGCAATTGTTAATTTCTCTGGTGGCCTAGGGCCCCTCAGTACAGTACATTTTGGTTATTCTTCCCCTGGTCTCTTATTAATCCTGACATCGTACATGAGCCTTGAGAGATGAATGGGAGGTTTTGAATCCCATCTCCTTCGATGGACAATGGCTTTTCTGTTTTACACGCTTCCCGCTTATAGAGGCATCGCCACCGCGCTGCCAGCACAGGATCAAAAACCTCCCAAACAAACATCTCTGGGGGACTCTGTCCCTGCCCTCACAGGTGGATTCTTGACCTTACCAAGCCTCATGGTAAACTCCTGTTGATCCTCCCCAAAGCCAGGGTTTTATACTGTATTTTTGTTATGAGTCAAACAAATTACAGCAAATAGAGCTGACTCAGCGGGGTAAATAACAACAGTTTCACACCATTGTTTCACAGCTGTTCACTGGATGTTTCTGTCTTGCCTATCTGTATTGGGAGGGTGGGAGAATCTTGCAAAGATATGCTGGGATTTTTGGAGTGTGCGAAGGTCGCGTTCGCTTACAGAGTGGAAAAAATCCTAACTGGTTCCGTCCCGCTCTTGGAAGTGCCATTTCTGCAACTGTGGAACTGGCAGCTGCTCTGCTCCCGTGCATTTGAGCTAGTTCAGGCCGATTGTTTCACCTTAATGTTCAGCACAGGGAGAATTTCAGGCTTTGCTGTGTCCTCAAGCATCTGTCCAGCCCTAACCAGATGTCTGCAAATGCACCTGGCAGCCGATGCCTGTTCTTTGAGATCCATCTCAAAGCTCGGAGTTAAGAAGCTGATTACTCCCACGGCTCACCTGAGCTACCAGCTGGGCTCTGGTGGTTTTCTGTTAATGCCATTATCTCAGCGCTGGGACTCGACACGGTGACTGAGGGGATGCAGAGAGGAAATAGGCGCTTTGGGTTGTAATGAGGAGAAGCATTTACATGGCCAATTGTCACTTTACACAAGCGATTCTATCCCGCCTGCAGGCCCTGGCGGGTCAATGTCATGCCCCTGTGGTTCTGAAACCTTTCTGGAAAGGGTCTGTGCTTTACCAGGCAGCCTCTCTGGGGCACGCAGCCTTTATGTTTACGATGGTACCACGTAAAAAAAAAAGTAATGATCTCCATATTAGAAGTAATAACTTTAGATTTCTGTATTTACCTCCAGTGCTGTAATCTTTCTTTTCATGCCTGAATTCCTTTCCTCCTTTGCTTCCAAGTGCTTGATACTTGCTCCTCCACTTCTCACATCCAAAGGATGTCTGAGGCTTCGATGCTTCTGCCCTGGACCTTCCAAAAGAAAACAGAAATTGTGTAATTGTCCTAGCTCATTTTTCTTGGCGTTTAATATTGCGATGGAACTCGTGGGCCAGTCCTGGCTCGGCTCAAGCTGGAAAGGGAAGGGCAGAGGTTAAAGGTTTCTGTAAGTGCCTGCTGGCGTTCCCCTGCAGGGCAGGCACACGGTAACTGGAGCTCAGGCTGCAGAGCGTTATGGAGAGTTAAGAATGGACAACAGAACTGGGTTATGAATTCCCAGCTTCATTAAAAGACCCCAAAGCAACTTGCACTCCATTGTACTCCAATAAATCTAACCGCAGAGCACATAAGAAGCTGGGCTCTGGTGCTTATGACACAATTTAATTCTCTTGCATTCCTCCTGCATGCAATTTTGTTGCTAGGCAGTGGGCTTGATATTACTCTGATTTAAGGTCCTTTGAAGGCCTCTCCACTAACACTGCTGTCTGTCTTGCTGCAGAACGTGCGTCGCCTCCTGCAGAACCCCAAGGTGACGGAGTTTGACGCTGCCCGGCTGGTGATGCTTTACGCCCTGCACTACGAGCGGCACAGCAGCAACAGCCTGCCGGGGCTGATGGCAGATCTCAGGAACAGGGGCGTGTCAGAGAAATACCGAAAGGTAATTGCAGCGTTACTCCTTCAGCTGGATGAACGAGTGGGACAGGAGGACATGGAGGTGGAAAATCACTGTGAATGGCTGTAAAGCTTGCCCGCTTTTTTGTTGAATTGCACCACACCTTGCAGAAAGAAGCCTGAGCTTGGCTGGGGCCCGCAGGTGTTACTTTAAAAGGCATAACTAATTACTTAATTTCCATTTCCCAAATCAGTGATATTATGAAGGACTGAATAAAACAGAGATGGCAGGCACGCCAGGAGTGTGCTAGGACGGGTGTGTGGCATGTAAACGGGGCCCGGAACATGCTTCCTTTCTCCTTCTCCTCTTCCTTCCCACCCCTTTTCCCCAGCTCCTGCTGAGTAGGCAATAGCTGCTGCAAAGGGCTCTGGAGACTGTGAAAGGAGCTTGGCTGGGCGGGAGAGGGTGGCAGTGCTTGGCAAACGCAGAGAGCAGCTGGAGAGGAGGTGGAGAAGCAGGATGATGTCATGTTGTGTGGAAGATCTGCTATCGCTGCAGCAGACGATGGAAATGAAAGCCTCTCTCCTTATGCAGGCAGTGTCACAGCAGGCTGACTGGCTTGGTGGATGTGGGGAATAATTCATCTCTTCCCCCTTCCCTCCCTCTGTGCTGCATTATCTGCTTGGGATCAATCTCCCCAACTCCCTGGTCATGATTCCAGTACCTCCATTGAGCCTAACTAGCCAAAAAGCTGCCTGGAAGCTGGTTTCCCAGGTTAACAGGCTTCTGGTTTTGCCTCTCTCTGTACAGCTGGTGTCTGCCGTTGTGGAGTATGGAGGGAAACGGGTCCGGGGCAGTGACCTGTTCAGCCCCAAGGATGCTGTAGCCATCACCAAACAGTTCCTCAAAGGACTGAAGGTATGGATCTGCCACAGATGAAACAACGATAGTTTTAGTCAGCAGTCATGGAGCAGGACTTGCATGCAGTGCAGTGCCACGTGCCATGGATTTCAGAGATTTAATCATAAGTGCACTGGGCTTTTAGGCCATAATTCTCATTGAAGACAATGGGATTTAGTTACTGAAAAGCCCCTCTAAATCTGGACATCAGTGGTTAACACTTGCTGGAACCATCAGATGATGATGTGCCATTGCTGATCTCTCTCCGCCTGCTGCCGTGCTGTATTAATTCATAACAAGAGCTTCTCTTGCGCTGTAGGGTGTCGAGAATGTGTATACGCAACACCAGCCTCTCCTGCAAGAGACACTGGATCAGCTCATCAAAGGGAAACTCAAGGACAGCCAGTACCCCTACCTGGGTCCCAACACTCTCCGTGACAGGTATGTGGGGCAGAGCTGAAATACATCTGCTCCTCCCATGCTGCCACTTGCTTTGTTGTTTGCCTGGAGATGAGCAAAACTTAGGCTTGGCAGAGAAATGACTTGCTTCTGTAGGTCCGTCTTGTGTTCTCAAGTAGATGCCGTGGAGAGGGCTATTAAGACTGAATTATGGTTGTCTCTTCTTGCTGGCCGAGGTGTGACATTCCCATTGTAAGGCCTCAGGTAAAGGATAATGCCACTGCACCAAGCTGCCAGGATGTTCACATGATGGATTTCAATATGCCCCCTAACTTCACTCCATGCCATCTGGCGTTTATTTGTAGAGTACCAAAAATAGTCCAACTGCAAGCTCTTCCTTCTGAGCCAGTTACTATTCCTGATGAGGATGGGATCTTGCTGAATATGGCTAATAACTGTAATTGAAAAGAACTCTGGTTCTAGCTGAATGTGCTGGAGCTGAGCTAATCTGTTGTCAAAGAAGTCATTAAGGGTAAATGTGGGCCTCGGAGTGAGGGCACTGACTCAGAAGGAAGATGACAAGTTGTCCTTGACGGGCATTCTGTACCAATCACTCCTTTCTTTGGTACCGCCGTTTCCTTTCTGTAAATTAAGCTTCTGCAACGTACCGGTTAGGTATTTTTTATGCCTTCTAGTGGTAGTGTCCTTTCAGAAGAGCCTGCTGTTGCTCTGCTTCCTTTGGGTGATCCGTGGTGAGGCATCCCAGTGGTTCTCTGAATCTTCTCCAACGGCTGTTAAACGCCCCAGGGTTCTGTGGAAGATGTGTTACTTGCAGCATTAGAACAATCGTCGTTCCCTTCACACGCCATGTATTATTGGCTTTTTATCAGCAACTGCCACATTTTTAGTGAAGCAGAAAATAAATTCAAGGTGGTAATTCTCAACAAAGGAGGCGACGGTTGCAGGGCAGCGAGGGTTCAATGAAAACCAGAGAGTCATTTGGAGCTGGAGAGGAGGAGAGCTGGGGACCAGGGCTCAGCAGTGTCAAGCGGGTGGGAGCGGCAGAAGCATGGCAAAGGGCGAGCGTTCGTGTCTGCTCTCTGTGAGGTGCACGCACACACTGCTCGTCCTCCTTAGCCCTGCCTTGGGGCATTGCCATACAGCTGATGAAAGCAAAAATGGATTTTGTAGCAGGGAGGCACCCAAATTCCACCCCAGGCTGACAGCAGGGGATGTTAATAATTTTATTTATGGATAAGAAAGAATTATAGTCATACAAGAAACAATTTATTTGTGTATATCCCTGATAGACCAAAATAATATCTGCCTTGCTCCGGATTTTCCCTTTAAAATAAAATGTGGAATTTTGGATAGAGTGGATGGGTGGTTTTAATAGGTGTGAAATATCAAGGCCCTGAGCAACAGAAATGCTATTTCCTCTGTCCTTGAAACCAGCTCGTGACTGAGGTGGATTTCAGCCCAACAAAAAGAGGTTGAAGGATGTGATTGGTGGTAGATCCACGATGAGACCTGC
Source organism: Stercorarius parasiticus (assembly GCA_013396915.1). Classification (NCBI taxonomy): domain Eukaryota; kingdom Metazoa; phylum Chordata; class Aves; order Charadriiformes; family Stercorariidae; genus Stercorarius; species Stercorarius parasiticus. The sequence goes on along the minus strand of VWZL01001507.1, from coordinate 97,718 downwards.
AGAACAGCAGTAACTGCATCCAGGCATCTCCGACCTGGGTTTGTTCTCAGCAAACTAGAAACAAATGGTCTTCTGACCTTTACCTTCTCTTTTTCAGTTCCCACTGGCATTTTCCTGAGCTGTCTGTCACTTATATTTCTCTAAGCGTTTCCAGGAAAGAGCACAGCAACCCGCCCCTGAGAATCCTGCTACAAAGAACATGCAAATAATTATTTGGGGGACCATGAGAAGGGTTTCATTCCTACCTCGAACTGAAGGAAAACAGCAGTTGGATGAAGGGAAATGGAGTTTGCACCTCCCTCCCTTCTCTGCAGTGGCTACAGCCATGTCTCTTGGCTAAAAGATGGTGAATTTTTCCCGGTCTTCCGATGGTCTGGGGTTGTCCCTGGGACAGTGGCCGGGTCCAGCGGTGCTGCTGCTGGGTCAGATGTCTGCAAAATGATCAAAAGCGTCAGGGCACATGGTTATTAGGGTTGTTTCCTGATGGGAATGGTAGATCTTGTTGAGTTTAAGATGTAGGACCTGTAGGAATGAGGGTCTGTAACTGACAAAAAATAGGCACCTAAATACTTTTCTGTCTGGTCTTTACTTGCCACAGCACTGTGCTCCCTCTGGAGTACCAAGAAAATGGGGGCTCATCTAAAGAAAGGGCTTTGTTATTAAGTTTGGGAGAAAAAGGCCACTTGATGGTTTTTCCCTTCGTGCCAAACCAATTGAGCGAGGAATTTAAATTTAATAATTTCATGAAACTTGGTATAATAAATCACAGCCCAAGGCAAACGGGGCTACACTGTCTTCTCGCTCTCTGCTTTCAGAGGGTGGTGTCACCGTGATTGGCAGCAGTTCAGCAGAAGGTCAGGGCAAAAGGCTTTGTGTTTTTTGATCAAAGGGACGCAGTTGCTTGAACAGCAAAGAATTTGAAAGGATTCTTTTTAACTATTTCTTTCTGTATTAAACATTGCATTGTTGCAAGGGAGCTTCTGCTCCAAATTGGCAGCAGTGAAGGGAAGGGGAATCTTTGCAAAGCACTGAGCAGGGTTCCGAGAAGAGAGCAATAAGCAATTCTGCTTTCTTTTGCTTCTCCTTTATTTCCTGCTGTTAAGTATCATCCTTGTCTCGTACGCCGTCAGCCCGCAGCCCCTCTCACCTTGCTGCTGACAGCACTAGCCAGGAAAGCTCCTGAAGCCTCCCTCCGTCACAGGGGTGCGTGGGAGCCCCGGCTGTGTTACATGCCTTGCGAAATCCCTCCCGAGGTGTGTGACCCTGCGCTCTGCTCCCCAGAGCCTCCCCTTCGAGAGGAGCTTTCGCTTTGTTTATGCTTTGACCCGGGATTTTCTCTGGTAGGGCATTTGTCCCGACCAGGCCAACCGGGCCTGACGGTGCTTACCTAAGACGGCAAGAGTCCACCTCTTACAAAATCAAGGTTGCCATCAGACCACGAGGCAGCTCCGTCGCTGCGACAGTTCTCAAAGCCAAACGTGGGTCCTCAGCGTTTTGCAGGAACCAGGCAGCAGCCCGTGAATCCGCAGTAGGAAAAGTCCCGGGGCATCCAGGTGGGACTCGCCTCGTTCCGTGTCTCTCTCAAATTACCACAGTTACTCACCTGCTTACTGAAAAATCTTCGAAAGACTGAAAATCTTGGAAACCTTGTCTGAAAGCCCGTCAAAGTTCTGACTTAAACGTGGAACATGAGAACTCACCGATATCTAGTTTAGAGTATTCCATGGCTGGACGCGATCTTTCTCCCCCTGATTTTGTTGAGGGGAAAGTTCCTGTTGACTGCTTGAGGAGAGGAAGAATTTGGAGCCATTTAGAAATGTCTGTAGCTGACACACATCTAGAGGGATGGCTGAGGTATCTCCTTAGGCAGCGAGTATAAAATCTCCTTTTTTGGAAGCATTGGCTTGCAGCATGTGATGTGGAATTGGCTGTAGGCTTTTCCATCTGAGCTCACACACACTGCCCTAAAGATTAGGCAAAGTAGCGCTATTGCTAAATCATATAAATTATCTTGTGTTCAGTATGGCTTGTGTTTTGTGGATTTTTTTGAAGGCAAAACTCTTGACTGTGTCCTTGTTTGTTCAGGGAAGTTGCTTTTTCCTCCTGTCTGAAGTGTTTGAGCATTTAGCTGTTAAATTGGCAGTTAACCCGAGGAGATACATAGCCACATCCACAAATTGGGTCTGAGGCGCGCAGCAGCTGGAGCGAGCGCTGCTGTAGATTGCTTTCCTGCTAATCCTATAACAGTCTTGGGGTTTCTTCCTATTCCAAAATTGCTTATTATTTGCCCTTGATATGAGCAGTAATTCCCTGGGCACTTCATGAGAACACCAAGATCCCTTTGTTCCTCCTGTGGTAGCTTGTCTCTGCGTGACTTCCCTCGCTCCCGCTCTGTGCGAAACCTGCGGGGTAAATGCCGGAGGCTTTGAGCAACGCACCTGAAGTGGGAGAGGGGCTGTGGTTCTGCCCCCACTCCCCCACGCCAGGCTTAATCCTGTAAGAAAGGCAGCAGCGATACAAAAGTAAAAATAAGCACGTTCTGTGCTGCGCTCCTGTTACTTAGCAATCACAATGCACGGGAAATAGCGGCAGACCAGGGTATAATGTCCAAGCTGGAGGTTTTCTTACCTCCGACCCAGCACCTTGGAGGTATTACCAGTTTAGTCTGCAGCCCAGGGTAGATATCAGCTCTCCCGTGCTTGGATTCTCCTTCTTTCTGGATTTCTCTGTTTGGCATCTTTTTAGTATAGGTTTTTCTGGATGTCAGTCAATCTGTTCCTCTCTTTGTACAAAGATTCTCCACCACAACAAAACCCGCTAATGCGCAGCAACAAAGCCATGCGCGAGATGTAACCCAGCCTCGCTGATCGAGGATGGCAGAGAAATGTTACCGCGGTTTGTGATGGGATCACCAGGCTGTTCACTCTCCTGAGCTTGGATGGTGCCAGCTGCTTCGTAAAATGTACAGAAATGACTTAAAGGGCAAAGGAACCATTTTCTTGTTCTTGTACAGCATCAAGCACGGGGGAATTCTAGGAGAAAGCTGCGCGAAGGCCTGACTTCAGGGACTGTCCAGTGCATCGGCGATGTGGATTTGCAGGACTGGTGTCGTGGGGACAGTGAAAGGCGATGGCAAATATAAAGGCTGGTACACATTAAGATATTCCGGAGGAGCATATGGGAGCTAGCCACGCAACGCCGGCATCTCAGTTCCTTAGGTCTTTGATAGTTCTAACCAAAAATGCATAGATGATGGTACCAGGTGGATTTCAGTCTGCACAAGGCCTCTCGGTAAGAAGGTGCCTGGTTTGCTGCTTTGTTGCTCCAGTGATGCAGTTACTAACGGTATCTTAACCCTGTGGGTCCCACCTGAGTGTTGGAATTTGGGGAAATGCAGCTTTCTCATCCCAAAAGACATTCTCCGTGAGAAGCGAGGTGTGGCGTGACCTACTTGGCACACCTTTTACATGCAGCACGATAAAAGTGGGCTTGTAGAGATTTTAGGTATATTTTTTCTGACAACTGACAGCAGCTTATCAATTACTTCATTGCTGTGCGTTCCTTTTCCTTTGATTTCCCTCCCCAAAATACTCAGGCACATTTGCATCCGGTTTCCAAAGCCATACGCCTAAAGTGACAAGGTACAGCACTCTTCTGTCCCCGGGGGCTGGCTCAGTGACTCGTGTTGTCACTGGGGTGCAAAAACCTCCGTCTGCCGTAGTGAGATGCTTGAACCTGCAGAGCCTGACCGCGCGGTTGCTATATATAACCTGCTTATCTTAAGGCTGCGGTGCAGATTTCACAGGCTGTTCCTGTGCAGGGGACACGGTGCAGCTCTGTGGGGAGAGACGAGCTCGGGGAGGGGAGGGAAGATGGCACAGAGGGTGCACTGAAATCCCAGGGCAGCACTGCCTGCATCTCTGCTCCTGGCTGGAAGGGGGACATCACCTGCGGGGTAAAACAACTCGCTCTGTCCAGAGAGCGCAGGCACAAAGCATCTAATAGAGCACGTTCACTATTCCTGACTTCTCTACAAAGGATTCTAGTTTGAGCCTTGTTCCTTCCAAGGAAGGTATACGGTAAACTGCAGCTGGAAGTCTTGGGCACTATTAGAATTACTATAGTCCCCAAGGATAACAAATGTAGTACCTGCTGAAGAGCTGTACTGAATGCAACAGCTTTTTCGCTGTTGAATTAGCCATGCTGTGTGTCGCCAGAGGGTACGTCTGGGCCGATGGGGTTCCCGTGTTCCGGGCGTGGATGCTGCGGTGTTCCCTCTCCACCCCGCAAAGGGAGACGACGGCACCTTCTGCAGCATCTCTGAAATCTCCTTTCGTCTGCCCGAATCATCTTATGCAGACCCAACCCAAACCTTCTGAAAAGACTTACGGTTTGGAAGGCTCTTGCTAACAAAGGTCACTTTGGGAAGGGGTGTGTGCTAATCTTTTCCATTAATTTTTCTTACCTTTCTGCACCCTCTCTGGGGGCCAGGAGGCGGTTGTGTGGATCTGGTGGCAAACAGGCTTGTTCTGAGTGTCCCACACTCACGGGGGGAGCAGTTTTGCTCTTGGTAGCACTGCCTGTTCAGTGACACCAAGAAAGAAGTCCCTGATGTTCGTCCTTCCGCCATGCGTGTTGCTCCTCTGGGCAGCACCGGGTGCCGAGGGCTTTGCAGATTGGCTTCTCAGCAGGGAGTCACCAGAGACACCGAGTCCAGCTGCGTGCCGGGGTCATCCCGGTCTCATGCTCCATTTGCTTTGTCGGCGATGCAGAGCCTGCACAGAGCCAGACGAAGGCCTGCTGCCTCCACTGCTGCAGCAAGAGCTGTATTCTAGCAGGAGTACCTGCTTGGAACGCAGAGATGAGGTTTGAGACTGCAAAAGAAAGTTAAAATTGTGTCGAGACTTGGCTGCTCTGACACAAGCGGATGACTGACAGGATGAGATCCTCACCTTTTCGCTCTAGGTTCTGCAGAAAGCGTTCTCCCAGCTTGTCGGTGGCAGCAGAGCTGATCTATGGGTTGCTGTCATGGTTTGGGCCGGACTCGCCGCTGAGGCGAATGGCAGAGCAGGACAGTTGCGAGCACGTTCTGCTCTCCCTGGGAGTGGGAAACTTCAGTGACTGGGGAAGGTGGTGCAAGGAAGGTGCAGAACGTGGAGGGCATGCGGCTGGGTTTGTGTTTTGTCAGATGAAGGCACTTCCCTCCGTCCCCCCTTTCCCCTCCTGCTACTTCTCTGTAAGATCCTGTGTTTCTAGGCTGGCTCAGGAATGTAACCTCCGAGGTAAACTTACAAATCCCAGGAGTTCTGTAATCAGCCAGCAAAACTGCAGCTGATCCGTGCCCTTCAAAGCAAGCCCGAGAGGTGTGAAGCACCACTGTTGTCCTCATTTGGCTCCTGAATTGATCTTAATTTAACAGCCGCAGCAGCTTCCCGATCATGCATTAAACATTGGCGTATGTGTCATGGTGGAGCTCCACAGGGATGCAGCGTGGGGGTGTTGCTGAGGAGGCTGTTAAGGACCGTTAGCACGTTGTGTAAATGTTTAGGAGAGGCAATGTTTTAAAAGCGATTTAATGGGCTACACATTGTTGTCAGCCTTGAGCCCAGCACATCACAGAAATGAGACATGGTCTGGGGAGAGAAATCAACAGCACCGTTGCCTCCGTGCCTGTGCGTGGTACAGGATTTATGTGTTTTCTCTGATCCCTTCTCAACATTTGCGTCTTTATTGCAGGCCCCAAGACATTATCGTGTTCATCATCGGAGGGGCGACTTACGAAGAGGCGCTGACTGTCTATAATCTTAACCGCACCAACCCGGGGGTCCGGATCGTCCTGGGTGGGACCACGATCCACAACACAAAAAGGTAATAACAGTATTTTTTACCGTGGATTCTGTGTATGTAAATCTGCTGACGTGAACAGGAATTTGCGACGCCTGAGGGATCTTCATCATGCAGTAAAACACAGAAACGTGTGTAAACGGTCAGAGCCCAGCTCTGCCTATTATGGCTGAGGGACATATTACCAAGCGGAAGGTTTAATGTGCATTTTTCTGATTTCAAGTGCAGGGAAGTACATGTGTAGAGTTTTTCCCGCTTAAAATTCACCACACACTCCAATATGAATGAGAAGCCAGTGCAGCACGCAGGAATTCAAAACTGACCTGCGGTCTTATTGCTCCTGTTGAAATCTGGAGCAACTGCATTTGATAGCAGCAAAGTTAACGTACCTATGATTAGAACTGAGCTCTAGGATTACACTGCTAGCAGGCTCCCTGCCGCCCACAAGCCTGCAGAGTATTGGCTGGGTCTTTTGCATTTCTCCCTGGAGAACGGAGGTTTCTTTACTGGTTTGCCATACGCTCCGAGTTGCCTTTCCTGGGAGGCCGGACATTTGTAAGGGTTTAATCCCTCCTGGAGCTGAGCGATGCCGGGGAGCACCAACCACGCCGACCCTCATTGATCCTCTCAGTCTCCGTCCCTGGGGTGTCCCAGCAGCTGCCGACGGAGCTGGAAGGGCTTGTTTTGGGCAACGCTGGTGGTTTTCCACCCTGCACTAAGCTGAGTGAGCCATTCGTAAGGGTCTCAGTCGGGACTTACAGAGTCAGACGGCTTGTACAGAAACCTGCAACCGTTTTGCTGTAGCTGCCCAAAAATTCCTATCAATGTGGAATGCCTGGTTTATTTCCTATGAAATGTCTGGTTTATAAATACAAATCGTGTTTCCTGAACCCAGATTATTCATCTGAGTAACTGAGCACAGGTGGAAATTTAGACCAGGTTGTGGATTGTTTCCCATCAGCACGACTTGTTGCTTGCCAAGCAAAGGAGCAGGAATTCTTTCAATACGTGCCTTGCTCCTTTCCACCACTCCGTGTGTCCCTGTTCCTAACGACGCTGCCGTGGCCAGGGGCCGATGGGTTATGGGAAGGAGGGTAGGGCAGGAATGTGACAGGTGACCCACATCCCTCCCATGTGTCCCAGCAGGAAGCGCGGTGAAATCTAAGTCCTGGGAGAGTCCCTGGCTTTGTCCAGCAGCTGCTCGGAGCTCAAAGGGAGCTCCCGGCTCTGAGCTGGGGCGGAAGGAGATCTCCGACATTACCGCGTGGAAACGCAGACAAAGTACAGTCCTGCAACAGGAAGGAAAAGTTACGCTGCTCAACATTTGGGATGAAATTTTCAGAGCTGATTAACAGCTTTGGGTGCCTGAGCAGTCTCCTGGAGTTCAGGAAACACACGCTATTAACACCACAGGCGTATGTCAGAAATACAGCTGTCAAGCACTTCATTGATCTCAGTTACTGACAGGTGGACTCGAGTGTAGCGAGCAGGCTAAAAAATGGCTTGGTTTTCAGGCCATATACGTGCATTGCTGCTGCATCAGAGTCCAGTGTGATATTTATAAAATCCTTGCACTTTTGCCCTTCCTTTTCATGCCTGTAAGGGATCTTCAGGCTCCAAAGCTGCCTGCACAGAAGCAGTAACAATTCTCTCGCAAGGAAATCCAGTGTCTCCTATCATCACTTGCTCAAAAAACTGCCCAAACCCTCCGAATTCACAGCCCGCTCTGAAATTTGGCCCGTACTTTAGCTTAGTGTCAGATGATTGGAAAGCTGCTGAACTGATGCTAGCCCAGCAGCAAATTGCTTTTATGAACTGGGTTACAAAGGCAAGTCTGTATTAGCCCACATATCGACCAATTCCGTCCCAAATTACCCAGCTTCCTCAACCTTCTGCTTTACAAAGTAGCCTTTGAACTAAATCCTGGTTTAGCCAAGCCTAGAAATAGCAAGAAAAAGAGACCCGCGGACACAGTAGCTGCTCTTCGATAAAAAGAAAGAAGTTAAATAAATTGTCATCTTGCAAGGATGCAAAAAAACCTGGTTCATATTCAGCCTGGCATCCGCTGTAACCTCGTAGTCTCCCCCCATGCGTTTGGAGGCTGATTTTGACATCTACCAACACGCCCGCATTGAACTTTTACCAGCATCTGTGCTGCGAACCTGGATGGTGCTGTCATCACGCCACGCTAAACACGACACCCAGAGTAAGTGGTAAGGAGGTCTCTGGGATGCTGTAGGTTTCCACACCATATTGGAGGTTGAGGCCTGCCCCAAAAGTGTATTGGTGCAACAGATTCAGCAAAAACTGTCACTGGAAGGGGGGAACAGAGAAAACTCACCAGCGTTTTGAGTAGGAGAAGGAATAGTGTGGCGAGGAGGAGGGGTGGGAGGAGGTGGTTTGAGCTTTAGGTTGGTGTCCCAGCTCTGCTGTTGACCTGTTGGGTGACGTTGGGCAACTCTCTCCTTTGTCTATACGCACCAGGAGGTCTCTGAGCAGGGACTGTCTCTCACTTCTGCTTTATGAAGTTCAGGATTTGCAGCTATGTCCTTGGGCTCCGCGTCTTAGATTTGTGCTGTAATGAGTGACATTAGCTAGTTAGGGCTTCTGCCGCGACTACGTTTTGGCGCAGTCTCTGAATTATTTACAGAAAAACTAGGATACTGTATCAAAATTTGCATTTCAAAGAATGAAGTGAAAAAAAAAAAAAGAAAGAAAAAAGAAAAATGTTGCTTTTTAAGGTCTGACTACTCCAGAGTCCTGCCCGGGAACTCCTGATGGGGACTGTCGAGGGTCCCATTCTACAAATAGCCCTGCCCCAAATGATTTGCCTTTCCCTAGTGGCTTGAATAAGATTTCCTAAATGATGAGAGGCCACATTCATAATAATAATAATACTAAAAATCAGAACTTTTGAGTCAGTAATGTCGCGCCCTCTCCAAGGGAAGGCTGGCCCGTTGGCTCCCACACGCAGAGGAGGAGCAGCCTGGGCAGAGCAGTGAGCCCACGCACTCAGGACACCCCGAGAAATTAAAAAGTTTCCCCTCCAACAAGCATTAACCGCAATTCCAGCTAAGTGCGTGAGGGTCACGGCTATTTCAGCAAACACACCGAGGTGTCTGATGTGAGGAAACCTAGATTTTATTGTCCTAACTCCTCCAGTAATCCACTGGCCTTCCTTTAATGAACTGTGGCTTATTTCTGCTGGATTAGGGTTGATATGTCACAATAAACAAGGAGATTTTTATATTAATGCGCTGAGCAGCCCGTGTAAGCACACTAATCCTGTGCTTTCATTGTTCTTACCAGCCCAACTTAAATTGTGATCAACATCTGCGTTTATAGGGTGAGGGATGGCTTAAGGGATATCCATTCCGCTTTTTTACAAAGCGGGAGACAAACAAGCCTTTGGAGCTGGTTATGTTGTTAGAGCTGTATATTTGCGGGAAGCTTATCTGTTTAAAAGACCATCTGCATTGTCCAGTGAATATAACCTAAGTAGATGCTTTGAAGTGGGGGGGTGAAAAATACTCTATGTGGGGGATGAAAAAAGCAACATTCCGTGTTTGCAAAGAGGGTCCCGAAGTGGGCAGAGAAGGTACCTCCTTAAAGTTTCCTTGCGCTGCACAGTCATGCCAAGGAGAATCTGTCCCTGTCGATCTTTATGGATTTATATCCATATAGATGCAGAATAGGGGCAGGCGTCTAATAACAAAGTTCATATCCTGAAACGAGGCATGTAGTCTAAGGGATTCCTTATCAATAAATCAGGCTGCAGAAGCTGGCAGGCTCTGCTGTCGAGTTTATTGCCCTATTTGAAAAGATCCCAGTGGTTTTACAAGGTATGAGAAAAATTTTGTTGCTTGTCTTCCCTCCTCTGCCTCTAACAGATAAATCCATGCAATGCACCTATTCCTTGGCCTCTGTCCCGACATCACCCAGCGAGAGGTTGGGAACGCAGCTCAGGTCTTCTGTGCCTGGCTGCAACCGAGAGTTGGGAGAAAAAAAATGCATGAAAGCAGCAGGGGGGCTGAAAAGTCAAGTGATGAAAGCCAGAGAAATGCAGAAATCCAAAGATCAGAAAATCTCTTTGATTGCGCGCGCTCAGTTTGGCTGCAGCTGAGGCCGTAAATCTGGCCCATCTCAGTTTACTCAATTCTTTTTTTTCCTCCGTTCCCGTTAACAGGCGACCCTCGTGCTGTTAAGTCTAGGAGGGTGTACAGATATGCGTTTGGTAAGAATTTGAGATTCTTTGAGAAACACCAGCAGGGTGGAAAAAACCCTGTTGTTGTCAAGGAATTTTCAGTGTTTTTCTAATCAAACCAGATTGGCTGCCTCTGGTACTTCTGAAATTTTGGCAGCCCTACTAAAAATACTTCTATTATGACTTAATTGTCGAAAAGGTAAAAAAACCTTCCTGGACGCGTTTTTCTGCGTGACGCAGCGCCGTGCCCGGCATGTGGGACGGAAACGCCACATCTGCCCCTTTGATGCCGTTCTTCTGCAGCCGCACCACCGCATCCGGGCACCGGTCAAACCACTTGATAAACGAAGACCTGAGCGTAGAGCTCCTGTCTGGCTTCTTTCCTGCAACATAACAAGCTGTAACAGAGGGGCTGAAAGGCTGGGGATTATTAATCATATGTTCTTTAAAAAAGACATATGTAATATGTATTTAAATTGTATTTATGGTGAAAGTGAGAGGTCTTTCTTGACTTGGTGCCATTCCTTAACTGACCGTAGCAACATCTATAATTGCCTGCAGGAACCAGATAAATTTGGGAAAAACTGGAGTTAAATCTGTGGGTTTTCAGTTCCTCTCCAAAACACTCTTTAAGTTAAGATTTGTGGAGGGTCATGACATCTTAGGGATTAGGGCAAGGAGAGAAAAGCAAAGAACACAATTACCAGACTTCAAATTGAAGAGGTCAGAGCTTCTGGTGTGGCTGGCAGTGCCTCCCGACTGCTCCCCTTCTCTGGGCTGGAAGCTAGGAAGAAGTGGCTCTGGCTTGCCCCGCTTCCTGAAGAAAATTCAAAGCGAAGGAGCTGATTCCTTGCTGTGGCAAACGGTTTCACCACCAGTCCCATGGGCAACCAGCTCTCATCTTTGCCAGCACAGGCAAACGGATCTCAAAGAAATTCTGCTGGGTTTGGAGGAGAAAGGGTTAAAAAATGATCAATAATCAGCTAAAAATGGAAGATGAAGACCAGGAGGAACATCTGGCGCATGGGGCTGACTCATCCAGAGCACAGGTTAAGCCCAAACCTGCTGTGACTAATCCAAGGGGATCTCTAGCCTGACCCACTTACCCACTTACAGCAATAGCCTGGTGGTGCCGAAGACAGTGCTCCGCCGGTGGAGCCTGGTCACCGACTACCTGTGCCCACGGGAGGAGTGGTTGGACCCGCTGCGGTTCCCGCTTCCTGCAGAGGGAGGGTTTGGAGTACAGCGGAGAGATAAGTTCAAATTCTCCTTGATATTCGCACTCTGATCCGAGGCTTTCCCAGCCGGAGCTGGAGGAGCTGTGACCGCTGCGACAGATGCTCTCTGTGTTTCTCGCAGAGTCCTCAGGGTCCAGGGAAATAGCAGCAGCCGCAGCACGGTGTGTTTTTCCGCACTCCAGCTCACCTCTATGCCACAGGTGGGTTTGGCTCTTCCTCCGGACGGGGAGGCCTTCTGTGCAGGAGATGCTCAGAGGTGGTCGTGCTGCCCACTTTCAAGACCTGCGTGAAGTCTAAAGGGACAGTGTCTCACTGCGTCCCCCTCTCCACAACATAAACTTTCTCCCCAGATAGCAAGTAAACAGGATTCCCCTTTAAAAATAAAAGCAAGTCATTCTCTGTGAAGAACTCAAGTCTGCCTGACTCTAATGCCTAAAAATAAAACTGGAGGAGGGAGAGCTCTCTCGCTGTAATCACGGAGCTGAATGACCGGAGTGCAAGCAATGCTCCTGTGCACCTCTTGTAAATCAGGCTGCTGCCCTCCCAGAATGCGTATTTCTAAGTGGCGCGGTGTTGAGATCTGGAATTTGGTGCAGGCATTTGCATGAGATGTTATTTTTTAATTTTTATTTTTTTCTAAACCCTCTTGATTCACAACCTGGGCAGTTAGTCCTGGTTTAGACCTGGTTTAGGGGAATCACATTTGTGTAGGATTCGTGGTATTTTTTTTAAAAAGCATTAATGTTCAGATAATTGACCATCATATTGAAGGAATGAGTCAACCTAGAAACTGGTAGCACTGTATCGCATTGCCAGAGTAACCATCTTCCTGGTAACACGTCCTCATTGGATCTTCCGTGGGAGCGTTGCTGTGGCTTTGCGAAGAATTCAGCTGCCTCCCAAACTGGCAGGTGGAGGTAACTGCGACCAGGGCTTCGTTTTGGGTACAGTCACAGCTCCTTTGGCTTTGGAGGCTTCTCGTGCAGATGTCCAGGGATGTCACCTGAAGGTTCACTCGCTGGTGTCATGGCCCAGGAGCCGTATCAGCACAGAGAGAGGAGGGTCTGGGGGGTGTTTGCAGGACAATACTCCAGACAAGTCACCTGAAAGACAGATGTGGGGAGCAGGAGCTGTCGCTTGCTGGGGAAGCTGGGACTGGCTCCAAGCTTCGGTCCTAGTCCGATGCCCACCTCTGTAGGCTGTGCTCCCGTCTGGCTTTTGCGGGCAGGAGTGCCCTACGAAAGCATATAAAAGCCTAGAATCAAACAAAAACAATGCAAGGAGCTTTAAAGCATTATTCTTTCAAAGGTTGGTTTTTTTCGTCTTGAAAGGATTGAATTAGTCTCAAACCTTAACCCACTTTTAGACCTATTTAAACAACTGTGTTTCCAAGGTTTAGCCCTCCTCGCTCTGGCGAGCTCTGCTGGATTAAGCTCCGCTGTGCTCTATGTGGCAGCGCTGAGGCCGCCAGCGTGTGGGTGAGATGCACGATATATACCAACAACAAATATATATATACACACACAGCAACAATACGTACCGCTCTGTACGTGTACCTACGCCTCAGCCTGCTGTGCGTACCCGTCCACCCCGATAAGAAATGGATCTGTGCTCATCGCAGGTGTAAGCCTGGAAACTGAAACGCTGTGACATGTCTCAGGGATAAAATTGGCCTTTGAAACCTGCCTGGTGACAGAATGGGTGAAATCCATTTTGCAGATGCATCAAGGTAGAAATCATCTCTCTTGCCACCAGCACCATGCAACCAGCAGCACACATTCTTTGCTGGCAAACAGAGTTGCTTCCACGGTGATGGTGCCTCCAGCCGTGTCCATACAAGGCTTTTGAGACGCACTTCAGAAGCATTCCAGAGCGGGACTTTCCAAACTATCAAATGCTTCGCCTAACTCCGCTCCCAGAGACGTAACGGGACTTAAGTGGAAACAGATTTGGGCTAGGACTGAACGGTCTTGCAAATTCTGAATTCAGGATCTCAGGATCTGAACCAGAGCAAGACACAGAGCCCAGCCCTCCTGGCTCCCGGACGTTTCGTTCACTGCTGCATGTTCAACGCCTGCTTCCACCTTTTCCCCTCTGCAGTTGGCCAATGCCAGCCCCCAGCAGCCCATCCCCACCTGATAATTTTGTCCTTGAGACGTGATTCATCTATTCAAATGTGTCTCTGAAAGTCTTGTCTTCTGGTTTTTGTCCGGAACCGTTGCTCTGGTGTGCGCTTGAGCCGTTCACTTGACTTTATAGGGCAAACTTGTACCTAAATCTCAAATTGACAAGTTCCTTGGGGTCTAGCCCTCAGACTCCCTTAAGTTTCCGTGGACAACCATATGGGCTGGGATGAAGCTGAGTGTGTACATAAGCATTTTACTGAGTTAAAACTTCCGTGAGATGCGTCTGAATGAATGGTTAGTGCCCAGAGGTTTCCCTGTGTCTCATTATTTAGATTTGAGCGTGGTCTAAAGAGGCTGGAGATGGGAGGGAGGGTCTCGCTGTGGATGTGAGTGCTGGGAGGAGGCCGAGGAGCTGGGGCCGGAGGCACAAGCAGTGACCCGGGCTGCTGGAGGGGCTGCTTTCCAGAAAGCCCTGGCTGTGAAATGTCAAGGATGCCTCAGCAGGAGGTTTCCACCCTGCCTCTTCCTGCCTTATCATCCACACAGGAAGACTGAGAGCGAGCAGAAAAACAAGCCTGAGCCCTGGCCTTCCTGGCTTTGTGACTGGAAGGCGAGCGGGGCTGCCAGCACCTCCAGATGCTGAGCTGAGCCCACGAGGAGCGGCTGCCCTCGCGTTGGAAGCCTTACCCTTCGTGGGGAGAGACAAGAGACCTCCTGGGGTTTAAGGATGAATGGCCACGTTCAGAGAAGATGCTGACCTGGTGATCCATGCTGGGAGATTTTGGTCCCTGGGGCAGGTCATTGCAGTCCCGTAGCTTTGCACTTTGATCTCCCTCATTGAATTCATCCTGGCTGGTGGGAGGATCTGTCGCTGGAAAATGGGAGTGTTCGCCAAGGCTGACATTCACTTATTTCCTCTTGGCTTAGTGTCTCCTGTCTGTTGCTGTCCCAGTCTGAGGACATTTCCCCTTGCAAGCAGCTGGAGTAGGTCAGTCAGAGGGTGATCCATCCACCCTGCCCCTGTCCCTCGAGTGCCGAGGGAAATGGTTAGCTCCGATGCCAGCTCTCAGGATGCTGCTTTTACACTGGAGGAGACAAGTCCTGATCTGAGCGTCCCTTTGTCATGTGCCCCTTCAGGGACCTCAGTCCCTGACGCCTCCTTGGGGAGGGAGCTGCTGGGTTTGACGTGAGCCTGATGAGGGAAAGGAGCATCACCGTTGGGACTGGGATCCCCGTTTTGGGTGGGTTTTTTTGTTGGATCACATGCTGTTGTGGACAGGTCCTCTCCTCTTTGCCACCATTCTCCCCATCCTGGTGACGCCAGGGGAGAAAGCAGATGTTTTCATAGCTCTGAGGTTGTAGAGCACTTGTTAGTTTTGTCCAAAGGCTGGAGGCTGGGCCATGCGGTTGCTGTCTGTCTGCACGAGTGAAAAGTTGGCCCTTGTCTCTGCTAACCTTAACTTTGCTTGGCAGCTTCCTCGAGGAAGTTACAGCTTCGGGGTTCCGCGGCCGAAGCACCGAGAGCTCTCAAGTTACGCCAAGGTCAAGCAGCAGACGGTGAATCTTGGAGAAACCCTGTCTCGCCCATCCGGAGCTTCCACGAACTGACCGTGCAGCTTTGGAGCAGAACTGGATGTTCCTGCACTGCGCTGCTGCCGTAGCGTCCCCCATCCACGCCAGGAACCTTAACAGGCACGAGAAGCGTCTGGGCAGGGATTGCTGGAGTTGGCGTCTGCCCTGATGAACCAGGACATGCCCCAAACTGCAGCACCCTCCACGCCTTCTCCCAGGCAGAGCTCTGCACGGGACACGGCTGCGTAACAGGAATTGGAACCTGCAGCAGAGCCTGGGAGAAAGGTCGCTGCAGAAGCACTGGGTCTCTGCAGCTCTGCCGGCCGGTGGCAGAGCCGTGCACTTACTTGGTTTGTCAAAACACATGGAATGAGTCCCCTAACGAACGTCTCATGATCCTGGCCCAGACTTCTCTGTGCATCTTGGAAGGTGAAGCCCTTTGATCTGCTCAGTTGTCTGTATATTTTGAGTCCTATTAAATAACCCATTTTCACTGAACCTCTTGTCTATTAAATGATTCCTCATATCCCCTTTGTAATGCCACTGAGGTGTAATTACATTCTTAATCTTCTTTATTAACTTCTGTTTACCTTAAGAAACAAACACAACTCCGTGGCCTTGTTTTTGCTGCCACGTTGTGAACTGGGAAAGTGTTGTGATTTCTTTTTAACAATAAAAATAAATCTAGCAGTAATAAAACACGTTGGATTCAAAAAGAAACAAGGGAACTGTAATTGTGGAGCAGAGCTGGGGGCAGAGGAGGGCGGTTGGCACCCTCCTGGGCATGGGAGCTGGACCAGAAAGTGCTCCCGCTGCTCCCCGTACCCTGGCTCTGGGGAGGGTGGGGACAAGCAGGGGGAGAGCTGTAACCCAGGGCGCAGGTGTCCCGGAGGGAAACGCAGGCTCTCTGCCCCCTCAAGAGGAATTTTTTTTCAAGTTTCCTTTTATTTGAGGTACAGGAACTGTGAAAAGCAGCACAGATTAAGAGTCAAAACAGACATCAGCAGACTGGATGCCTGACTTCTGTGAACATCTTTCCCATCTCTCTTCCCATAATTAAGACTGAACCTCTGGCTCCCTGAGAGCTCTGCAGAGGATGGAAAGTACCTGAATTCACACTCATTTCTCTGGCTTAATTCCCTGAAGCAAGGTCACTCTGAGCCTGGGCGCTTGTCCATCCCAAAATCTCTCTGCAGCGCTGAAGGATTGATGGTACGTGCGCTGCGGAGCCACGCCAGGGCTCTCGCCTGAAAACACCGGGGCCAGGCCATGGGGCAGAGTTCCCATGCCATGGCATTAGGGAGCATTTCCCTTCTAGCTCAGGAGCGTCAGGCATTGTTTCGGAAGGGATGCGTACTGGTGTGGTTTCCAGTCCATCGCCTTCTTCCTCTCATCGAGGAAGCTGACACATTCAGCTCCTCTCCTCCCTGTAGGATAAAGCCCTGCAGTGCTGCAGTCCTCGTTGGGCAGGAGTTCCAGGGGCTGACGCTGTTGCTGGAGGCAGGAGACAGAGGTAGCTCACGAAACGAGGCGTTTGGTTTACTTAGCCAGCAGGCTCTCACCTTATCAGGCAGCTCAATTTCCTACCGCGTGTTGTAAAAGGTTGTGCTCCTGGTACCGGATTAAGTGGCGGATTAAGAGACTCCCACAATGTGATGTTCCATCAGCCTTTCTGAAGTGAATCCTATCTCCTGTGTGTTTCTTTTTGCAGCCTCCTTGGTACATGTTTCTGCCTCCCAGCAAAGGCAAGCTCTGTAGGTTTGGACCAAGCCCTGCCCCAGAGTCCCCAGGACCCATCCCCGCCCCCTGCAGAGTCGTGATTTCCCTTGCGCTTCCCTCACTTCCCATCAGGAAGGCTTGGAGAATCCCAGTGCCACCCTTTGCAAAGGCTCAGACAGAGCTGCCATCACGTGAGGTTGGCTGGCGGCCTTTGCATCAGTTGTGGTAAACGCTCAGAGCTTTTCAAACCAGAGCAGATAAAATATTGAAGAGAAGGGGCACAATGCTGGGGTTTGGGGTGTTTTTTCCATACGCATTTGGACCTCGTATCTCAACGCTGTCTCACCTCAGCCTCCTCCTCCTGCTTGGAATCCCACTGCTTTCCTGCCAGCAAAGTGAATCAGTCCCCAGAAACGAGACAAAATTGGGCTCTCCAGCCAAAATCCCTGCCTTGTGATTTCTGCTGGGCCATCAGCAGAGAGGCCTCCAGAGCGCTGCTCCCAGTGCAGTGGGGAGTGAAATTACTGGGCAGAACCCTCGCACTGGGACCACAGCTCCGAGCCGCGCTCCGCCAGCGCCCCAAGAGCCCTGCGCTCGCCCAGCGAGCTCCCTCGCTGCCCTGGGTCGCACCGGGGCACGGAGGGGGTGAACGAAAGATGCTGGACCTGGAGCATCCCGTCTCAGCAGAGCTCGGCTGCACCCCGATGGGCATCCCGGCTCTTACCTAGAGATTGTCAAAACCCATTCCCCGCCGGTGTCTCAGAGGCCGAGTCCTGCTCGGACACCCGGGGTATTTTCTGTGCTGCAAAGAGCTTCGTGTCCCGGGTGTCACACACACGGGCAGAGCCTGCAGCAATCTGCAGCCTGTCTCCAGGCACCCGTAAGGATTTTGCTTGCAAAGTTTTGCGCTGGTATAAAATGAGTGCACTTTAGCGATGAACAGGGAATTGGGGCTTTTGGTTCACGCAAAGCTCTAAACCCACCCTGGGCCGCGTGAGACAAGGCAGAGAACTTTACTCAGTAGTTTCTACATCTCGTTTATAACTCTGTTTAAGCTAAAGTGCACGTTAAAAATGTACCCGATCTTTGTTTAAAAACACATATTCCCAGACTGCCTGTCCTCCCTGGATTTCTTTTTTTCTTTTTAAGTACACACTGTAGCTAAAATTGGACTTGCTTCAATTTTCATCTGCTGGATTTTGCTCTGTCTTTTCTTTCTGAGCTTTCTGCCGTGCCAGTGGATGCACAGATCATACTCAAGATAATTTTAGCCCATCGTATATGCGGGGTTATTAATTTGCCTTCTGGGGGCCATGTAACTTACTGGATGGGGGGGGAAGAGAAGCTGTTCCCAGGGGCCTCCCTCTGACGTCTCAGGAAGATTCTGTTTTCCCGTCTGGAAGGAAAGGCGTCTGATGACTCTGGTTTAGGGCATCATGAACAAAAGTCCCCCCACACTGAAGAATCAGTTTCCCAGGGCATTTTCTCATGGAAAAATCATCGAGCTGAAAAGGAAACAGCAGGGCCCTTGGTAGGAGGTGGGAAGACTCTCTGCGAGGCTGGTTCCTTTATCACTCCGCTGAGCCCCGGCTTTTTGTGGCTCGGCTTGTATTGTTCCTGCGCTCACAGAGGCAAAATGGGAGAGTCCCAGTCATTCAAACGCTTGCCTCTTTCCTTGGCACGGGTGACTAATACTTGTGCAGATGGAGATTTATTGGGCAATTGCTAGGCTCCTTGCAAGATGGGAAGAGCCTTCTAATTTCTTCTTTTGGCCACAGCTTCAATCTGTTCAAGGAGCGGGAATAACACGAGAATGCGGATGGAATAATGTCCCTTGCTGTTTCCCGTACCCAAGTGCTGGAATACAAAGTGCAAGTTGCTGTTATGTGAAGGATGTGATAATAGTTTACAGAGAAAGGGAGGTGGTGCCTCTGCATGATGCTGAAACTGGATGAGGATGGAGCTAAATTAAGTTTTTGCACCAAAGCTGCTTTTTTCTGAGAAAAACCAAGTGTGGCAGCATTGAAACACTGTGCAAACATGTTTTGCTGAGTTGTTGGGGGGTTCGTTGGTTTTTTAGTATCAAAACTCTGGAGAAACTTTTCATTTAGAAAACAGCAAAACATTTTGAGACGCGTGAAATAAAAAATCCTTTTTGTTTCTAGCTTTTCCTTTCCTTGTAACTGAAGGAGTTTAATACAGCTCAGAAATGAAGGATTTTCTTCTCGTTTTATCTGCTACGTGCTGACGAAGGTGGGGCTCTGCCGGTTAGTGGCCCCAGCTACCACAAGTGATGCTGGTCCTCATGAGGGGAGAGAGTCCCTTTAGCTCTGCCCAGTACGTTTGTCCCCGGGGGAGCCTTGGGAGGGAAGCAGAGTGCTCGTGAGCGCTGCAGGGCCTGGGGACCCCCGACTGCCCCTGCTGCTTGCCCCCTCGCCTGCTCTGTCCCACATGGCTGAGGGCAGCCTGTCACCCTCGGCATCACGGTGTCCGTGGATGCCAGGACCCTGCGATCCCCACGGCTCCGGGAAGGGTCCTGCTGAGAAACCTGCAAGTGAGTTTCCAGATCTCTGACACGTGGCTTTTAATCAGCAATTGACTTGGGAATTAACAAGCCAGATCAAATGAAATGAGCTCCTAAATCCTTGGGAATTATCTTAGCATCACAAATAAGTCCTGTTGATGTGGAGCAAGGCGGGAGAGAGCAAAGCCCTGTAGTGGCGAGGGGGCCAGCTAAGCCTGGCTAGCAGTGTCCCTTGGGGACCCTGCCACTGGTGTCCTGACAGCTCTTTGTGGTGGAAGAAGCACGCAGCCGTCGTCAGGCACGGAGTGGATCCCTCCAGCCGGATGGTGGAAGCCGTAGCTGAGGGATGCGGTGAGGATCCGCAGAGGATCCCCGTGCTGTGTCCCGTCGGGAGTGGGGTGAGGACACAGCCCCAAGGAGAGAACCTGGCTCATGTCCCAGGTGGCCCAGGGGCCTCTTCACTGCTGAAACTCTCCACCGAGACAGGGCTGCTGGAGCGATCCCAGAGGGGGACGTCAGGCCACAGAAACCCTGTCGAGTCGCATGTTTTTCAGGCTGCGTGCTGGCTGACAGCGCCAGGCAGATGCTGTTGTGTTGGTTTCTCTCCTCCCCTCTCTGCTGATGTTTTCGCTCCAGTGAATGCTGCTACCTCATTTGCCCCGGCGCTGCAGGAAGAGCCAGCCCTGCGCAAGGTGTGAGCACTGGGTGAACTCCAACCTCACCAGAGCCGTGTTGAGCAGCTCAGCACTCCCCGCAGACCCTGCCTGCCATCATCAGCGTTAGCCTGCAATTTCCCAGGCCAAGGCCCACCTTCTATCCCACTCTGGTTCCTGACCTCCCCCTCCTGTGTTGTCTTTTCAGTCCTGAGCTCTGTTTGCAGAGCTGCCTGGTTTGTTAGCTCTCTGGGAGCGAAGTCATGGCAGAAAGGGAAAACACATCACAGTAGAAACACATAGACGGGGCATTTCATTTAAGGCAAAAAAAACCCCAAAACTTCCAAACCTGTCTATAACTAAAATAAACACCAGGGGAAATAAAGGCCTGTTTCTCTGTTACACGGAGGCTCCTTTCCAGCAGATCGGCGGTGCTGCAGGGGCAAGGGAGAGGGGATGCAAAATTTGCAACTGCTTTAAAGCAGCAGTGAAAGGAGAGTCGCTGAGAACGGCCATCAGGCAGGAAGGCAGTAGATGCAATCATTTAGCGGGAGGTTTATACTGGTTAGAGCCATACTGGGACCATCTTGAATGCACGGTGAGGTTAGGCTGCTATAAAGGCGCCTTGTCTCAGGAGAGTTTACCTTCACGCGGGAAGCACTACACCAGGCGTGGACGGAGCTCTGGACTGCGTCTCCGAGTTTACTCCTGGCCCTTCCACTAACTCTTGCGCTGTTGTCTTAGCTCAACTTCAAACTTGCCCTTAACCCCAAGTTCCCAGTGGCACAGATTTGTCTGCCTACACCCCAGCCCATGTCCAACCTAAGCCAACCTGATCTCCAGATGAGCTTGGCTCTAACTCTGTGAAGGTCTAAGATCTCCTCCTGCAGGCCATGGGCCAGGGATAGATTCCAGCTCCAGCTCCGGCTCCGGCTACAGCTCTGGCTCCGATTCTGGTTCTGCCCTGCTGGAAGCCCCTGTAGGATTTAAGGTTCTTCATTAGGACACGGACGCAGCATGACCTGCTCGGAATTACATCCCTGTTGAGTACTCCTCTGGACAGGAACACATCTCCTGTCTTTCCCACCCTCTCTGTGCTCCATACATTACATTTCAAGTTGTTGGGAATGGGGCAGAGCCTTGAGTGAGTCACTCTACAGCAGGCGACTCTGGGATCTTGCTGCCAACCTGAGCCACCAGCCCCTGGAAGAGTCTTGTGGAGAAGAGAGAGCTGAGTCCGGCCCTTAAAGGAAACAGGCAGTCCCCTGGTCTGCTCCCTTCCAGAGGGGTACATTCCCCCATCAAGCAGACCCCTTTCCCAGACAATAGTGCTGTAATTATCTTCAGGGACAAGGAAAAACACATGTCCTAATTAAACCCAATTCATCTTCTAAGCAGCAGTTTCACACTTGATATCCAGAGGCAAAATTATGCAGGGGGTGGGAGGGTGTTAAATACATAAATAAACCGAGAGTGTTTGTTGTTCAGCTTTTGCAGCAAGAAGATATTTTGGTAACTGTTTATTATGAATCAACACATCATAGGGGAGCAAAACTGCAACATCAGGGCTGAACAGAGCAAATAGGATGTTTGAGGACAGCAAGCAGGAGGACACAAACACAACTTTGGAGAGAGGTTCTCTTTTCGTTTTGCCCACATTTTCAAGGTCCTTTCCCTCCCTCTTACGCCCTTCCCCCTCTTATAAAAACAATGATATTTCTGTGCTCCATGTAACAAAATTCAAAGCCGTGATATTAGCAATTCCCTGCAAGTGCATTGTTCCCTGCTCCCTTAGAGGATGGGAACTCGGCCCGAGGCTCGCATCCTCCCCGCAAAGGATGGGGCACCGACCCGGGGCTCCCCCTTCTCCGCTCACAGCCCTTCACGCCAGCAGGTGCCTGGAGGAGCGTTCCTGCACCCACCACCATGATCCCCCCTTCTACGGGGACCCTCCCGCGTTCCCCTGCCACTGTGAGAGTCCCCTTGTGCCCAGCCCCAACACCCCTCGCGTGGCAGAGTTGCACAGAGGACCTTTGAGGAGCCAGTTTTTCAGAGTGCAGCCCTTACAGAGAAAAAGGTGGAGACTTTGGGCCAGTCTGTGGAGCACGGAGGAGTCCTGGAGCCCGGCAGGGGCTGTTGGAAACACGGTGCTGCACCTCCTGACGTACAGCCCCGAGCACCAGGACTGAAGTCACTTGGCGATGATCCCAGCAGGAAAATCACATCCTGACACAGACCCTTCAGAGCTACCACAAGAAGGTACTAAAGAAGCGATTGTCGTAGTTTTATAACTTTATAATCTAAACATTTCTGGTTCCGTCTTTCCTGCTTACGGCCATGTGGCTGCTCCCAGCTCTGGGCCGCGAGTTGCTTTTTCCTGCGGTGTTATTTATTAGGTACTTCTGATACACCCTGCAACCACCATAAAAAATACACCGCTACTGCAAATACAAACCGGGAAAACAAATCATCCCAGAATACAGTCTACACAAAGGTTGTTAAACTATGGGCTGAGTTAATTAGCAGCTAATAAAAGACTAAATTCTTCCATTAGCTATTCCGGTATGCGAGATCCACTGATTTCATTGGGGGCCACTTGCGTCTGTGGGCACAAGGCCATATTTACTGCGGTAACCATGAATGCAAATCACGGGACAATCAGGGCTCGCCACAGCTGGGACGGGGATGGGGACAGGGACAGGGTGGGGGCTGCACAGCTGTACAAACAACTTGATGTGCCACACCGGTGCAAACATGGCTCAGGGAGGCCACAACCCTCCCAGCCCCTTCCCCAGCCCTGTAAATCCAGTGAGAGCAATGTCCGGGGGTCGGTTCCACCGCTGGGACTGGGACTCCTGTTTCAAGCACGGAAATTGGAGCTGGGCTCCCTCCTATCTCCCTTCGTTCCATGTAAATTGTTGATGTTTCCAGATCTGAATCACCAGTCACATCCTTTAAAACGTGAGTCACTGTCGTACTGCTGCCTGCAGCCTTGTTCAGCCAGCGAAGCCCCTCGTGTTTTCCCAAAGAGCCCGAGGATTTCCACTGGATCTGGATTCCTCCTGGGACAGGTGCGCAGGGGCTTCATCTGCTGTGGTGACACGGCGACTTCGCTGGCACGAGGCGCAACAGCCAGGGCTGTTCGTTCTCATGGCGCGAGAGCCCGGCTCTGCTGGGCGAGCGGCACAAAGGGCCACCAGTGCCCGTGGAAATCCAGGAGCCATGGCTGGGGGGGCTCCCAAGTGGCTGAAGACCCTCCTCAGCCACCCCAGCGCTGCTCGGCCATTGCACTTCCTCAGCTTTGTGGTTTGTGTGAGAAAGGGATGGCCCCTTCCAGCAAGGAGCCCTGCACACTCCCCCCGGGACGAGAACAGATTTAGAAGTGCCACCAAGATTTAAAAAATTCGTATGTGACAACGGGGAATCTTACACCAGTGACTCGGCACGCGGCTGCGGGAAGTGCAAGGCATGATATGGACTCTTAAACGGGATTTCAATGGGAGTAAGGCATCTTATCCATTCCCTTTAAAACTCCCACGAGGTACCTAACGGTAAGTCTTTTGGCACGCAAATCCCTTGATAAAGCCCCAAACACAATCCTGAGACAATCTGTACGCAGAGTACCAGAGACCAGGGTTAGGCTGGTGAAAATAGCACATACCTGTGAGTGCCGGGCTGTCCTGACAGTCCTGCGAGGAGGCCATTTGGGAAGAGAAGGGCCCTGACCAGCGTGAGTCTTGACTCAAAGGGCATGACAAAGCTCTCCCATGGCTACCAACATCGTGCCATCTGGCGTTGGCCTGCAGCCACCTCTGGGGCGCTCCGTAGGACCTGGCCACTGAAAACAGGACATGAAGAATAACAAGTCCGGTTGCGAGGCAAAATGTTATTAAATAAATTGGCACACTCCATCATGCAGTAAGAGACCTGCAAACTGCACCAGGGGCTTTAGACAGTCGACTGTTGCTACAGCGAGCATGACTCATGTCTGTCCCTCTGCCACCACACCTCACCTGCTTCCCCAGCTTTGCCCATGTGCCGAAATCCAGCTGTGCAGGGTGGTGTCACCGCTGGGCCCCGCCAGCCCCCGCTGGACACATGCCATCGCTGTGGTAGTTCTGCAATCCACAGGAAGAATCATAGAGTGGTTTGGGCTGGAAGGGACCTTAAAGACCATCTCATCCCACCCCCTGCCCTGGGCAGGGACACGCACCTTCCATCCACCAGCCCAGGTTGCTCCAAGCCCCGTCCAACCTGGCCTTGAACCCCTCCAGGGATGGGGCAGCCACAGCTTCTCGGGGCAACCTGGGCCAGGGGCTCACCCCCCTCACAGCAAAGAATTTCTTCCCTATATCTCATCTCAATCTCCCCTCTTTCACTGTAAAACCCTTCCCCCTCATCCCATGGCTCCCCTCCCTGCTCCAGAGTCCCTCCCCAGCTTTCCTGGAGCCCCTTGAGGGACTGGAAGGGGCTGGAAGGTCTCCCCGGAGCCTTCTCTTCTCCAGGCTGAACCCCCCCAGCTCTCTCAGCCTGTCCTCCCAGCAGAGGGGCTCCAGCCCCCACTCAGGGGCAGGACCCTGAACTTGCCCTGGTTGAACCTTATGAGGTTTGCAGGGAGCCACTTCTCTAGCCTGTCCAGGTCCCTCTGGATGGCATCCCGTCCCTCGGGAATGTCACTGCACCACACAGCTTGCAAACGTGCTGAGGGTGCCCTCGGTCCCACTGCCAAGAACCTGTGCCGCACCCACCCGACCCCGTGCCTCTCAAGCGGAACAGACCAGCACCTGACACAGATGAATTTACTGAAGAGAATAAGGGAAGCAATACTAAAGCATTTAGCACGTTAAAATTGTCAAAAAAACCCAATTATCCTTACGGTACAAAAGGGGAAACTGAGGCAAAAAGTTGGCAACTCCCAGTTCTGGCCCCCACAGAGTACGGGGCTGCACAGGCACAGAAGGAAAAGTCAATCCCTGCTCTAAGCATCTTAGCAGGTGGGTTTGTTTTAGCCGGTGACTTGTTGCACTGTCCCAGGCATTCAGTGCGTCCCCCAGCTCACGACACGAACAGGAGAGCACTACGGAAATCCCAGCACTTGAAAAAGGAAAGATACGAACCCGCCAGCTCCTCACTCACAAAAGCCCTGACAATACTCTGATCCAAGCACTCAACCACTGCTTGTGCTTCCAGCATATAATGTTTTAAAAGATGTTAGCAGCACAAGTACATCATCAGTATTCTCGACGCATTAATTCCAAAGCACTTGGGTTAAAATACAGTCTACAATCGGTAGCGTGGGTGTGCGCCAGACTAAGGATCGGATGGGAGGTTTTCACTGTAAAGCGACCAACAGATCAATTGATCAATGACTGATCAATCTCCTCCTTTATCTATCTACTTCTGAAAAGAACTACCTCCTCCTCTCTCTGTTTTTCTCTCTTACACATCTCCCTTATAAACCCAGTCTATGGCCTCAGTCCCACACTCAGGTAGTTCTGGACTTGCAGGACATACAGGAGGGAGAACAAATAATCAGAAAAAAGAAGGTATTTTTTAGGAATCCAAGCACCTCCTCACTTTTGGGAAGCTGTGCTCTGAATCTCCCTGTCTTTTTGCCGTGTAAGTCCCTGCTGCCAGACCCTCCGTGCCGGGAAGTGACCCCTTCTCCCTGGCCCCCTCCCCAGGGAATCTCCCCGCTCCTCTTTTGTTTGTGCTCCTAAACGCTCAGCCACTTTCTTGGCAGAAAACCCTCCCGCTGCCACCTGGCCGCTTTTCCATCTCCCGGGAAGTTTTGCAGTGACCCGCGCCACAGCCAGGAATGTGGCTCGGACATTGCAGGAGGGGACACGCATCTGACAATGTGCCACCCCCTCCCTCCCCGCTGACCCCAGCCTTGACAACACTCGCATCCAGCCAGTCGTATCGAGTCAGAAACAAAGAAGAAAAACCCTCGTGGGCTGCGATTCGCCCTTTATTGTGAACCCCAGACGTCATACGCGCACGGCTATAGATGGAGCTCGGGAGCCCAGGCCAGCCCAGTGCAAGCCCACCCGAGCTCCGTGATGGTGGTGGTGGCGGCGGCTGGTGGGGGGGGACGCTGTGTCTGCATGGCTGAGGATGTATTACAGAGGCGGGCTGGTCTTCATGTAACTAGAGAGCGTCTGTGATCTACAAAGGGTGAAGGCAGAGAGGGAGGAAGAGGAGGTAGCTGTGTATTTCCCAGCCGCGCTCTCCCCAAGAGGAGGCCGCCGGGNNCCCTCCCCCCCCCCCCCCCCCCGTCTCCCTCCAGCGCAGCACACTAAGGAATGATGAAAAAAAATAATTCTGCAAAAAGGGTGAGTGGAATCAGTTCTTCTTCGGGGCAGGGTGGGGTAGGGGAGGCTCCCGGATGTTTTGGGGAAGGGGGTTTGTCTCTTGATTTCCAGTTGTTCGCTTTGCCTTGCAAAAAAAAACCCAAACCCCAACCAGATCAAAACAAACCCAGACCCAGCGCCCGTCTCTCCTTCTCTCCCGCTGCCCAGCGCCTCTCCTTCCTCTTCCAATTCACCGGGAGATACTATTCGCCGCTTCGTGCAGAGCGATGTAGGCAGGCAGTTTTCATTTTTGATCACAAGGAAACGATAAAATCTGGAGACACCATCAATCTGTCGCTCTCCGCTCTGTGCCGTTTGCGTGTGTCTGCTGCGCCCAGAGATCTTATCGCTGCCTATGCAGAAATCTTAAATATAAACCCGGCCATAGATCTCACCTCTAGGATGAATTGTTCACAAAAGGCTCAAAAATGCAATTTTCACTGCAGTAAAAAAAATCAGCTAGTTTAAATTCTCCCCAACACCCTCCTGTTCCTCTTTCCAATGCGCGTTATATGAGGCAAATACAATATAACAGCCTTTCTTACATAATGCCCAGAGTGAAGCCCTGCCTGCGATTTTTGCATCGTCCCCTCGCTATTATTGTTGTTGCTTCGTGTCTGCAGCAGAAAAATCCATGTAGAGTGGATCGAGCAAAGTCCCTCAGTCCCAGCTTCGGTGGAGAGAGGGGCCGGAGGGAGGGGGAGGCGAAAGTTGGGCAAAGAGGGAGGGGGGGAGAAGAGGAGTGTAAAACCAAGAATAATACCATTTTCCCCCATTTTCTTCCCTCTCTCTTTGTGTTAGGGGCAACAGGATGGAAACCAGCAATCTGTGCAGCCAGAGAAGGTCGGCTGGGTGCGGAAATTTTGCGGGAAAGGCATTTTTAGGGAAATCTGGAAAAACCGTTATGTGGTTTTGAAGGGAGATCAGCTTTACATCTCGGAGAAGGAGGTAGGATCGGTTTCATTTTCCTTTCCCATCCCCCCTTTCCTCCCCTTTGCAGATGAAAAGCGCACGCCGAGGGGACCCAGCCTTTCCCCAGCCCCTCCATCGCCCCTCCATCGCCAGCCAGGCTCCAGGAGGTTTCTCGGGGGCTCCTCTTCTCCGCGAGTCGGCCCCGGAGAAACCTGGCCGGGGCTGGTGTGTCAGCTCCGACAGCGGCTCTCCCAGGCAGCTCCGGCTGGGAGACATTTTCCCAGCACTGGACACATGAAAGGATTCACTTAGCGAGAGTTAAAACCCTCATCCTTCTTTCCGCCACGGTGAAACGGCAATGCCAGCTTCCTTCTGTGCCTGTCCTCCGGCATTAAGTTCGACAGTGGTCTTGTTCCCAGCTGCTGCACTGCTCTATTTGGGAATAACTCTGGTCTCCCAGCGGGAATCTGGTCCCTTATCTCTTGTGTTTTTTTCCCCCTGAACCACACCGCAAGAGGACAATGGGGGAATTTAACCACGGATTCAACACCTTGTTGAAAAACGTGCCCCCTCTCCTCCCCCTCGTCTCCGCTCAACATAGGCTGGGGTTTGGGGTTTAATGTGGTGTTTACATTAGACTTAATTGGATGTGACCATCAGGCTGAGCGGCACGGGCTCTGGCAGGCTGGGATCCGGCTGCCCTTGTGCAGCCTCCCCCTCTTCGTTTTTGTCTTGATAAATTCATCAGGAAGAAATCCCCAGGCAACAGCACTCCTCCCTCTGATTACCCTTTTCAAACTCATCGCTGGCACTAGTGAGAGTTGTGCCCAAAGAAGAGGCACAGGGGCTGTTTGGCGTCAGGCTGGTGTTAGGACAGGGAATTTGGGGCAAAAACATGGATCTGGGTCTGGGTCTTGGTGGGTTTCCTCCCATAAGTGGAGGTTATTCCCTGACAGGCACTGCCAGGTGGCCCATTGCTCAGATGCATGGCTACCTGGGCCAGCTTTATCAGTTTAGGATCTGGAGAGATAATGGGGTCCAAAGCGCCAAGCATAATTTGATTTAGAGGCTAATTGAATCACGGGGCATGGCAAAGTGCAGATGGATCAGGGGTTATTAGAACACAGAAATAGCCTAAAAGCAGACTGACAGCGCAGGTCGTGCTTAGCTATATGTTGGCATTTCACAGCTCACTCCCATTGATCCCTTGGCTGCTCCAGAACTGGAAAGAGACACGGGAGTGGGGAATACATGTTGGCTGCAGGCTGGGGGTTCAGGTAAAGAGATGTAATAAGAGTAAGATTAGAGAGCGTAGACAACCCTGGCGGTAATGAGACACTAAACCTATGATGAATCTGTAGATACATTATGGATGGGGAAAGTTAGATGGAAAGATGGATGCAAGAGGTACACAGCGAGTGGCAAAAATCTCCTTTGATTTGGGGTCATTCCGTCTTTCCCCGCAGTAACGCAGACTGTACAGCGTGGATTTCTCAACAGCAGGCCTGCTTGTCTTCCATGACTCTTACAAGCAGCTCACATACCTCTGGGGCCAAGATCCGAGTTTAGAAAGTGCTAGACAGACAGATTACATGGCTGGAAGGATTTTACCTGCTGCCTTGCATTCTACCAGTCCTGGTCAATGGCTCTGCTGTACTGGGGCCCCGATTCAAGGCGGCACTGAAGCACATGCCTGAGCAGAAACATAAGCTTAAGCCCAGTTAATGGGGATGGAACTGGAGCTTGTACTTTTTGAGCCAGGACCTGGAAGAGAAGTAACCATGACCAAGTCCATACAATAGGGGAGACGCCTGCTTGGATCAGACTGCGCCGACACAGTTGGAACTGCTGGGAAAGGACTGGGAATGGGCTGGACTGGTCGTCTCCGTAATGGTAAATCCACTGCAGGTTGGGCAGATGCTGAACAGTGTTAGCAGGATGCTGAATAGTCCCTCAGGCAGGTGTGAAGGTGCAGTATCAGCAATGGGACTGAAAAATACTGTAATTCACAGCGGAGTTGGCAGGGAGGCTGTGTATGCGGGTTTGGGGACACTTAGAGACAGTCATGGGAACTTTTCAGGGTCCCTGTCACCACCATTCCATGGGGAAGGGGCCATACGGGTGGGCGGAGGGAGAAACTTGGCCCTGCTGAAGCAAAGGCAGAACGAGCGGCTGTCACCACAGTGTGTGACAGGACGGGGACTGCCACCCAGGCTGCACCGACCGCCTGAGCCCGCGGGATGCGCTCTGCCTGGGCTTAGGGCCTCCTTGGAGAACTTTCGCTGGGGAGGGGGAAAGGGCTCCCAGAGAGCGATTCAGCGCCTGTAAGCCCTGAGCAGCCTCTGAAGTACCCACTATGGATACACCCTGGTGCCTGCTCCTAACCTGGGGGGCCAGCTGAGCGGCCGGGCTCCCTGCAGCAAACTCCTGCAGGGCTGGAGGAGCTGCCCTGTCTGGAGGATGCTCCCAGAGGCTCCGTCTGCAGCCCAGACCTGCGCAGCGGCCGTCCGGGACAGCAAAGCCATGCTGTGTGGCACAATACACTCCCTTAAGCAGTGTTTCAGCCCTCCCTTTGATGGGAAGTACTCTGGATCTCGCCTGGGAAAACAAGAGTGTTTTCCAAAATCCTGGCCACCCTGAAGTCACCAGCTGGACTGCTGCTGGTGGCAGTTCGGCTGGGACGTCCCGGGCACCCCGTGCTGCCGGGTGGGTGGCTGTGTCTCTCCCGAGTACCCCAACTCTTTGAACCCTGGAGGATAAATTGAGAGCAAAGGCTCTGCTTGGCTAAGGAGCAGGAAAGCCTGAGACAGCATTCATATAGGAATCAACACCAGGGAAGATGTGCAGGACAAAGATGTCTGTCTGTCCATCCCTCCCTCCCAAATACGTCCAGGTAGCCACCGCTCAAATATCTGTGTGCTCTGAGCCCAGAGGGACGAGGCTGCCCGAGGGGCCGTGCGGGTGCTAGTTCTGAACAAGGAGCACTTGTGTTTGTTCCAGGGAGCGTGCGCGTGTTTCTTTACGGGGAAAAAAACTAGTGCATGTGCGGCTAAAGCAGCACTGTGGCTCTACGTGTGTGAAAGACCATAAATAACATGCAGCAGTGACTGCCTATGTCTTTATATGGAAGAATCTGTGGTTGTATAGAAATGTGGTTACAGAGGTAACATCTGGCTGCGTGCATGTGCGCTGAAGTGACTCTGTGTGCCTGCAGGAATGAAGAATGTGCCTGTGTCGCCAGGTCTGGCATCTCTGGGAATCTCGATATAGGAGGTGGCTGCAGCCGCCTGGCCATGGCAGACGGGGGGAGCCTGCTCGCGTCTGCCTGCACCGACGGAGGGCACACGCTCGGTGTGGCTGCCACTCGCTTGTGCGTTTTTCAAGACTTTCTGTTCAAAGACAGACAGGTCTTTTAACACACGGCGCAGGTTTTTGGTATTGACTGGACCTTATTCCTCAGCAAAGCCAGCCCCTCACATACCAACAAGACCTGAGGTCTGCCCCGGGGAGATCTGCCCTGCACGCCTGTCCACAGGTCTCAGCGCGTGTTTCAGAGCTCTGCTCCTGGAGCACGAGGCTCCCTCCACACGCTCCCTTCCCTGGCAGCAGGTGCCTGCAGCTCCTGCAAATAGCTTAATATATTGGGATTTGTCAATCAGAACAGGACAGAGCCTCTTCTGTGTTTTTTTTCACACAAGGGATTATGCCCAGTGGAGAAAATGGAGCCACTGCTGGGTTGCGCTGATGAGTTGTGTGAGAGGCTCTTCACTGCTCTGGAGAAAGGCTCTCCAGTTGTGAACCCCTGATACCACCGGTGCGGCTGATGGGGCAGGCACTGGATGCAGCCAGAGAGAGAATTAGACAGTGGAGACCCTAAGGAGACAGGAACAGAAAACCCTAGTGGAAATGGCCACTAGACAGGTTGAATCTCAGCCCCATTTCTGCAGTGATGGGAGAGGAGACTCAGTTGTCTGTTTCCACAAAAGATCAAAGTCCTCCTGTGCTATAAATTATTTTTGCTCCATCAAAGCCATCAGAGCAACGTGGATTCGGTGGATGGAGCTTAGGAGTTAACTCTCATATTAACCTTGGTGTTTCTTGTCGGCTCCTCTTAAGCTCAGCGGCTGCTCTAGAACAGAAGGCAGGTTGGTCAGCGGGTAACGCAGGACTCCCGGCCTCCTCCTGTCAGCTCAGAGCACCGCAGGAGAAGGGGCTGAATACCAGGACTCCTGGATGCTACCCTCGGTTCTGCCACGCACTCACTAAATGAATTCAAACCAGACATTTATTTACTTTTGCCTGAATTTCTCCATCTGGAAAGCAGGGCTAATAATACTCATCTCCCTAAGGCACAAGGTGCCTGGGAAGGGGGAATTGTATGTCACATACTGTGGGATCCCTCGGGAAAGATGTCAGCTCAGGGCAGGTAATGATGCTGCATGAAGACAACGCAGAGCAGTGAAACTGCTGGGAGCTGAGCACCGGTCTGGTATCTGGAAGGGCTGAAGGGACAGGTTTCCAAAAGGCTAACCCCCACAGACTGCCAAAATCC
This sequence comes from Stercorarius parasiticus, assembly GCA_013396915.1. Lineage (NCBI taxonomy): Eukaryota > Metazoa > Chordata > Aves > Charadriiformes > Stercorariidae > Stercorarius > Stercorarius parasiticus. The sequence goes on along the minus strand of VWZL01001507.1, from coordinate 66,021 downwards.
CATCGATATCCACATCGATTCCTGCTGGGAATCTGTGTGCTTTTTCACTTGCCTACCTAGGACCTGGGCTTGCAGGTTAGAGACTAGCCCTAGTTTATTTATTTTGGTTAGGAGAAGATGTGAACGCCTGATAGAAGCCTGGGCTTTCTCCCTGGGAGAAACCAAGTCTCTAAGGAGAGGAAATATATTTTTATCAGCCCAGCTGATACACCTGGAAAATGCAAACGGGGCTTTTGAGCTACATTCTTTCATTAGGGCATCAACCTTTGGAAGCTGTGAAACCTGCTCTAACACCTAGAACCTTTTGCTCTTCCAGCTGTGCACCACAGTGGTAGCTGGGGCTTACAGACCTCGCTCAGGCAGGGGCTCCGAGCCTGCACAGATTTGCACCCCTGCTGCAAGCTGAACCCTGTGAACTTATGCAAAAACCCCCTTCGTTATTTAGCATTTGGTCATCAGCCAAAAAAAGCATTCAGGGCAGAAACATGCACGACAAGATGTGCTGAAGTGCGCTGAGCTCTGCTAAGCGCAAGAACACCTTTGTAGGATCATTTTTGCATTCCTTCCCCTTGCTCTCCTCCACACCGGTTCCCTCCCCCTCCTGCAAATTTCTGGTAATTGTTCTCTTGTTTCTAGCACAGCTTTGTTATTGCTTTGCACTTGGGAATAGCAGTCAGACTAACACAGACACAGCTGGGCTCCTACCACTTCCTGACAGGAAGCCCAGGGCTGTCCAGACAGCATGAACGGACTCTGTGATGACGAGATGTTAATGAGGAAATGCTTCTCGGGGCTTCCTTAAGCCTTTTCTTGTTTGCTACCAAAAGCATCGCTCAATTAGCACAAGAGCACTTGAAAAGTAGTCTGTTCTCGCTCCTCATTTGTTACAGCACCATCAAACACTGCACAACTCTGCCTGCCTGCAAGGGGTGCGTGTGTGTGTGCCCACATTCGAAGGAGTCTCTGGAATTCACATACATGGTTCATGCGTGTGATGGAGCCTGTAAAGTACCTGCGGTGTTTCTGTGCATGTGCTGTTCACGTACTTGGTACTGTGGTGACGCTTCATGGGGTGCGTTTGCACTTGGGCAATGCCTCTGTGTGCGGGGTGGACATGTTTTCTGTCATGTCTGCGGTTGGTAGGTGCAGAAAGTATCATAGAATCACAGAATGGTTTGGGTTGGGAGGGACCTTAAAGCTCATCCCATCCCCTCCCCTGCCCTGGGCAGGGACACCTCCCACCAGCCCAGGTTGCTCCAAGCCCCGTCCAACCTGGCCTTGAACCCCTCCAGGGATGGGGCAGCCACAGCTTCTCTGGGCAACCTGGGCCAGGGGCTCACCCCCCTCACAGCAAAGAATTTCTTCCCGATAACTCATCTAAATCTTCCCTCTCTCAGTGTAAAACCCTTCCCCCTCATCCTATGGCTCCATTCCCTGATAAAGAGTCCCTTCTGCCCCTTCCATACCTCTCCTGTTCTAGCTCTTTTAAGCCAGCCTTTTCCCTTCCACCTTCCTTCTGCTCGGCCAACCTCTGTTCTACACTTTCAGCGAGGCTCTTTTCTGCCCCAATGGCACCGTCCTGCACAACCAGAGAGAGGGTCGAAGAACACTTAGGCAGAAACAACACAGAGACTGACTCCCTTTCCCTGCAACGGAGGTAGCTGGTGAGACGGGGCAGCACGGCCTTGGGATTCCAGTACAGCACTGGGATGCAGAAGAGCTGGTTCCAGCTTCAGGGCCCAGTCGGTTCTCAGGGACCTGTATTTCTGGTAGCCTTGGCTGATGACTCTCTGGGGCAAGAGAGTGGAGTAGATAGCAACTTTCTGCTGCTGTCCCCCCGTTAGCTCAGGGCAGCAATCTGACAGTGAAAAGGCCTGGAAGGTCCTGCTCATGCCCTTGAGCCACCAAGTTCCTGGTGCAGCCTCCCACTCAGGATGCAGGTGTGCAGATGGGGGAGCAGTCTCCTGGAGCACTGCCACTTCTGTTCCACCGAGGTCTGGAGGCTCTGGCTGAAACCAGGGTCCTGCTGCGCCGGTGGCTGCACAAATGCTCTACATCCCTGTCTTCTCTCCACACGTGCACATTAACTGGTACTAAAGAAGGAAAAAGAGGACCACCTGCAGTGTCCCACTGTACACAGACCATTTTAGAATCATAGAATGGTTTGGGTTGGAAGGGACCTTAAAGATCACCTAGTTCCAACCCCCTGCCCCCGGCAGGCTCCCACTCGACCAGGTTGCTCCAAGCCCCGTCCAGCCTGGCCTTTTACCCCGTGCCCACAGCATTTTGTAGGTCTCTGTTACCTGAAACTCTCCCCATGCTCCCTGTATTTCTTCTAGTTCACTTGCAGACCAGAACCACAGTTACCTCCCCTGTGCAGCCAGGGAACCGAGGACAACGAGGAGCCAGTGACAGGACAGGCCATTAAGCTCAGGTCTCCCCCTTCACCTGCCAGTCCCCTCACCAGTGCTGCTTCCCGGCACTGCCAGAGCCGGTGTTGGACACATGCGTTGATTCCCACCTTGGGGACAGCCTGATTTTAGCTAAGGTCTGCAGAAATTTCTGTCCCTTGCTAGCTGGTAGAACCGCTCTGCTTGAGGAAGTGAAACTTTTGTCTCGGCTTGAGAGGGGAACGTGCTGGCTGATGCTGTCCCCAAGACTGCCCATGTTTGGATATTCAGCCTTGCTGAGAATCTGTAGGTTTCTTGTTACACCCCGAGCCACATTCTGACCTCTTGAATGTCTCGTGGATACGTTACACTTGGTGTCTTGTGATTTTCTGCACCTTCCGCATTTGCTTTGAGCATGCCACATCTCAACAGGGAACTGCTCAGGCAAATCTCCACCAAAAAAACTGTGAGCAAAACCGCAGAACTCTGCCTGGTGTGACTGTCCTTCCATTGCGCTCCTGCTTTGGCCCCAGAACCCAGCCCTGATCCTAATCAAGGCGGTTTGGAGTTGCTGCAGGTGACAACTTGATGAGGGAGGAAATTTTAACTCTCCATCAGCAAGACAACCAAGGGGCAGTTAATTTCAAACTCATTAGGGACCCTCCCATTGCCAGAATGCTGCAAAGGAGCATTGGCACAGGAGAAAACAGACCTTTGGAAGCATGACTAGCTGCCAGGCTAGAAATGAGCCCTCCAAGCCTTTGAGAGAAGGTACTTTGGGTACCATGGCTGGTGTTCTGACCCACTATGTCTGCACAGGATCACCAGGTCTCACAGTGCCGTGGTGGCCGGCGTCCCTTCGGGCTGGCGCTGCTGGGCAGCAGCTGCGGGGGCAAGGCGTCCGAGGAATGCAGCTCCCCTCCTTCAACTTCAGCAGCGCGCCAGCAATGTCAGCCTCAGCACATCTCCCCGCTGACTGCAGGCCCAGATTAGCCGCTGGCCGCGTGGCTGCCTGTCGTGTGGCTACACCCCGAGCGGTGGCAGCTGCCACTGGGGGTGTGGGGACTGTCTGGTGTAATGGCTCCAGGGTCTAACGTTCCCTGCTTTAGGGACCCGGCTTTGTCTTAGGCGGTGGGGGACACCTTGGGTTCCTACTGTGTGCCTCAGTTTCCCTTCCCTCACCTGGCCTACTTGGAACATAGGAAGCATTTCGTAGCTCACCTAAAGGGGCCCCAGGAAAGCTGGGGAGAGACTCTTGATCAGGGAGGGGAGCGATAGGATGAGGGGTAATGGCTTTAAACTAAAAGAGGGAAGATTTAGACTAGATCTAAGGAAGAAATTTTTCACAATGAGGGGGGTGAGCCCCTGGCCCAGGTTGCCCAGAGAAGCTGTGGCTGCCCCATCCCTGGAGGGGTTCAAGGCCAGGTTGGACGGGGCTTGGAGCAACCTGGGCTGGTGGATGGAAGGTGCGTGTCCCTGCCCAGGGCAGGGGTGGCCTTTAAAGGTCCCTTCCAACCCAAACCATTCTATGATTTCTGGGAGCATGGGGAGGAGCCAGACTGGGCCCCAGGACAAGAAATTGCTTTGTCTGCCTAGAGCAGGTACAGTACGGACAGCAAAGCCAGGAGACAGCCATGGCAGCACTTGCTTGGATTTATTTACCTTAATCCTTTCAATCCAAAGCTTCCCTGCAGGGCAAGGAGTGCAGGACCTGCCTGCCCACGAGGCTCTGAGGTCCCTCAGCTCGCTGCATGCCAGGCACTCAGCAGCTGTGAGGAAGGAAAGAGACCTGCTGGCCACCTCCCAGCTGGGAGTGATTTTGCCAAAATCAACCATCCAGGCCTCTCCCTGCCTAGCGCATTGAGCCAAGCGGTCCCTGATTCCTCTCAGCCTCAAACTAGAGCGTGGGAGACCTCAAGAAAGGTTAATGAAAGCAGAGGATCCAAATACCCACATCTGCAGAGCCCCAGCTGCTTCACAGGCAGGTGTGCAAACCCGTGCATGGACAGGAGAGGATACGCCGCCCCAGACAGGGAAGATTCTGCTTTTTCTTGACTCCCTAAAAGAAGCTGTAGAAAAGAGGAACTGTCAGGCCTTGGAGAGCCTGTTTAAGCTGTCTTGCCTGCAAGTTAGAGAGCAAGAGACAAACTGGCTGGGGATGGGGAACCAGACTGAAGACCGGAGGAGATGCTCAGCCTTTCCCAGAACTCAGACCTTTTCTTAAAGAGCTTCAAGTTTGGTGTCTGAGACTAAAAATCACCCCTGACTTTCAAAAATCTACATTCAATCTATATTCAGCAAAGAAGAAGAAAACAGGCAGATGTAATGGTTATAGTAAATCTCCATCATTAGGATTAACTCCTCACTCAGAGCACCCTGGGTGCATGAGGAGCCATGGCAGGTCACCCTGACATAAATGAAGATCAATGCTGCTGCGCTGCCCCTGCCATTCCTTTACAAACCACAGCGGGCGACAGAGAAATCGCACTTCATTCCTTCCTACTGAGAACTGACACCTGAGGCTCCTTCCTCCCAAAGGTCTCCAAAACATTGCCCAAAGAGCTGTACGCTGCTGGGTGCTGGGAAGACATAAGCTGAATGCTCTGCTGGCGAAACCTGAAGGGTTTTATTTGCATGGCTCCGATCTCGCTGAAAATGTGGAGGGGAGTAGACACCCTGCAGGTTTGTCACCCGCCTATTGACGTAGGCGACCGGGATTTAGGCTCACTGACCATGTGGTTCCAGCAGCTTTGTGGGTCTTTAAGGGTTGTTTTTTTCTTTTTCTTTACCAAGGATGGGCTGCATGACTGTCCTCCGCCTCTGAGTGCTCATCCTCTCCTGCCTCTGTTCTGTAATTCATGCCCACCACCTCCCTCTTCTCGGCCTCAGCAGCCTCCCACAAAGGACAAAAGATCTAGCTGGTACTTTTGAAGTTTGCCTTTCACCTTCCTTCTCTCTCGTTTCACTGTTTACACACTGAATGCTCTCTTATTTTGCCCTGCTGTTTACTCCTCTGCCTGCATGTCTCGGTGCGGGGGAGAGGGGGGACATCAGCTGGCAATGCCCCTTGTGAGACACGACTGCTGTCCTTCCCGTGCCCCGCGCAATCACTGCTGCTGCATCACCGCAGAGGAGCCCATTTTGGGCTGATGCTGAGACCTCTTCCCACCGCCAAGGCAGAACAAAGCCACGTTCACATGACTAAATTACGGCCCCATTCACTTTATGGCCTCATTATACTACCACGGCTCTGTACAGGAGGGAATCAATTCCAAGTGAGCGCAGATCTGCCTTTCCTGCCTGTGCTGCAGCCCTGGCTGAAGGGCAGACCGACCCTTTGGTATGCCCACATCCTTAATGGCATCCACATGTGCACCCATTCCCCAAATTACCTGTGGGGGGCTGGACCTGCCCACCTGCTCTGAAATGTAGAAATGGGACACCACCATCATCCTTTTAATGCAAATAGATGTTGCTTATTTGCAGTTCTTAAGCATTTTATAACTGGTCTATGCACACATACGGCATTTTGGTGAAAGTTACGTACCGTCTGTGCAGCAGGGTCTCCTGTCTGTGTCACGGGTAGACAAGCGCAGGGTTAGAGCCCTGGCATTTGTCAGTTCAAGTCTTTTAAAGGATGAGCTACACCTGGAGGGTGTTTATCTGAACCAATTACACCCATCCTTTCTGCAGCCTCCGGTAGGTATTCCTAGAGCTCCCATCAGTTCATGGTGCAGGCTCTACGTGTCTGAGAAAGGAGGGAAGGGCCGGGGAAGTCCCAGTGACCTACATGAGCAAACATCTGGAGTAAGGACTTCTGCCTCAGCCGCTGTGTCACAGCTGGGGGCTCAGAGGGGATCGGCTTTTCCTGCTGCAAATGAATAGGGCTGAATTCAGCCAAGATTCTTGGAAAGAGGTGGATTGCAGGATGGCACTGGGAAGAGATGAAAGCCAATTCGAAAGGCACCAGGGCGATACATAGATAGACGTTATCTGAGAGAGACATTTCCATATCTGTTCATAACAGCCCATACACAGTGGTGGTTGTCATAAGCAGAAGTAAGCAATAGCTTCTGGGGCTCCAGGAATAGCTGTGGACAGTGTCTGCCTCCGAGTTCTTGAAGACAAACTCTGGGGATAGAAGGAAAAAGGATAGAGGGGGAACTGCAGTCATTATGCAAGGCCAGATGGTCAGTTTATCTCTGCCTCTGGTTAGAAAGCTGGTTACAGCGTTTTAGTCAGCCTCTTTGTTTAAATTCTATTGGAAACACCACGGGGAATTCCTTCAGCGCTTCCCAAAACTAGGGAGGAAACATATTAAATGGGTTGGAGTCCTTTCAAGAAATCCAAGAGCTAAGACCTCATCACCGTCTGCCTTTCCGGCACCTGAGTTACTCAAACTCAGATCCCCGCCTGTAATGACCCCAGCTGGAGTCGGATTAAGCAGATTGACATGGATTTGAGCCTGCTACAGTTCTGTCCTTAGCGGACACGCAAAACCGAGTTCTTTTCCATCCCAGTTACCTATATTGCTCATGTTTACCATGGAAAAAGTAGAGCTGCCCTGCTGCAGGAATGGGATGTGAGGATTAAAAACATTAAAAACAGCAATGAAAAGGAAGGCCATACAAAACTAAAGGGGGTAGGCAGAAGACAGGCTCTGCATTCTCTTCTTTGCTCCAAGTGTCCCCCGAGTGACAGCACCTTCAGGTGAGGGGTCTGTCTGTCATGGGGCAGTGTCAAGAACCCTGGCTTCCTCCCCAGCTCAGCCACAACCTTCGCAGCCCTGCGCAAGTCACATCTTTAATTTAAGCCTCTGCAATATTTATCCATAGCTGTGTGCCTGTCACACCAGGGCCAACAGAGGAAGTCTTGGGGAACGGACCTGGAAAAAGTGAGATCTTGTAAAAGCTGCTAAGTGGCCACTTGATGGCTCTCTAAAGGACAACCAGGAAGTGCTTGTGCCTCTGAAGGCCAAGCCCTAGCACTCTCTTCCTTCTTGAAACCTTTTCGTGAATCCCCTGGCTGCCGAAGGTCTCTGGGGGCCTGACCACCCAGTGGCTGCCAGAACAAAACCCATGACCTGGGCCATCACTGGGGCCTGAATGAATTCTACCAATAGCCCCTTCCCAGGGGATGAGGCTCAGTAGCGGGGGAGAGCAGCAGACACGTTGTGTCAGTAATCTGGGACTGGATGTGCTTCATCCACCCCCCAAATCAGCTGTCAGCACAGCCTTCAGTAATACCACCAGGTTAAAAATAGGAAGTGCTAATCTTTATCCCTCAAACTTTTGTTATGCTGTCTCCAGAAAAGCAACAAGCGCTAATATGATTGCCCCTTTTAATCAGCAGATGAAAGTCCACCTCCTCCCAGCATCTCCTGCCTCCGCAGGAACCTCCTCCTCGCTGACAGCGTCCTCTTCTTGATGCTGAAGTAAATCCTGTTCATTTTGATGGTCCACAAGCATTAACACTGTGTCTGGTCACACCTGCATGTCAGTTCAGCCCAACCCCAGTAACTTTGGCGGTGGGAGAGGCAGTTAAGTCCCGAAGGAATCCATAACAAAGCAGGAATTAACCTAGGAGGCTGTGATTTTCAAGTTATCCTTCTAAATATGTCCCCCTCATTCCAGAAGAGACTTGAGTCAAAACTATCACGTTGAAAATCTCTGCTTCTCCCCTGCAAACCCAAGTGTAGCGCTCCCCAGCTAATAGTGCCGTTACTGCATTTGTGCCTTAAGGTGGACGACTCCCGCACAGTGTTTCAGTGACCGCAAAACCCACCAGAGGCTCCAGCCCACGTTCTGTACCTTCAGTCCCCCTGTGCAGCCACCCCGCTGGCTCGGAGCAGCAGCCCTGTCGCTGCCTCTCTGTCCGACATCTGCAAAGGCTGTAATTTTATTTTTCTTTTTGCAGGTAAAAGATGAAAAAAACATACAGGAAATGTTTGACCTGAGTGATTATGAGAAATGCGAAGAGCTCAGGAAGTCCAAAAGCAGAAGCAAAAAGAACCACAGCAAATTTACCCTCGCCCACTCCAGACAGCCTGGGAACACGGTACGCCTTGCTCTCAAGCACACGTCAGCCCGAGAAAGCCGTCAGCTCTTGGTGCAGGCCAGGCTGCCTCCCAGTTACTGCTCCAGGCTTGAGGGTTTGAGACAGTAACTGGGGGGTGAAACTGGATAGCCTCAGTTGTGTAGGAGTCCCGATTGTGTCCCGTGGTTTAAAATACATGAATGTGCATTTACCACGTCAGGACCGATAGCAAGTGAGAGATGGAGAGAGAATCAGTTTCTGCTGGGAAAGCACTCAGGCCTCTGGTGTACTAAGTAAATATGACCAAGCACTTATCTCTGGATCTGATCACCTGAGAGTATTCTGACTTTGGGAAAGGAAGGTATCAGAACATTTGCCAGGAGCAAGGACAAAGCCGTTTTACTGCTGCCACTCCTGGCAGCTGTGGTTCAGCAGACTGCACTTGTTAATTCACAGGCGGAGGCAGGGATGCTGATGGTCCTAGGGTTTGCTGCCCAGATTTGGGCAGCATCGAAACAGCTGCATGGGAATTTGTCCCAAGGGTACCTTCCACGCAGAGAAAAGCTAAAAAAGTGCCAGAATGGGAGCTCTGCTACCTAGGAGCAGGACTTTCCACGAGGTCTCAGTTGCCACTGCAAAAAGAGAGCCAGTCTCTTAACTGCGGGCTGTCTCGGGCACAGATGCACCCACCCACGGCCACACACGTGAGCTGGATTTACACGCTTCATTCTGACTCGTTTCAGTAAACCAGGCTTGCCCACCCCGCACTTTGAGAGGGATTGTATAACACCAGGGAATGCAAAAAGGGAAGAGAAGGGGAAAATGGAAAGCGGCTGCGCTGTCCCCGAGCACTCTGAGCAACAGACAGGACTGAACAAAATGTTGTAGAGGCTAAACCTAATTTCTACTGAGTATCTAACTTAAAAAAACCCAAAACTAAAGATCCTGCATCCCCTTTACATGCCATATTTTCAGAACTGCTCTGCCCTCAGTGTGCATCTGACATATCGAAGTATGGAAAATCCAGCTCCTTCTGTGGGTACCTCCTGTAGCTGCTTGTCTGACAGACCCTGTCAAAGTCTGAGGTGGCAGCAGATAAATCGCATGTGAGCGGCAGATGCACAGAAAGGCTGCATCATCGTTTGATGAGGGCAAAATGGAGGCTGATGTGTGGGAAGGCAAAGAGGGGGAAGGAGGAACTGCAGCCACGAGGGAAGTAAATGTGGTACACAGCTTTTGGGTTGAAAAGCTGGGTGCTGTGAGGAATCGTGGTCTGCTTTGCAAAGGGCTGCCAAGAAGCAGAGAGGCCAGGTGCAGTGTGTGGCAGACCAGTGCTGTTTTGCAGGACTGGAGGATCAGGTCTGCTTCGTGTTTTCCCACTGAGGCAAGCCAGCTGTAAAGGCCGTGTAGCTTTTCTGTGGGCAGGGTCACTATGAAAGCATCTCTGTATGAGTTTAGTTACTGGCACTGACCTGAATTCCCTCTTTTGTAGGCACCAAATCTGATCTTCCTGGCTGTGAGTCCAGAAGAGAAGGAGTCCTGGATTAATGCCCTCAACTCTGCAATCACACGTGCTAAAAACCGCATCTTAGATGAGGTGAGCAGGACCCTGAAGGCAGGACCCAGGCTCTGTTGTCTCAACTTTAATCTTGGGTCAAGATTTTAGACTGCTGGAGACAGCAGCAGCCCCTCCTACCCTCTCCATTTCCTATTTAAAAGGAGTGCAGAGCCATTGGGGTTTTATGGACTGCACTCCAGCACAGCCACCAAGACCTATAGAGTGAGCTGTTCTGGAGGTCTGGGATAGTCTGATCCTCCCAGCCTCGGGATTAATACGCAGCACTGATTGCAAAGCGATGGCAAGGGGAGCTGCCAAGGCCCTGTCCGCTCCCTGGCACACTCGGCCCCGGTGAGATGCCTTCGCTTTGGAGCTCAGCACAGGGATGGTGGGACTCTGTTCCCCGGGGCTTTGGAGGGTCTTTCCTCCCATCCGCTGCTCCTGGGTGAACATGCAGCGTGCTCATGCTTGCAAAGGAGCTTTAAGTAGTGGAACTGAATTAAGGAATTAACTGAAAACCAATATAGTCTCACGCTATCTTCAGAGCACCCTAATAGCATGGCACCATCTGTCAACCCACCTCAGTCCATCTTCATCCCGCCTACCCCTCCCCTCTCAATCACCATCTTCAAGAGTCAGGCCCATTTCCACTGCTGTGGCTGAAGGAATGGGAATTACTGGGCATTTAGACTTTGCAGATCCTTTCCTACTGTTCAAGGGTCAAACCGGGAATGTTTAATCCTGCCTTCTCAGCACTGTGTGGCGTATCTGTCAAGGCAAGTCAGGCCCTCCACTTAGTGAAGAAAGAAGGGACAACCAGACAGATGAGGCATCAGTGCACTGTGGGAGAGCAATAGGAGGGCCCTGGAACACTATAGCCCTGCCTACTTGATAACACGTACACACAAAGCGTAACTAGCATAGATCCTACCACTTCCAAAGTGGCAGCATTATTGCTGCACGGAACTCCCAAAGTAACTGCCACAATTATGCAAAGCAGCTTCTACTAGAAAAAAAGAACAAAGCAGCATCAGTTCAGCCTCCTCCTGGAGACGAAGCGTGCACTTACAACCACAGCTGAGCTGACAGAGGCCAGGTTTAGATCTGTATGAGCATTCCCACATAGTTTATTCCAGAGTGAATGATAACTGCCATGAGAAGGCTATGCCCCTTGCTACCGGGGCTGCAGTTTGAAAGAGCATTTCAACACTGTCTCACATTAATGCTTCATAACAACTGTTCTTCAGTTTAGATCTGTCTCAGATCTATCTCATCCACATTCAACTTACCGCAATCCAGGCGGCCCACTGCTGTGATGCTCTTTGTTCTCACCGATGGCAACACTAAACCCTGTAGTGAAGGAAAACGAAGGTCAGACCGTAGGAAAAGCTGTAGAGCAGAAAACAGCATAGCAAACAATGGTATAGATTGCTTCAAGGAGAGTCTGTCACTGAAATCTTTACAAACAGATTCAACAGATAATTGCCAGGAATGATTTAAGTAGATCTGATGCCGTCAAGGCACAGAGGGGAGACACCAAGGAAAAACTCTTAAGACTCTTCTAAGGCTGGGTTCCCACATGCCATTCCCTGCTGGCTCTACCTGCAAATCTCCTTCTGTGCATCCTCAGTGAGTTCAGGACTCACTGTCTGCAACCCCAGCTTCCGCCTGCTGAGCACTCCGGCCCCTGTCCCAGAGGTATATGGGAGAAGTTCACCCTCAGCACACAGCTGGGTCACAAGAGAAAGGGAATCCTGGAGGAATAAATGATCTGCCCCAGTGCATCTGGCTGATTACAGCTACAGAACCTAGGAATGGCTCATATTTCCTGTGCTGCCAGGTGTTCAACTAGCCTTTGTCACCACTTTAGGTTACTGTCGAAGAGGACAGCTACCTCGCCCACCCGACACGCGACAGAGCAAAAATACAGCACTCCCGACGCCCTCCAACACGGGGACATTTGATGGCTGTGGTATGTATAACAAATTCCAGGCACCTGCTTAGGTAAAATTCCCTTGCAACTATTTCATTCATAAGTAAATGCAAGAAGACCTGGTGCTCGAGCTCTGGCCCAAACTGAAAATTGTTGTAAAGACCCAGGGTTGCCCTCCATTCTTGTAGACCTTGTACAAACCCTTTTGCAAAGCAGTAGCTTGCCATCACTGACACCCATTTTCCTGATGCTGAAAATGAAAAGCTCCTTCAAGTTCCTGACGGAGAATAGCCATACGGCTGGGGAACTCAGTCATGGGTTAGCGTAGATGGCTTGTCTAAGGCCATTCGGCTGATCTGCATCTCAGCTATGAACCTGGGGCTCTGTCAGTAGGTCACACTTCTAGTATTCCTGGTCCATCTTTGCATCCCGGTGCAGGTGATGCGTATCTCCGGTATGAGAGACACTCAGTAGTAGTGTGTGGTTCCAATGATAACACAGCTCTTCTTCATCTGCTTCTTCAGGCATCTACCTCAACCTCTGATGGCATGCTGACACTCGACCTGATCCAGGAGGAAGACGCCTCTCCAGAGGATCACAGCACCTGTGAAGAGAGTTTCCGAGTGGATCTGGATAAGTCAGTGGCACATCTTACTGCTGGCCGGCGCCGCTCGGATTCAGAGAACGTCAAGTTGTCAGAGAAAGGCCGGACAGGGAGCCTCCCGAGACGGGAGGTGACCTCATGGGACAGATCTGGGCAGCGCAATGACTCCTTTGACAAAGGGACCATGTACACCCCGCAGGTCCCCAAAAAGCTCTCGCATTCAGAAAAGAATAAATGTGCCTCCATGGAAGAAATTCTGTCTCGACGGGACTCTTCCACGCACCGGGCGGTGCTGAGGAGGGGGCTGGAGGCGCAGTTTGCCTCAGCAGAACCAGAGCAGCTGTCCCGGATACAAGAACTGGTTGCACTGAAACTGGAAAAAACTCAGGAACTGCTGACAGAGGTGAAGGGCTACGGGGAAGGCAAGAGAAAGACCAAGGATTCCAACACCAGCACCACCACCACCACCTCTTCTTCCTCATCATCTTCCAAGTCGGACTCTGAAAGGATCCTGCAGGAATCTGAGAGGTTGCTGGGGGAGGCTTCCTCCACCTGGAGCCAAGCCAAGAGGGTGTTGCAGGAGATCAGAGAGTTGAGGGACCTGTACAAACAGTTTGAACTGCAGCAGGCGGACTCAAAACCCAAACAGAGCTCACAGTCTCAGTACAGGAAGAGCATGATGTGAAGGCAAGCCTTGGGATTGGGAGGGAGGGACAGGGGAGGGTGGCCATTTGGTCTTTTTTTTAATTATTATTATTATTTACAGTGTTCAAAAGAGTGAAAAGGTGCCTGTTCTCACCCAAATTTGCTTCTCAAAGCTTGAACCCTTCCTTTCCTCCACCGCATCCCCTGACGAAACAACGCTGTGTTCCAATAAATTCAGTTACAGTTTATACCTCTTTTTTTAAAGAGCACCGTTTGCACCGCAGGCCCCCAACTTCTGTCATGCTTGGAGGACAGAAGAAAGCACCGGTTCCTAGAAAATGTCCCTGCATGCCTGGAGCAGCACGTGCATAACAATGGGGACAGATGCTCTTGCGCTGTATAAGCCCTGGCTTTGCTGCTCTAATGTCTGAGCTGTATCCTGCATTACAGCTCCTTGACCAAGAATCTCGTCTTGTTCCCTCACTGTCCTCTTGGAAATAAATGACAAAAAAAAATGGTGTCCGTCCCAGCCAATGCTTGGAAGTCCCCATTATCCGGGAACTGTCTCGAAGATGCTTGGAAGTTCAGGCTGACCTGGAGTTTGATGCACATCACCAGAGGCACTCGCTGGACTGCGGCTAGTGGGGTTCTGTCCTGGCACAGGTCCCTTTTGTGAACTCCTGGGGTCAGCAGCTCTTATTCTTCTGGTACATATACAGCCCTCCAGAAGGAGGGCTACAGGTATGCAATCCGTGTCCAAACTGAGCCTGTCTGTCCGTTGATGCTTTACAGAACCCCCTTGGCCCCGTGCAATGGGAGTTAGCAGCTAAATGTCTTCCTTTCTGTGCAAATAGAGGATCAAAGCCTTGAATCTAACAGACAGCCCATAACGGGTTGTTTGAGGGGGTTGTTTTCTGGCTTTTCCACTTTCATTTCTTTTTTTTTTTTCCTTTTCTTTGAGCTGAGGGGAAATGGAAAAATCAGGGTTGTGTACAGGCGGCAGCTGGAAACCAAGAGCCAAAAGTAGTTTTGGTGGGTTTGATTCTGTTCTCTCGTGCGTGCACAGGCTCGGTTTCTACCAGCTGGACTGCAACAGGCAGCCCTTGTTGCTCCCCTAAGATCAGAATCAGGCCTACTGAAATGAAAGCTGAGCCTGTAAGAGAGCTCAAATACCCTCACCTTGGTGATGCCAAGCACTTTGCTAAGTAGGTGGCTCAGTTTTCACGCCTTTAAGCAGAAAGACAAGAAAGGAGGATGTTAAGATGTCTCACAGGGCTTAACGTACACTGATGTGGTAACATCCAACTGTTACTTTTTTTTTAAAAAAAGGAAACCTAATTCCCTTACCTACATTGCAAATAATCCATGAAAATATTAAAACCAACAGAGTTATTTCCTGGTCGCAATTGGTGGTGTCTATTTTCTTTTAATGGTTGACCTCCCTTGGAAAGGAGATTGGTTACTGTCACTTGTGTCTGGTCAGCTTTACTACTCAGGCTCGTGTTGCTGACGTATAGTTGCCAGTGCTGCAAAGAAAGCATTTCTGGTTTGCTTTAATTAGTCCTTCTCCCACTCTCCTGTTAGAATTACTGGTGGAGTTATTACTGTTGGCACTAGATTCCCGAAGATCTTATTATGTACAAACTTATGTCCCTTGCAACAATCTTTTACTTGTTCCTGACTCCAGCACAGCTCTTTGCCCGCTCTTAAAGGACAGTTTTGAAAAGGCATCACTCATTCACCTAAGCTTTTGTCACAGAGCTGCATGCGACAACTCTCTGGGGTTGTATTCCAGCATTTTTGTTCTTTTCAATGTTTTTTCTTACCTTTTCTATCACTTGAAGGATCTGTTTGGAAGCATCAGAGGAAAACTGGAATCCCTAAAAGAGATTAAAAAAGAATGCATGTGAGCCACTCTGATATAACCCTTCCCACTCAGCTCTTTGATCGAGAGAACAAGAAAAATACGCAAATATTTTCCAGATGTGACTTTCAGCATTAAAATGAGTCTTGTTTTCAAAATAAGAAAGCTAGTCTAAAAATGTCGAGGTCTGAATTGCACTCGGCTGGGACGGATGTGTGTTGTGACTGGCCTCCTGGACTGATGTCAAAATGTAAGCATGAAAATACACCTGATCCTGACTGTTCAGGGGTCATTAAATGCTCTCAGGTCTTTCCCAAGCAACAAGGTAATACAAGAATTGGCCGATTAACAGGGTCAAAACAGTGCTCGAGGCAGGGATGGAACATTGAGCAGTCACCCGAAACAAGTGATGTTTTTTGTTAGACAGGTAGCCAAGGGCATCTTTATTTCACTGCTGCATTCACAAGATTATGGACCTGAATCCTATCTGGTATTACCCGGAGGTCTGGGCACAGCGCTGCCATCCTTAGGTCTCTACTGTCCAGAGAAAAGGGATGCGTTACACACTTGTCCGAGCTGGGCAGAAATGCGGGACCAGTTCTGCTCTTTGGACCAACCTCTGCAAGCCTTACTTTTTTGTACCTAGAATGAGATTTGGAGGAAATGGTGGAGCTGACTTAGGAAGTGAGGAAGAAACTACTTCCAACCTGGGAAGAATTGCAGTTCTCATCCTGCTGAAACCCAGGAGGCGATTTCCTAGTCCGAAAACCTAAAGGGCCAAGCTCGATGCAGCTCTGGGTGCAGCATTTCTAGCCGGACAGCAGAGCGCTGCCCGGGTACCAAGCTGCGGCGCAGCAGCAGGAGCGGCCGCTTTTCTGCCCCCAGCGCCATACTCTTGCCCTGAAGATGCCCAGCTCTCCCACTCCTCCTGTCTTACCCCAGGCTCTTCTCCTCCGCCCTGCGGGGAACAGAGTGCCTCAGGCCAGCACAAGCACCACAGGGGATTCAGGACCATTTTTCAAACACAAGATCCCAGATCTGATCCATACGTCGGCTTCTCCCTCCCTTCTCTCCGCTCCAGCTCAGCACTGCTGAGTGAGATCCTGGGAAGATTTACTATTTCCAAAATTGATTGGAAACTTTCTTTCAGAATATGTTCCCTGTCAGAAAGCATCATTTCTGACGGGGCCCAGAGAAAAGGAATAACTTAGGAAGAAAAAAACCCGTGAGTTTTCAGAGTAGAAAACATGTATTTTTCACTTAGCAATATTTTTGTATTATACAAAATGTGAATTTTTCCTTAAAAATGTCTCCAAGTCAAAATAAAATGCTTTGTTTTACCAACTGCCCCCCTTCAAGAAGCCTGACACTTTTTTCCACAGGCAATTTCTACATTGTTTTCATTCAAAACAAAATTAAACTCGACTTGTGGAATTCTTCCCAAGGCAGAAATGCCAGGCTCCAACCGGGTCTGATTACCAAGTTGTGAAAACTTCAACCCTGGGCTCAGCCTCTGTGCTGCCGAGCGCCGTATATTACTGGGTCATGGCCAAGTAGAGGGTTCTTTGTGTTACTGCGTTATTAGATGCTTCACAAGAGTATCTATAAACTCATTCCGACAACAGGAGCCTCTGACTCTGGACACTGCACAAGTTGAAAGGATCGAAATCTCTCTCTGTCCTTCTCCCTTCTCTCTCTTTTCATTCTTTTTTTTATTTATTTCAAATTTGGCAAAGTCCTCCCCTCTGTCAATCCCGCTTCTGGGATTAGAGACAAAAAGCCAATTATGAGGTAGAATGGCATGTGTATGGAAAACCTGCCAGTCACGTTAGCGCTGCTGTTTCTTCCCTTCTTGAGCACAGCTCCCGAGCGGAGAGCCCATGGGGAAGCTGTGGCTGGGTCCCCCCGCGGGGACCCTTCCCAAGGGCAGGGAGAAGTGGGCTGAGCCCGTTTCCTCCCACCCAGCGGGTGCAATTCATTGACAGATCACACTTAGCGACAGTTTATTCTCTATTTAGCCATATAAACGGGTAACGAAGGCACTGAACACACAGCGATTCTCACCCTTATTTTCTCTAATTGAACCACATTCAAAAGGACTAAATAGAAATTTTGCCCTTTTTTTTTTTTTTTCAAAAAAACTCTACAAACTGCAATAATAAAAATGATTCAGCTGCAATTGCAGTGATTCTCTGTAGTCTCTTCTCAGCACGCCTATGCCGAGGAAGCCGTTCACACCAGGGTGGGTGGGTGCAGTGGGAACCCCCTTCCTGTCCCGGGGGGTCCTTGCACCAAGGGATGGGGAGGAATTTATGATGCTGCCATAAAAATGGATCTTCCTTGCGAATGGATTTGCAGTCCGTCTAACACCTTTAAGTCATCGAAGGAAGGGAACTGCCCTTGAATTGCCGTTGGAACCTCAGAAAAGGATTCCAGCAGATTTTTTTGAGATTTGTGAGGGTTCAGGAGCCTGCTTGAGTTTCATCATGGAAGTCACTCAAACTGAGAACATGCCTGAACACTGAAGTGCTTCACAACAGCTGAGAACGAGAGTCTGCTGTTCTCTAAGGTACAGCCTGGGGCTGCTTCCTCCCCAGTGCCTCAGGCATAATTCCGACCGTCCCAAGGCAGCGATTCACCCTCACTTCTACCGCAGCCCAGAAAACGAAGCACAGAAAATTTAAGCTTCAGTCCAGCAGGCCTACGGGAAGACTGCGCTTTGCAACCAGGGACAACCTCCTGGTCATCTCCAAGACATTAAACTCAAGAGCTGTAGCAGTAATCTCAGCTTCCGAACCCTCTGGGAGCATTGCTGTTCTTGTTAAAAAGCCCCTAAGAATTGTTCTGGGCGCTGGGCAGCAATTTTTCAGGAAGATCAAATGTTAACGTGAATAAAACAAAGTTGAAAATGAGGAGTTTATATATACCTTGTCCCTACACAACAGGATGAAGGGCAGAGTCCACCTGGAAGCTGAGAGGTTTTGTATTTTGCTTTCTTGCCTGTCTGGTGCTTAAACCTTTCCCTCCTGCCTCCTTTCCTCTTGCCGGCCCTGCCCCGGGCTCTCTGCAGAGGCAGTGTCCCCATGGATGGCCGTGGCTGTGCCGAGAATAAATCAGCAGGCATGGCAGCTCGGCAGGCACACCCCATGCGAGCGTGCGCCTGGGATGCTTCGCAGCATAGCAAGGACAAATTTGCAAGGGGAACAAGCAGTGTCAAACACAAGCAAATCATTTTTACAAAAGCAGTTGAAGAATTTGAAGAGCAAGATCCCTTCCTGCTTCATGCACCGCATGCCTGAGCCTGGGGGGAATCTCAGAGCTGAAGAAAGCCTGTCCTCCAAGGACTGCACTTGACACGACTGTGGGAAGGGCAGGCAGATGGCCCTGGCCATGCTGAGCGCAGCACCGCAGCAGCCACGGGAGCCGTCAGCCTGGCTCTCAAGGGGATGGGCATCTGCAAGAGGGAGGGGGGTCGGGGCTTACCCCCTTCCCCGCCGAGACTATTTGCAGCACCCATGTTTGGTACCATTGAAAGGAGGGGAATGAAAAGCCTCAATTCTCTGCATATTGAAGAGCTGACACATAAATCAGAGCGAGCTGAATGCCTGAAGTAGTTGGTGCAAGAAGAGCTATAAATGTAAAATAGGAATTGGTATCATGGAAGTGCTGACTGTGGTTTGACTTCTGTGTGTGCCTGGGGGAGGCGGGGGCTGCGCTGTCTGCCTAAAACAGAAGTCAGGGACTAAGGTGTTGAACTGTGGAGAGAACTGAAACTCCCTTTCACAAAGGAAATTTCCAGACTGCTTTTATTCCAGAAAATCGTTCCCAGTTTCTCCTTCAGGGACATTTCCAAGAGCCTTTTATTTTGATTTCTGACTTTCTTCCCTTTCAGCTGTCATCTACAGTATTATGCAAATGTTTACAATGAAAAACATTAACAATGAAATGGCAAATCCACTTGGAGCCCTGAGCACTTCAGCGCTCTCCAAACTGCTCCCTTCCTCCTCCTCAGTCTTCCCCTGTGAAACCCACCAGCTGAGCAGCACATCTGGGTCTCGGAGGAACCCTGGATTCTCATGGAACTGGTCCCCTGAACCACCTCCCAGGGCCTTCAGAGAAAAGGAAGGCGGCTGCCTCTTTGCTGCTCTCCTTCACACTCCCCATCATTCCAGTCTCAGTTTGCCTTTGCAGTTTAGCAGCTCTTGGTTTCCGAAGTTCCTCCCGTCTCGTTCTCTGCTCAGAAGGGTGATGGGAGAGCAGGAACCGTGTGATGAACCAGGGGCTCTCACTTTGCGTAACTGCAAGATGCTCCTCGAGGTCAGGTTTCGTTGAACACCCCTTACAACCCCTTCACACACACACACACACACACACGACCTTGCCCCGGCCTCATCACTGAGATCTGTCAAACAGAGCGGGGTTATGCTGTGCAGAGACATCGCCAGGTCCCGAAGGCAGGGTGATGGCACCCACTGCTCTGCAGCCCAGCACGCTGCTGGGTTCGGCAGCTCCCAGGACAGTTGAGCGCCACACGGGGCTGGTTCAGAGCCACGCGGGGCTGGTTTAGAGACACAGCTGGAACACCAGCCATGCTAGCAGGGACAGAGCCACAGGACCCTCGCTACCTGCCAGTTCAGCCTGCGCCTCGGTGACAAAAGCCAGACAGACCATATCCCTCACTTCAATGCTGCCAGTGTGCCCAGTGTTCCAGTGCTCAGGGTCTGGGGAAAGAGTGGGGGATTTTTTAGTTGAGGAACAACTTCATTTTGGCTTTGTGCCTGAGGGTTTCACTGAGTGCAGAGCACAGCACAGTGACGCACCGCCGCCACATCCTTGTTTCTCAGGTGTTAAAACTTTGAGCATTATTTAAGACTTGTCAAATCCTTCTTTCTGCACAGCTGTAATGTACTAAGGAACCTGCCCTTGATCCAGCTGTGGAATATTTTTACAGAAGCTTGTACCTGCCTACCCGTTTTTTCAATAGGAAACAACTTTCCTTGATTCCATTGTAGGGAAACAGTTCACAGCTCCCCTGACCCTGCAAAAAAATGAAGTGGCAAAAAGCCCCTTTAAAGAAAACTTCCTCCCAATTTAGCTCCCATAATTATCACTTTATAAGTGGCAGAGATTCACTGAAGCAGAGGGGACCACAGCCCCTCATCAGAGACTCTCAGCAGAGCTCTGCTTGCAGGGATTTGCATCCCAAGCTCCCCGCTGACGCTTACCACCGTCCAGTGCTGCGGGGAGGAGCGTACCAGCACCGGGCAGGCAGCAAACGAGGCACCAGCTTTTCTCCCCCTCTCCCTCCGTGTCCCATCTGATTGCTTCAGCCACGTACTCCTAGAAAACTTGAAGGCTGTGTATTTCTGGGAATTTCACCCCACCTCCACATCTGAGCAGAAGACGTCAACCATCCACCCTGCCTGCCCCTCCCTACCCACCAAACTGGCACTGAATTTCAACTGGCACAGCCGGGAAGAAGCCTAGGGCCCCCTACCCTCCCCTCAGAATAAATAATGAATGGTTTCCAGAGGACCAGGAGCTATTTGTATCTGAGCTGCAAGAACCCACAGCAAACAAAAGGCCCTGGGAAGAACCGAATGGTGACTATAATGTAAATGAAGCAAAGCTGGGGGCGATGGGGTGGGAAAAGAGAGGGTTTAGAGACAATTACATGAGTCTTTAAAAAACAAGCAGGCGACAGCCCAGAGGAGTATGCTCTAGGAGACTCTGCTGAGCTTGTGCAAGGAGCGCATGTACCCGTTGAAGGAAGGGTGGGAGAGGGAAGGGAGGAATGCTGTTCCTGCCATCGTTACACCTCTTGTCTGTTAAAGTAGCTGAGCGGAGTGCAGGGGGAGCAGAAAAGCCAGCTGTGCGCTGAGAGGCTGCTCCAAGCGTCCCGGGGCCCATGCACGGAATGGCTGAGTCCAGGCTTCTCCTGCTCCATGAAGCTCCCGGCTCTCACCTCCTTCACTGATTCGTAGATCTGAGCAAGTGCTTAAGCATTTGACTGAACCCAGCCCCAGAGCCTGCCGGTCTGTTCTCCATGCTGCAAGAGGGTGGGTGTGACACTGAAGTATCAGGGCTCTGTGTCACAGCCCAGCCTGTCCAATAACCCAGGCGAATTCCTGGCCTTCTGGCAAAAGCAAAAGATCTCAGGGACTCAAGAGTTTTAGTTATTTGCTGGAAGGTTTGTCCGGGACGTGTTGATCTGCCAATATAGCCCTCATCAAAACACCAAAAGCTCCAGCCTGTAAGAAGCAGCTGGTCTGCCAGGCCAGATAATGAACAGCCACGAATGGCCCTCGGCTGCACCAGCTTCCACAGAGCTGCATTCACTTGTACCAACCATGAAACCTGCAGGAACCCGTGCATGAGGACCTGATCCACACAACTGGCAAGCACTGATGCTGGGATTGGTCAGCTGAAGGATGCTGCGACACTCACAATCCATGCTGAGAAGCTTGCGAGGCTGCAGCGGCCCTGCCTACCTGCTGGGAGATCCCTGCTGTGCACGGCGGCGGAGCTCACTGACCCCGGTGTTCCATCTCCCATTTTACTTGGAAATCCAAAGATCCTCCACACTGAGGCTTGATTCATCACGCAGCAACGACCAGCTCCAGGAGCGACTGATCAGAACTTCAAAGCACAAGGATGCACAGATTAGAGAATGGTTCAAAATCCATTTAATCGGAATTCCGTGAGTTTACCCTTTATGTCTGCTTTGCTGTGTGAGAAAGGAACATTCTCCTCTCTCCCTTTTCTGTATCCAATAATTGAAGGAATCAAATCGTTTGCAAACCAAGACAGTGACCCTGAACTTTATGAATACTCATGCCTAATGAGCCACTTGGGGTTTATCCCCTAATGAGTCATGGCTCAGAGGACAACAAGAATTTTCAAAAAAGCTAGAAGGGAATGTAAGGGCTTGGGTCACTCCCTTCTCCGAGAACGCCTACATGGTTCAGGAACACAAATGCCACTGAAAGGTCAATCAGGAAGGCATTAATTTTGCCCACCTTTAGCCATTTAGCTTCCTTCCCCAGAAACGGTATATCCAGCAGATCTAAACTATTTTAGGTGCTTATCTTGGGATGAATAAATCACCCTCTACAGGTATTGATTTCTTTCCATTAACTGTACGCAAGCCCAAACAGTTAAAATTTGGAGATGATTCTTGTCCATAAGCAAAACACCATGTCATGTCTCTAACCCATTTAAACTCCTCAGAAAGCCTTGGTTTCCACATATATTGTACAAAAGGGCTTTGAAGGTGCTATTTTTTGCTGCAACTGCTCAAAAGAATATTTGCAAACATGATACTGATTTTATTGTTGCTTGATCTATCAATTCTTTTCCTCTTTGCCTTGTATTTCAGGTTCTCCTTTCCTCTTCTTAAAAAGGGGGTTTGGGAGGGGGGGATGGAATGGGTTGTTGCTTTTGGAAGAAGATCTGCACTGATTTTTATGTAAATTAAACCTTCCATATGTACAGACTCCGGGACATTCTTCCAGTCTGCTCCAGCTCTGTTTATTTTGATTGATTTTAAGGCTGTGATGAAAAGAATTTTTTAAATTAAAGAAAAATTTTTTTAAAAGTGCTTTCTTAATGGGTTTTACATAACTCGAATCAAGTGATGTTTCCAATGCTAACGTCAAGCACTTTTTCATACTGATGGACTGGTTGCTCCACAAAAAGTGTTTTGCAATGGAAGGGCTACACTGCCGACCCAGTGAGCTGGATGTCAGTAGTACAAGCCAGCGTGTGTCTCTGCTTACAGTGACAGGCAAGGGCAGTGGTCAACGCTCCCTGCTAATGCTGCAGCAGCCCTTGTTAATGGAAAGCTGCCGTCGCCAGCAAACTCGAGCAAGTCACTGCCTTATAATTGTATTAAAGCAGTGGTTAAGGTGGGAGAGGCATTTAGTTTCAATTTTAAAAGAACTGAACTGCTTGAGAACCATGTGTGACCTCTTGCAAGCCCAGCAGCGCCAACAAGATGCTGGTCTCCCCAGTGACTCCCCTCGTATTTCAGAAAGCCTGTAGCAGTGCTGCTACGAGTTGAAGCCTTTAAAAAAGCCAGCACAGGCTCTGTTTCATGCTGAAAAACCAGCAGAACAGCTGAAAGGTCACGAACACCAGCTGGCAATGCTGCAGTACCTGATACCCCCAAGCCACCCTGTCCAGCCCTTTAGACAGGGTGTGTTTTGGGGACTGGGAGAAGAGAGTCAGATGACAAGGGAGGTTACCAGACGGCAGGGGCAGCTAACGGCTCAGCTGGAACTCGGAATATTTCCTCCCTAAACCTTTGCCATTAACCGAAAGCTGGTTTAGGCTGGAGGAAGGGAGGGAATTCCTGTCACTCCCAGGTCACTGTCAGAGCCTCCTGTAATGAGGAGTAAGGAGGGAGAGGCCTTAGCTTGGGTAAATCTCGGACTCGCTGTGTTTGAGGGAAGGCCAGCCACAGAACCGGAGCTCTCTGCCATGGCGAGGTCCAATTTCCAGCTCGCCAGCTGCCTGCCCCCAGCCCTCACTGTCTCCAAAGCAGAGAAATGTGGCTACTGCTTTTTCCAGCCCTGTGGGACTGGGCACTCTGCGTGTCTGCCCGCTCAGCATGCACTCCCTGCAGCCTGTTTATGTCACCTGCACTGCCAGAGAGCCAGAGATCCTACAGTACCACAGGCTTCATCTTTTACATCGCAAGCTCAAGCCCTGGACATTTTCAGCTCTTAGAATTACAGTTCCCTCCTACACGTTTCCTTAAAATATGCAATAACACACCGCACCCAGCAGTACGGGAATCAAGGCAATTTTTTGTTTCTTTTACTACTATGACCTACCTCAGTGTCTGCTCGCAGCAGATCAGTGTCACAGAGGTATCTAACGCTGTCAAAAAGACCCTCTTTGGGCTCACGGAGGGTTTAGATAACACTGGCCGGGAGTGAAGGGGAGGCATGAGGCACCGCAAACTCATGGAGAGCAGAGCTCACGCCTGGGTGTCCCACACCGTCCGGCTCGGAGCCGAGTGCTCTGCCTGTATTTGCCAGATATTTTCACTCAGCAATTCCTGTATCAGATTTAATAGCCTGGGCTTGAATCTGAACTTTGTGCCTTAGCATAATTCTGTGGAAGGATATTTCTCTTTACTGGCGTTAATAAAATCGCTCTATCTGTTGGTAACAAAGGACAAGGTTTGTTCTCTGTGACCTCTTCAACAGTAACTGGTAGTTTGCAGAGAGCAAACAAACAGGCTGGTTTTACAATAACAGTGATCCAAGTGGAGATAGGAAGAACGGATTGGAAAAAGACATTGAAAATACAGAAAAATACATTAAACTCTTCCATGGTTTCCACGATTTTCAGGCTTCCTCTTACAGCCTAAGAAATGTCCCCTTTCTTGGTTCATATTTCAACAACCTGACCTGCATATGCCAAGTCTTACGGACTGGTTTCAAAAAATCACTCTTTAAAAATCAGATGGAGAATAAAAACAATCAACAGCTGTAGGAGTTGGCCTATAGGATTTCCACCCCCACTGATGGATTTGCAAACCCTACTCTCAATTTATAAATGTGAGCCTAGTTTTATTAACCCTGCTGCAGATTTACAGATCCTATTAGAGATTTACAAATCACACCAATCTACCCTAAAGGAAAAGTCCTGATTTACAAACCCACATGTTCTGCTTAGGCAACAAGCCCATGTCATGACAAATAACCAGCTGTACAAACTCCATCCCTTTTTTTTTTTAATCTCAGACACGCTCAGTCTGAGCTGTCTGTTGTGACGATGCAGAGTCTGATGAAGAAGGAGGTCTCCACAGGGGAGACCAAGATACTTCAGAAGTCTGAAAAACAAGCTGGACAGATTTTCCTGTGCTTCCTGCATCAAGATGCTCTGGAAAGACCTGAAGAAACAGCTCTCGTTTTCCAAGGCTCTGTGTTGAGTCTCATGCAGAACTTAGAAAAGCAGAAGCAGTAACCTAAAAAATGACTGACAAGTGTCTCTGCCGCACCAGTGAAGCGACAGAAATTACAAACCCTCTGAGATGAGATCGGCTTAAAGGAAGAGCTTTAGAGAATCAATACAGAATTCTTTTTGCCTGCTGATGTCTCTAGCTTTTTGGGAATCTCACTTAGTTGCATGACTCCAGGAGCCTGATGATTTAAGAAAAACACCAAAAATGAAGGTTGTTGGCAAAGTGGAATATCATTGCAACCGCTTTTCTCCACTTTCTAATCCTCACTTCTGACTACTCCTTTTTTTCCCTGAACCCCATTTCTCAAACCTCTGCTTTCTCCCTTCTTCTCCTATAAATCACTTAGTTTCCCAAAGTATCTGTTTGTGGACATTTATTCTGGTCTTCGCTTCCAAGATAATCTCACCATTCCAGTTTGAGCCACAGCTCCCCTTCCTGTCCTCATTCTTGCATCTGATCACCTCTCCTTACCCCTTGCTAGTTTTTTCCACCTCTGTTTCTCTGCTCCCTCCCTGCCAGCCCCTTAGACGGTCCCCTGCCTTTGATGGCATTTCCCAAAACATTGGCATGTTGCAATGAACCCTAATGGAGCTTCAAAGCCAAAGAGAGCACAGACGTTGCTTTGTCCATCACACACCGGTTTTGTGGGTCCATCCATGCGGGAATAACGCTGCACAAAGAGAGCATGCTTGGCCAACAGAGGAGCAACAAGTCTGCCATTCCCTGAAAGGGCCAGCTGTATTGTCCAGTGCGTCAATTATGTCAGCTCTGGAGACAAAATATTGTATCATTATAAGAATAAAGAGCACCCTGGCAGAGCAGCACAGAAAAGAACAATTTTGAAACTTGTTAATGGCTAAGAAATCTTGCTTATGCACAACTCTGCACAACTGCGCCTTGAAAACATGCAAGATGGGGAGAAGGGGGGCTGAGAAGAAGTATTTCTCATTGCACTGCAGGGAGATCAGCTTGGGCCCTGGATTCTTAGTTAAGACGTAGGCAAAGTGTCTCCTACAGAAATAGCTGCAATTTGCTTGACAAATGCTGATGAGCGTGTGAGTGTTGTTTTGCTTCCCTTGTCAGCTGCCATTCAGCAGGTAGTGAGCTTGCTCCCCTTCGCCCTCTCTGCCTGCTTCTCCTTCTCCTTCTCCTTCTCCTTCTCCTTCTCCTTCTCCATCTCCGCAGCCAACCCCTGTCTCGTTCTAGCTCCCAGCCAAACAAAGAGTGGCAGCGCGAGGAACCCCGGGTGCGTGGAGGCACCGAAGCACCCACCTAGCCCAGCAGCTGAGCCAAAGAGGCTTTTTTTGGGTTATTTCCACCTCCCCAGCTCAAAGACAGACAAACCCCCTTCTCCCTCCCTCTTCTGCCTTTCTGAAGAAATAACAGCGAGGCACCTGCGAAACGCCTGGGGTATTATCAGTACACAACAGGCTGGGAAAAGAGGTTTGAAAAACAAACAAAAAACCCCAAGATCAACAGGGGGCCAATAACCCCAATAACAACACCGGGGGGTGGGGTATGAGTTGAAGATTTTCCACAGACACTTTTGATGAAAACAATGACAAAATGTATATTATAGATTTATTTTTCCACAGAAAAAGTTGGACTTTTTGTCAAACGAAGCAACCCCCAAATATTTCCATTTTAAAATTCTTCTGCAGTGCGTCAAGGGAGTTGTAGTTAATTTGCTTTGCGTTCCCCTCTGCATCCTGGTGGGCCTTTTTTGGAGACGGGAAGACAGCCTCATAGCTGGGGCCCATAGATCATTTTCACACTGTCCTAATTTTCCTTGAGAAAAACAAAGAAAACAAACCAGCACATCTGAAATTCTAACGGTGGTTTTTCTATCCTCTTCCAGTACACACATGACCTTCTCTTTCCACTTAGCAAAACCGGAGGGACAGAAGAAATGTGGCCCCCATGGTAAGAGATCAGGATGGTTATGGTGAGAACTCCTCCGAGCGTCAAGACACAGGGACCCTTGCAGGCCTGTACCTCTGGTCTTTAATAGTCATTTAGGTGAGGATAAGTGAACCGCAAGGAATTCTGGTTGCATGCATTGTCAACTGTGTGGCACACGCAAGCTGGACGTCAGCACCAGGAGCTGGAGCTGCTGTGGTTGTTATCGCCCCAGGCAGATCAGGCTCCTTCTAGCCTTGCCCCAAGAATTTTAAGTGGGAGGGAAAAGGAGGAATGGGACAATCTTGCTTGTGCTATGGATGCTGAGAATGTCTGGCCACCATTTTGGCAACACCTCTGTGGTGGCTGCCACCTTGTTTGACACCGATGATGGAACACTTGATCTCCACGTATAACAGTTACTGCTGAAGCCAGTGCTGCTTGGACGGTGCTGTAACAGACTTGCACCTCCGTGGAATTCAGTCCCATCTCTTATTTTCATAGATCGCTAACGCCCTTCAGAATTAGTAACTCGAAGCAAACGTAACAGGCCAGATACAGAGAGCAGCTGCAAAACTGAATTACTGCAAGGCCTCTTTAAAGCAGAAGGCGACTATTAAGAGGCTTTTGGTGGCTATAAATAGAATTTATACACACTTGGAGGCAACTTTTACACTGCTGGAGTGAGGTAAAGGACTTTGGTATAAGGAAGAAATAGGCCTGTGCTGTTTAAATAGCAGTGGTCCACATCCTGGAATTGTATCTTACAAAAGCAGTTCACAATAATAAAATTATGGTGGATAAAGTCATATTTCTTCAGCAGTTTCCAGCCATGGAGCCTTCCACTGCATTAAGGGGAAAAAAAAAGAAAAGCCCCCAAACCCCAGAATGGAGCATAAACAATTGTGACTCATGCCAGAGGGTTCTGTCTGGTGGGGTGGGTGGATAATTACAGTTTTCTGATACAGTTGATAGTTCCTGCTGCACAGAAGTATTTCTTGGAGTTACTGATGAAGGAAACTGCAGAAGTTTTTGCTTTTTTTTCTCTAATAAGGCAAATGCCTTAAAAAGGTAAGACAAGATCTATTTCTGCAGAAGGTGTAAAGCTATAGCCCCTCTGATACACTGACTAAGATGGTAAAATATGGTGGAATAACATGTTCAGCATACACTTAGCATAAAATCAATGGGATTCAAATGCACTCCATTATGTTATTGGAGCTGGGTGAATTTTTTTCTGGACACCTGTATGAGCAGGTGTAGATGAAAACCCCGTCATGTGGGCTGGGGAGCAGAGGGTGGCCTGGAGCTACAATGAAGCATGACTGTGCCTTATCAATTTTACCCCCATGGCGCAATTAGTTTGATGCGGAGGGTTGAACTATTGAAATAAAACGTTTCTCTGGAGATGCCCATCTTTCCATTGATCACAGAGGGGCTGCTGACAACTAGGTTACCAACATCGAGATCCTGTAAATTACCTGCTCAGAGAAGTGCCAGGGATTTACTGCCTGTTAAGTGCATGTAAATGGGCAGCTATCTGCCACGGAGAACAGCTCTCACCAGAACGGAATGCACTTCCAGTGAACTCACTGTAACATGCCATTTTTCAGTACATTTTGTGAAAATCTTAGACTGCTTTGAGAACTGCAGTGTATTGAGAAGACAGTTTTACTTCTGCAAATTTCCTGCTTCGAGGGAAGCTGCTCTATAGGAAAACCTACTTAAGCATATAAGGGTATATTTATCTTGAAGTGTTTGTGCTTTGTTATTGAGAATTGTCTCTTCCTAATGGAAAGCATGGTACTTCTATCCTTGGAGTACTGGAGTATTGAAATCCTCTTCCAAGTCCCAAGAGGGAGAGGAAAAAATAGAAAATAGTTTGACCTACATTCACAAGAATAATTATTGACTTAACAAGTTCCAACCAGATTTTCAAATTAAAGCTCAATAAGAACAGACCCACTTCCCTAAAAAAAGAAAAAAAGGAAAAAACTCAGTCTTATTGTATGTCAGATGTACATGTGTGCAGTGATCAGATGTAAATGTATCCCTGGAATATGCATGTATGAATATTTGTGTGTGCTTGCACCTCTTTAGGAAGGAATTCTGTTTTGTGATACGTTGTGTGGTGCCTTGCAGTGTGGGTCTCTGCCCTTCGACTGGCAATTTCTGCACACCGAGCAGGAAGATGTGTGGCAGGATACATACAGGCTACAACCCTTCCTCAGAACCTGCGTGATCAGTACTGGCAACACAGCTGTGAACCATGAACAAAAACTGCCCGAAAAGGGCTCGTTTAGCACTTCCCTCTTGTGACCACATGGAAGCCAGAAATCCAGCAGCTGTGGATTCATGAGTTTCAGGATTATACCTACAAACATCAGCACGGAGACACTTCTTGTCCCTGGGATTAACATCGGAGAAAGAAAGAGGAAAAGGCTTTCAAATATCAATACTTGAGACTGGACTTAAAAAGACCTGCCAAGCCGCTCTCTGTTACTAATGAACTGGAAAATAGTGCATCATCATTGTATGATTCTGGCACACAATTCTGGATTCTTTCTGAACTCCAATGCGAAGTATTTATTAAAAATTTCTGGCTTTTTCTGCATAATTATGAACAGTGTTAGTGTCTCCATATATTATAAGTCCTGGACTGTTTCTAGGATTTCTTTTCTCTAAATCCAATTTTAAATACACCTTATTTTGTCCTTAAAACTGACAGCCAGGAATTTCTGTCTTAAGTTGCGTTTTTTCCTTCTGTATTTCATGCACTTCATAAAACTAATTCATAATAATTGCTCTCAATCCCTCCATCTCCTCATTTCTATTTGTTACATATTGCTTTTTTTGTTCTAATTGCCGTCTTTGCACTGAGTCTGTGCCAGATGGACTCTCTTGAAGGAGAAATTATGGCTCTTTGGCAACTTAATGCGGTCTTTTTACAGACTCATCCATGTTAATTTGTGTCTTTCCATGTGAAATCTTTTGGTGTCAGTTTTGACTCACAGTTTCCTTCATCTTTGGGAGAGCAGTCCTGCAGCAGTACATCACACAGGGCTGTTACTGGCTGAGACAGTCCTCTGTTTGCCTGTTCTGTATGTCACCAGGTCACAACCACTGAGCATCCCTGCCTGAACATCCACTGGCAGTGACCTTGCCACCACCCTGTCACTTTGCTGATGGCTCCACACCCTCGGGTACCGTCTCTCAGGCCTGCCAAATGAGGGGTAAACAAGCACGTAACCATACTTCTTCCCAAATCCTCCCGAGCAGATGCTAATATTTCCTCTCTCCCCGGCAAGCAGAGACTTCCAGCCCATGTCTCCACCTCTGTCCCCGTCCCCTCTGGTCGCCTGGGTCCGGGCTAAGGCTTTGTTGGGTTTGAACTTCCCTCCTGTGTCGCAGGAGGTGCTGGGTGGGCAGAGGGGAACCCCCAGGCACAGGCAAAGAGGCAGCAGAACCGCAGCGGCAACACCACTGAGCACTGAGTCCCTCACTCCGCTAATGTCACCTTTGGCCATCTCCAGGTGCCAAAGCTCCGGGAGATAACTGTCCTGTCTGAGTTTTGGTGGAAGCAGAGGATTGCAGGAAGCTGAAGCCAGCTGTGGGCATCTCCTGGGCTTTGGTTTTGACTTCTGGATGCTTGATATCCAGGGCGGATGTCAGACAGACTCCCCTGTTTCCCCACTCTTCCCTTTTTCAGTTTTCTCCTCTTCCTTTATTCCCTGGAGGGGGTCTGGGAGAATCCTGGGGTTTCTGCACCTCCTTTCCAAATCTGTTTTGGAGCACAAGACAAAGTGGTTCTCCTCTGACAGTCAGGAAATGGCAGCTGGCATAAAAGATGATATTAGGGAAAGCAAAGTGATGAAAAAGCAGATCTATAGAACATATCTGTATACATATATTTTATATGTATACTTTTTTATATATATATATATTCCCAAATGATTTGGGAATAGCAGACACTACAATGGCTAGTGGAGACTGTAATAAGAGATGTACTGACAAGCCTGGACGCCTGTCTCCTGCCATCAAGTGTTTGTTTTCAGGAACTAGAACACGTGGTATGAATTGTGCAGTGAGCGTCCAGCATGAAGCAGTCAGTATTTCAAAAATGCTTCCGGTCCACTGGGGTGAGACCAGGCTCCAGAACACAGCTCGGAGCTGGCAGCTTCTCAGTTATTAATTCCTTGGCAACTTTGCCCAAGAAACTTGATCTCTGTGTCCCAGTTTCCCCTGTCTGTATGAAGATGATAATCCCTCATCCACCTATAAAAGGATGCGGAGGGATTGATTAAGCAGCAGTCAATGCACAACACGTTCATTTTCAAGGCAGAGCCCGTTAACGAGAAGAGCTGTTCATGGGAGTTACTAATAAGTCTCAGAGCATCCCTCCTCCCCAGCACTAGTATTCCTTCCCTTCGTGTGGGGTCAGAGGTGGTGTTTTGACACTTCTGCTGTTTAACATGACATCTGGTAGAGAAAAAGTTGAAAATTGTAGCTAGTTATACTTTTTGGAAATGTTTCTATCAGCGTGGCACAAGAATGGCAAATCATCTGCTCTATTTTCAGACATATCTATTTTGTTTGAGTTTATAAAATGTCCCCAAGGGACGAAAAACTATAGTAAGCCTTCCACTGCATTAATTTTTAATTTTTTAAACAACTCTTTTGCTCTGTTTTGAAACAACTCTTCCCTGATCAAAGGGAAGACAACTTTTAAAAAAAAAATCTTTGTAACTTTTCTGAATATTTGGGAGAGGTCAGACAAGCCAGAGTTCAAAGTGCTGGAGATCAGCCCCTCATGACACCAGTGGCTTCAGAGTTATGCATATAAATGATTATTGCTTCTTCCAAAACCCTTCCCTTCAGGCTGACAGAAAGGAGACACTTCATAGCTCTGTGGTTAGAATAAAGAGTTCATACATGCATGATAGGCAGACAGAGGGTATTATTCAGAACTGTAAGAATTAGTAGCTTACAGTCTGATATTGAACAGTATGCAAAGGACTGGCATTAATTGGAACTATCCAGCAGAGATGTGGACATAATTATTTAAAGGACTAACTCTCAACAGATGGACTTAGTCATGGCAAATGCATAGTGGAACTATCTAAAGAGGAAAAATGCAAATGCCCTAGAAGGGAATTATTATTTTGAAGGATGCAGGCAGCCTTTGGCTATTAGGTGGCAGATGATTCTGTCCATCCACGGAGAGCCTAAAGAGTAGTATCTTTAACATTTGTCTTCAAAAATCTGCTCACCTTGCCCTCACAAGCCTAAGAGAACCAGCAAAGGGTCTGGATTGACTGTAAGAACATCAGCGTGATGGTGATGATGGGTGCTGTGAATGCAAGCCGTGGGATGGTGACTTGCCTTGAGATTCCTCATGAGGCAGCTTGTGGGGCGCTGAAATACAGTGGCACGAGGGACACGACAAGCTCACATCTGAGATAGGTGGTGAGGCAGACACAACAGAGAACTTGGGAATTTGCATAATGGTCCTCCTGTTCTTGATAGCCATGTGATCATATGGCATCAGCCTAAAGGTACTCCCCATCGCCATCAGATCAGACATCTTAGATCCAGTGGGACGGGGAAACTGCCGGGGGGCGGGGAGAGAAACAGCAGAGACAGATAGACAATCTCAGCTAGAGGTGCTTCAGGGAAAGGTGGTACTTCACCTTTTCCCAACCAGGAGTTCCAATTCATGAGCAGATGGCTCTGCTAGATCCTTCTGTGTTCTCAGTATTCACAAACGGACTGAGGAAATCGCAATTTTAACGCAAAAGCTTTTCATCAGCAGCTGAAGTCCTGTGGCTAACGACAAAATGGAAGGACAGTTTTATAACCAAGAACATCTTCCTTTCTTCATTAAGCTGCTGATCCGTAAGCACATGCACAATTTTGGTTGCATCTAGTTCATATCCTATCATAACTTTTAGTGTGGATTGTTGGATCCCCTCTTTAAAATAGGATACTCTTGGTTGGACATTACTCCATGCTGGAGACAGGGAGACATTACTCCCTGCCTGCTGGGCAGACCGTGGGCTTCAGGTTGGTCTCAGCCCTCTGGAACACGTGGGATCCTGCATGTTTTAGTGTGCACAGTGAGTTTGCTCGCTCCCCGAGGGACAGATCGTCGTGTGTGAGTGGGGAAGAAGACAGAGCAGAGAGCAAGGAATCAGAGTACACCAAACCTAACCTTAGCAGGGGCTCTCCTTCATCTCACCAGCACTTCTTTAGTGCCTGTTGTTGTAATACCCAAACAAGTCTCAGCAGGGAGGAAAATACTGATGATGTTGAGTGTTGAGAGAGCCTGAGTGTATGAGATGGAGAAGCAGCATTGCCTAAAGGTTAGAGCCAGCAACTGGGAGACAAGCCTGGTTTCATTGCTGTTTATGCTGTAACATAAGTCACTTGATTTCTTCAGAACAGCCTCCCACTTCCTGTGAGCCAAGTGTTCTTCCTTCCAACCCACTTGCTGCTATATATAATCTCAGCACTGTCTACCTTTTTTTGCAGTTCAATCGAGTCATGCTTCTCAGAAATCATGAGATGGCATGCAAGATCATGCAGGTTCTTGGAAGAGCCTAGCTTGGATGCCTGCTCTTGGCTGCTTGCTTTCTGATCCTTTATAGGTCACAGGGTCACTTTGTAAGGTTTATGTCTGTTGGCAGGGAAGCAAAATGGTAAAGTGCTGTAAACAAGAAGCCTGGCTCACAAAAATAACATTTGGCCTCTGTATGTCAAATATATAACTAGGAAAATCAGTTTATCTGTCTCCTTGTTCAAGCAAGCTAAGCAAATTTGCCTTCTGCCATCTGCTTCCTCCC
Source organism: Stercorarius parasiticus (assembly GCA_013396915.1). Lineage (NCBI taxonomy): Eukaryota > Metazoa > Chordata > Aves > Charadriiformes > Stercorariidae > Stercorarius > Stercorarius parasiticus. Next base: position 32,274 of record VWZL01001507.1, on the reverse strand, counting down.
TACTTTCAGTGAAGAGTTAACCTCCCAAATAGTCAACACGAGGCAAAATCACAGATAAATCTGACTGTATGCTATTGGGAAAAGAATGGTTTGTAGCAGCAGCCTCCTCATCTGTTATGTAATAGTAAAGTTAATTTCTCCAGAAATTTAGTCTAGAACAGAGATCTGTCATCAGGTATAAACTCTGCTTATTGATCACTGCAGGGATTGCAGCCACTTCTGGAATGGAACCAGGCAGCTCTTCAACACCACACACCAGTGAAGGACAGCCGCTCCCTCTCCTTAGCAAACTGATGGGTGACTGGGACTCAGGGAACCAGAGCAACTAGCTGATCTGTTGTATTTCCTGGAACACCAGTCCTTTGCTTCCCAGGACAGGAACTAAAGACATAATCAGCTGGAACAGGAAGAGGACATGAGGTGAACCAGACTCAGCAGTTTGCTCCATGACACAATGCTTCTGTGTGCACCTTGGAATCACAATGAGTTTTGTGGACACCCAGATTAATTACAAACAGCCTCTTATTTGCTCTCAACTATTGCTGGTGTATCTTTCCCATGAAAGATATCTCTAGAGTTACTCCTACCTGCATCTACCGACCTGTCCATCTTTTTCTGTTGGCCTCTGTTGTTATACTGTATCTGACCCTTTGCGCTTTTCATACAAAAGTCTTATTTTCTTATTATCCATCTTTTTAACCAAAGACAGCATTTTCTTCTGGTGTGTACGAGTAATTCTACAATGTTTGCTGACTAGAATCTGCTTCACAGAACCGAAGAATGCATCACAGCAGATCGAGGTAGCTGTCACTACTACTAGTAGAGTGCATTACTACTAAAAAAAGTGGCAAAGAATGTGAAAATGTAGACAAACCAGTATAATTCCTAGTACGATTTCAGCATACCATGTTGTATTTATCTAGGATTTTTGTACGAATGATGTGATTAAATGTTGACTTTTTTATGATTAAAAAGATAGAAAAGATTGCCTTTTATTGTGGGGAAACTGAATTTTAGAGCTGGGGAACATCTTACTTGGAATCATCAGCAAAGCTAAGGCAGAAGGAGCACCATGGGTGCCCATTCATAAATACGGTCACAAGCTCACACTGAAAGGATTAGACTTGAACTCTTTTAAAATAACCAAATGAACTCTAGTGCACCCCAGGTGGACCCAAACAGACTGGAGAGCAAGGGCCAGAGTCTCCCACACTTCAGCAAATGGGAGCATCTGCTGCATGGAACAGAGTTGATAATGCCTTGTTATACAAAACGTGGGTGATAGCTCAAATGGATGCATTTAAAAATCTAAAAAAATACATGTATCATCTCTCAATGGTTTTCCTCTGACAATCCAGTCACCCTTATAGTGACTCTAAATTTTTTGCTGTTGTAGCTTTCCTCAGACAGCTTGTGACCTTGTATATTCTTTAGTGTTAGAAACGTCACTGTATTTTAAGATGCCTTAAAAACAACTTCCCCTTTTACACTGCCTTCTATACAGTTTTCCGTCCTTTTCTTACTGCTTAGCAGTTTAGAAATGTTTCCATTACAAAGAAAAAACACCTGCCTTAAATCACAATATTCACGAATTCAGAGGCAAAAAAGAAGATACTTGGTCACATAAAGCTCTCATCATACAGAAATTCTTGTCATTTCAGCTGAACCTTAATAAATATCTGCCTCCTAAAGCTTCTGTTCAATGGAGTGTGTGAAATAGCACAGGAACAGGTTTGTGCTCACGCGGTAGGCATGCAGCGTCAAGGCCAGCTCTAAGAAATGCAGTACCTTGTGCAGGGCAGTACGAGGTGCAAGGCAGCAGGCCCCTGCATTTCATGGCTACCAGTTCTGCTTCCTCGGAAGCGCACCCTGAACTGCTTTCCAGCGGTAAGCTTGGCTCTGGCCTCCCGAGCTGCAGGGTAGGCGCAGCAGCGGCCCCACTCTGCTGGTTTCAACCCCTCTGGCTCAGCTGGTGAAGGTGGCTGTTGTGACCTACAGTCCACCGGTGGGCTCACTCCTGATTCAGCTTTCACAGGGCTACCCAGAGTCTTGGGTCCCCTTCAAGGGCAGAGGTAGCATGCACCAAAAGTCTGAACTGTTGCCTTGAAACATTCTGCAATGCAATGGGATGACAACTGCAGAAAGTGATACTAGCACCAGCTGACCTGTCAAGATGGTGAGTTTGGCTCCTTTCGATAATACAGGGATAATGCAGGCCTCTCAGATGTCTTCTGTCCCCGTGTAAGAAACCCCCAATATCCACTGGCCATCTGTCACAAAGCTACAGGATGGAAGCGAAGCACCGGTGCAGGGCTATAAAGCGGGAGTGATCCAGGTCAGGCTGCGTGGGAAGAATGAACAGGACATCTCATGGGCTTAGGCCCCAAGACTGGGGCAGTCCTGAGCTATGAAATAACAGGATCAGAGTTACCTTCCAATACAAAAGTGCAATTCAGTGACCAGGAGGAGCAGAGGCAGGGAAGACAGGGACCGTTTAAGCCAGAACTGTTGTTCAAATGCTGACTCTGCCAGTTCCCGAGTGCATGACTTGGGATGAATCACCTCACTCTGTGCCATTTAGCCCTATGGAAAGGGCAGGCATGAGATCTCTGCTCTCAAAATAGGAAGAAGCTGCTCTGCCCTTGTGATTCACTGCAGGTGATCTGTATCTTCATATGCTCAATGACAGTCATTCCTGCATAAAGGAAGTTGATGCTTATACACTGGAATAGCTACGGGACAGGAGGGGGCACGTTATTAATTAACCGATGGTAAAAGTGATTGTGAGGAAGTATTACCTGGCACAAAACAGTCCCAAAGAACTCTCCTTTTCATTTAAAGGGACAATAAAAACTAGAGGTGCCAATTTAGATCAAGAGAGTAGAAGGGAGACTCTTCAAATTGGAACAGACCAGGTGCTTGCTACAGGGTAGAGCAATGAGGGTGCCAGAGAGAAGGGAACTGGATAAGAAGGATTGTGAACATATTTACAGCCATCTGGCACCCTCTAATTATCCAAATGACGAGGCTGCCTGAGTGCTCACCAAAATGCAGAGAGTGAGGGAAGGAAGGAGTTTGTTTGGGCAGAGGATCTTGAGTGCTTCATGCTTTCAACGTATGTTTTTTGGAAATGTTTTATATCACTTACAAGATTATTTATATTACTGGAGATGTAGGAAAATGATACCAGAAGGAAATGGAAGGGCTACTCCTTCTGGAGTTTTCCTTCCAGGTTCCTAAAAATCAAGTCATAGGAAAGAAAAGACACAGTTTCTTGGGAGGCAGCATCAGGGATCAGGAATGCATCAGGAAAGCTGGATTCCTTCTCATCTATGCCACTGATACATTGTCAGTATTATCAGAAGTCTTGCAGTTTTTAGTGGGAAATCTGCAGCAGCTGGGATCATGTTATTTAGGAAAAAAATCCCAGGTTCTAGAACTACAGAGTAAACATTTTAAAACAAGGTCATGGTGCTTACTCAAAAAATAAGAAGGAAAGTTAAAAGTTAATGTTTTTAAACACCAGTATTATGCTTTTATTGGCCTTATTCATGATTTTTTAATGTCTGGATTCATCAACATTACAGTTGTGTTATCTTTAAATTACTTTGCTTTGTTGTGCATTCTTTCTTGAATCAGGAGTTTTGACTTGCTTTCTTGGTTTTATCACTGTCCAGCTGTAAGGACATGAATAAGAGCTTTCAGCTCCTTCTTTAGAATGACACTAACCTTTCTTTCCTACCTGTTGAGAGTTTTAATTTTAGTGCTCTGCAGAAACACAAGCAGCAGTACAATTCTTGCATTGCAATTACAGTAAATGTATATCCCTTCACCTGACAGGACTGAATAATAAAAACAATCGTTTAATATGAAATCTTGGGTGTGTTTTTCTCTCCTTTTTGATCTGGGAGATATCATAGAGTCAAATACTGTGGTGTGATATTTTTAAAGGTTGGATAATTTTATGACCACTAATAACATCTGCCGTTATGCCTTTTAAGAGAAGGGTAATCAAATTTCATACTTCAGGGTATCAACTGATCACAGCAAGTGTCAAAATTGGCTCTGTATTTTATTCTTCTGTCAGGAGCTAGATAGTACTGGGGTGACTGGTCTCATTCAATTGGGAACTAGACTTTAGTGACAAATTATTGGTCTTAACATGGTAAAAAGCAAGGTGCTGGATTTAAAATTTTATATTTGCCATTGCTCACATATCATGAAACTTGCCATGGTACCTAGTGTAAAAACTGACATAAAAACACAGTGTTCTGTCAGATTCAGACCACTGATTCCTTGCATTTTCTATCTTTAATTTCTTCCTATACTTAACAAAATAGCTTTTCACTTTTCTGCCTACATGCTTGTAATATTCCTAGTGAGCCATAACTTCTATAGAGCATTTACATCGCACAGTATACTCCTTGTCTTTATATCCATTTGTGTTGGATTTCTCATTTTTAAATCCATTTGCATAGTTTGAGTAAGTTCTTGGGTGTTCCTCCCTTTCTGTTACAGTTCCTTTCTTGCCTTCTGGCAAGTTTGCCTTCTCTTTTTTTTAGTTATTTATGGGATGCTGTCAGAAATGCTGAGCCAAAGCATTTCCATTTCCTCAATTTTGACTTGTTCTTTTTGACTAATTTTTAAAAAATAAAAATCCTTTTAATTTTTCATTCGATTTGATTAATTCTTTATTAATTCAATCTTTGTGATCGAGCAGTTGGTTTGGTATCATCTTTCAAACTTCTTTCGATGAAGTGACCGAGTGCAGAGTAACGTTGCTGTGGTCCAACTGCCTGTTAGAGTGCAGCAGGCAAAGTTATTTCAGGCTGAAAACTTGCTCAGTCTGAAGCCTGTCCTTTACCTTCTGGGGAAGTTACATGCATGTCATTTAGCATGGAAAACTGCCACCAACCTGATTTCACTCTGCCCTCCCTGCATGAAGTTTATTGGAAGGTGAATGAAAAGTTGTCTTGCTCTGCCCTCTTATGATGGTATCATACTTCCAGCTGTTTTTTATTAGGTATGTCCCGTCTGCATCTCCGAGACAGGCTTTTAAGTTAAAATATATGATAGTTATACAGTTTCTAAGGCCTAAGTGACTATACTTAACAGTATTGATTTTAAGTATTGAGCATTTTTCTATTGCTCGGTTTTCTTCTTCTCTAGACAGGATGGCCCAGCACCGTGTCCAGCCAAACCTTAAAAGTGTCCAATTCTGGGGAATCCACCACTTCCCTGGGGAGATTATTCCAGTGGCTGGTTGTTCTCACTGTGAAAAAATTTCCTCTTGTGCCCAATCAGAATCTCCCCAGGAGTAACTTGTACCCATTATCCCTCTCTTTTCCATGTGACTCCTTGTAAAAAGCAAGTCTCTATCTTCTTTGTGGCCACCCTTTAAATACTGGAACGTGCTGATAAGCTCTCCCTGAAGCCTTCTATTCTCACAGCTGAACAAACCCGGTTCTCTCAGCCCTTCCTCCTACGGCAGCTCCCCTGGCCTTGGATCATCTTGGTGGCCCTTCTCTGGACCCTCTCCAACCCGTCCACATTTTTTTTGTGTAGTGGGGACTAAAACTGAATGCCATATTCCAGAGTGGGATAATGACTTCTTTATCTCTGCAGGTGATGCCCTTGTTGATGCAACCCAGCATCAACTGAATGTCATGTCCAGTACATACATTCCTCAGTTCCAAAAGCTGGTGTAAAAAAGGGTGGTCCCTGATGTTATTTAGAGCCATATACTCATCAGAGAGATTGCAGGAGACAGTGATGATACTGTAGCACTGTGCTAACATCCCAAGGTGGTCCGTTTTTCATTGTCCTTTCACACAAAACCGGAATACATGCAGTCAATCCATTGTGTAAAAACATCGGGGTCCAAAGGAAATGGTTGCAGCATGACTCCAGGCCTGGAATCTTATTATGAAAATGCCTAACTATATTAACTGAAATGGAAAACCTATTCACATGGGACACCAAAGGGTGTACATGAATGCGTGTGGCAACCCTTGTGTTGCAATTGTTGCTTCCACTCACTGTTTTTAACCTATAATTTTCCTGTTTATCTCAACTTAGCAGTCAGTAAATATCTGAACCCCACTCCAGCATTTCCACGTGTTTTCTAGGGCTCCCCTATCAGATATGCTGAAATACTTAGGGGATGATGGGTGCCAGTGTCCATTTAAGATGCCTGCAGTATACTTGTTGGTCTGCACTGAGCCCTTTATCTGTTATTCCCAAAATGAAATAATCCACATACCATCAAAAAACCACGCTTACAGAGTTAGAAGAGTTTTCCTCATCAGCTTATGCTTTCCTCTCCCCTTCTTGTTTTTCGATCTGTCTTTTGCACTTTCCAGGCCCAGCTCAGTGACAGCCTCTCTTGTTGGTATAGAGAACCTTGATTTTGTGAATATCCTAATAATGATAGTGGAAATACACAAAAAGAACAATCCCAGGCCTGTGAACAGGTGATTTTTCTACTTCTCATTAAGCATGCTTTCTTTAAAACATTTGCTTTTAATGTAAGTTTGAAAGTCACCTGTTCACAGGTGTGAACATACTTTGTGTCTTGTGTGGGGTCAAAACACAGCTGCTTCCTGAGGCTGGACCAAAGTGAGCAGCAGCCACCTCAAACTGCATTTCCTCAAACTGTCCAGAAGCAGGGAGAACAGGAAAGTGCTTTTACAAAAGAGATTATACTCTCCAGAGCTCCTCCGGCCAGAAACAATCTTTCTTAACTGGTTGGAAAGCATTCAGTAAATGTCACATTCCGAAATAATATCAAATTGACGGCAGTGCCTCAAAATCCAGGACCAGTTTTACTGAGTGATAAATGTTGCAATGTGCCAAGCTTTGCTTCTGCTGTTGAACCCACAGGAAAGACACTTGGATATAATGAAGATATGCAGCAGAGTGAAATAGCAGCATGGGGGGGTAAGTGAGAAGCAGGGATGTCATTGATGGTGCGGCAGTTCTCAGTTACGTTTGTTTCATCCTTGACACTGTCCAGGGTAATACACCTGTTCACATTTGTCCAGTGCTATCGTGCACTTCAAAGGCCTTGTGTAATTAAAAACACTTATTATATCTATCTAATAACATTAATTATCAAAACTATTCTGTAGAAAGTAAGCCCAAACATACTAAGACTTTAGGATTTCAAATTTCTAGCAGTGTAGCCATCCTTAAATAAGGATGGTTCCAACAAAACTATGCAGAAGTCTGTATGATTCTGTCAGAGTGCCTTTTGCCTCTTGTGCATTTAAAAATGCCCTGGAATCATCCTTTCCTTTAAAGCTTAAAGGGGTTTGATGGACGTGTTTCTGAAATGGTACTGAAAATCATCCTACATTCACATGACTCCAGGTGCTGCAATTTTAAGATGTATTTGTACAATATTCGTTACACAATTGTGAAAGCTGGCAACTCTCATTTTGATATGCCACTTTCCCAAAAGCCCATAGAAAACAGATGGACTTTGCAACATGCCTGGAAAATTAATTAAATCTGGACGCTGGTGGACAAAGGAGAAAGGAAGAGCCAGATTCAAGGACATCTCCTGAAAAATATTTCTTCCTGTACACAACGGACGCTGGGCTGAACATCTCCAGAGTGTGTCTGCAGCTCTTAAAGCGAATGAAAATGTGTTTGTTTACGGTCACAGACTGTGGAGAGAACTGTTGGCACTGCTGGATTTGCGCTAAATACAGTCTTGAACTTGAAGGAATTGGCATATTTGTGAGCCTCAACTTTACATTAACTGAAGTTTTGCAGCTGTTGACTACAACTGCAGCCATTGCTGATTGTTTACACACATGTGTTTTTGCATCCCCAGGAAACATGAAAGCCATGAGAGAAAAGGGGAGGAGGAGGAGAGGGGTGACAGAGGGTTTGAGAGATGGAGCAGAATTCTACAAGAAGTCACCACATCCCCTGAATTGCACCCTTTTTGACCCAGTTGTTGGGATTCTGTTTGCACACTCCTTCGTTGGACTAACACTTTGTTATTCTTTACTTGTGCAAATGACACTGTCTTGGGGTCTGCGTGAGAAAGCAAGTCAATTCAATGACAATGCAGGAGAAAAGAGAACAAACTAGCTATGGCCTGCAGCCATACAACCCCAAACTGGGACTTCATTAGTTTATGAAATAAGCATCGTAAATCCTGACTGGGATGAGAATAAGAAGCTGCCAAGAAACTCCCAGGTATGACAGGAAATAGTGGTGACGCTCAAAACCCCCAGCTACCTAGAAAGACAGATTGATAACTCAGCATGTGGCACTTCTCAACAGAGGCTAATAATTAACCTTATCACTTTAGTTGTGTTAGAGATCAGTAGATACAACTCCAGTTAGAACATGATCAATTTACCTTTCTATAAAGAGAAAAATTCTCATTATTGCATTCAGTTACTGTTCAGCATCTAGTCCAGCATCCTGCTTCCAGAATCCGTTATTGCTTAACGCTCCAAAGTAACACACAGCTCACTAGATGCATTATTTTTTGTAATGCTGTTCACAGACACAGGAGAGGAGAAATACCTCCCCAGAAACCAGCAGTCCCTAAGCGTAAGATTTGATTATCTTATTTTATCATGCGCATTATGGCCCAGATTTTGAGCTGCAGCTGTGTTGTGCCATGGGGACTGGCTCCTGTCTAATTTAGAGCAATGGCAGATTAGGAATTGCTGCATTTACTATGGTACAATGTTGCTCCAGCCACAGCTCCATTTTCCCAGTAATGAGCCCCTGCACCAGAAAGCATAGAAGGAAGATGATAGGAAAGTGGCTGTACATCTCCTGGGGAGACTCCACGGCAGGTAGAAATACACCAGTGACGGAATCTGTTGAGAGTACAGCTGCTTTATGTAATTAGAGAAACATAAAGCAGTTAGCTATAAGACCAGGTCCTCCATTGCAACCTAGAGAGGTTACTCTGGCCCAAAGGATGTAATTAATTACTATTATTGCTTGTATATTTAGGAAATCATCCTCTATATTTAGTAAATGTAATAGGCTAAGAAGAGGGTTGGCCAGAAAACACGGCAAGGACAATTGTCCTTCATGGATGATGGTAAGATATAGCATGATAAACAAACTGTGATAAACCAGAATATTTTGGTTTGGAAAGGGAAAACAAACCCCCAAACCCAAGAATCTTGGTTACTAGACCAATGCCCACAAGACCAGGTCTGTTTTTCTCTGGGTATGTAAGACCAGGAAACAAAGCAGGGCTGGGGGCAAAGGAAATGAAAACCAGTGAAGGCCTTGGAAAGAAAAGTACCACTATGAAGCTTTTGGACAAGTAAAAGAAAATTCTGTTTGCAGAAGATTTACTATGAACTTGAAAGATACCTGTGGAAAAAGTATTCGATTTTGCTGCATTTATTATCGCTTCAGTGACAGAGTGTGTGCTCAGTAGGCGGGTTACCGAAGAGTTTATAGGCAGGACAACCCCAGCCTTGTACTAATCCAAAAGGGGGTTTTTATCACCAAGTGCATCTGGGCATTTTATGGGGTCCCCTTTAATACAGAAGGACTGTGCTACAAATAAAGCATCCCTAAGCCATTAGCACAGGACTAATGACCCGCATTCTGCCAAGAAGAGTTTTTGTCCTTTCAAGGGCGAGTTAAATCAAAAAACAGTGCAATAATTACAGTGTTTTGTAGGGTTGTGGGTTTTTTTTCTTCTTAGCCTATGAAGTACAGAGGTTAAATGATATATAATATGGTCACCTTAAATGTTTTATGAGAGAACAGAAAAAGCAATATTGTTTACAGTAGGTTCTTCCTTCTGCCTCTCAGGGAGGATGAATTTTCTCTAAGAGGCAAATTCTGATGTAGCATTATATTTTTACTAGACTATCAAGAATATACTCCCCAAAATGTTGTGCCAGTGGCCTCAGTAGTGTGTGAGTCCTAAACATGACAGACCAGCAACTTAATCTTTTGGACAGTTCATTTAGAAGAGCGAATGTAGAAGAGAAGGCAAACTTAATTTTTTTTTTTTTCAAGAAATTTGGAGTACTAATTTCACAAAGTGAATGCATACCAGACAATGTAGTACAAGCTCCTCCAGGCTGTTAGATGAATAAGGTCTTTCAGGCACTGCACACTGCCTCACTTGTTCCCTAAAGTACCGCTTTCTGGTAGCTAACCTCTCAGCTGGCAAGAGCAGAGGACACTGGACCAAGTGCCATTTGTCTGCCAGCTTAAAAAAAGTAGAACCCCCCCTTACAGCTGTTCCCTTCCGCACCTCCTATTACACACTTTTATGGCATCTGACACTATAGATGAAGACACATGATAGTCTTTAAAATTAAGAATTCCAAGTTTGATGAGCTCAGCTGTCAGAATCCTGCTGAAAGTCTACTCTGACCAGCTCAGAGTTCTCAGAGTCTATCACACCTCACTTGCACACTCTGAAAATCCTAATGTGCTAAGTCAGTCCATAACTTCTCATCCCAAACAAATGCTCCTGAAGTGAATCAGGAAGCAATAAATATTTTTAGAATGCAGCCTTCTGTCATAGTTCCCTAATGAAGGGGAAGATAATTACCTACTATTTGTAACTCCTGAATGTTGTAAAGGTTATAGATGAAGCATTGTGGAAACTATGTATATTTTACCATGTGAAACCAAATAATCTTTTATATCACCTTGAGCTCATTACAGACAGAAGCACAGGCTACTTATTTTGCTGCATTTTCATCCTTACAATTCCAAGTTTTATGAAATGAATGCAGCTGTTGAGTCCAGAACCTTCCAAAATATGCCATTTTAAAGAGTCACTTTGACTCCTTCACAGGTAGAAGATAGTTCAAAGGTAACTGGTCTGTGATTCTCTCCCCTAGCGACCACAAAGCTCGTTACTGGTCGGACTGTCGTGCAGACGGTGCCCTCTAGTGCTCATTCTTCCTAAAACAGGGGGCAGATCCTGCCTATGGTGCCTGGAGCCCATCAAGTCTACAGGCAGAATCACTAACACATGGTTAAAGAATAACCAACAGGAGATTGGCATGGAACTGCAATTTTTTTTCTAACAATTTCCCCTTCCTTTTTCCTCCATCTCCCTCCATATTCACTGAGTGCCAAAGGAGACAATAATACTGGTATTGCAATAGCAGGTAGGTGCCCTGTGGCCTGTACAGCACTGTGCATGCACGCATGAACAGAAAAAAAATAATATTTAAGAACAGCAAACCCACAAAATGACAGGGAGATCAAAGTCAGCAGCCTAAGTGCTGCCAGGCCCGGCAGCCCACCACCATTCCAGGCACCTGCCAGACGAGGTCACTCCACAACAAGAGAAAGGAGATTCTCCCATCATGCCTTCCCTTGCACTGTCACAGAATAAAAGAGACATTTCCCGATATAGTTTCAAGCGTCTCATGACAAAACCAAAATTTTAGTTCTGCCCTTGCAAAGCACAGCACCGCTATGTATTTTTTGACAGACATTATTTCCCCCAGAGCATGATGCAGTGTATTCATAAGTGACACCTACGAGGCATCAGTACTGGGTGTAACTGCTTCTGAGTTGGGAATTTACAATGTACAACTCTTAGTCTTGTTTCTAGCGATTCTAACTTTGTCGGTTTTATTGCTGCTTTCTATCACTGGAACCATGCAAGACAACTGGAGCTGCTGCTGGTCTTTACAAGTCCATGCAAGCTTTGCATTTACTTACTCCAGTCAGAACAGAACTGCCCGGCTCTGGGCACTGCTGCCCTTACACTCGCCAATTTGCCAGTGGTTTTTGCGGAGAGGCTAATAGTCATCACAAAGAGCTGGGGAAACAAAGCAAAAATTCTGTAGCTGAGTGATTGCACCTTGTGTGCTAAGTTCCTTTTTTTTTCTTTGTAACTACACCATATTGGAAACATCTGAGAGACAGCAGGTTTTGCATACATTTTAAACTGTCTTCTAAATAATAAATCCAGATACATATAATTGCTTGTAAAGGCAAATTGAGTTTAAATAAATGTATCTGCTTTCACTTTCTTAATTATGTCACTTTCCTTAATTATGCTTAGCTGTTTCTGAATTATTGTGATTAATTCAGATTATCCGTGAGTAATTCCATTGCCTCAACTTCAAGTGTGTGGCCAACACTTATAGAGATCAAAGATACATAACAAAGAGTACTATTGGTCCAAATACTACCAACCGCTGGGTAATTTCCAACATTTAGGAGAAGATTCAGCAAACAACTTAAGCGGGTTCTTAGTACTTCAGAACAGAGTTCTAAGTCCATTCCTATTCGATGAGTATTAACTATACATTTAAGCACATGCCGGTGTCCTCGCAGCACTTGAAGAGAACTTGTCTTGCTCTCTAATTCTCCCTCATCTCTTCCCTCTTTCTAACCTACATCTTACCCTTCTACACAGCAAACAATATTTGCGCTAACCTTGCATACATAACTGATGGTTGATTCCTACTGAAAGTACATTTTCTATACCATTAGAAATTCAGGTGTACTAGAGGAAGGAAAAAGAGACTTATTTGGGGAATTTGCAAAAGTTCCAACTGAGCACTTCAAAAAGACTTGCAGTAAAAGACACACAGCAAGCATTTCCAAATTTAAACATTGTTCTCAGTGGGCGTTTCATATTACTATCTTCTTCATGATTCCTCACTTTGTTCTAGGAAATATTTTTGCTTTTCAATAGTATGATGTTCCTGGAATCTTCTTTGTAGTGAAAATGCTTAACCTTAATGTAGAAATTATGCAGAAATTTAAGCCTACAGCTATTCAGAAATTCAGAGCAGAGATACATTAGTATTCTTCCTCCTTCCATCCCTCCTCATTCTTACAAAGGTACAACTTGTCTGTTCAGACCTGTGATTTGAATGAGGAGTAACTCTAGATGTCTCTGTAAAAAAAAAGAGGCTCTCCCAGGGAAAGCGTCTCTTATTAATTTGTGTAACATGTTAATGTAAGAGATTTCACTAACAACCAACCTTACTACCCCTGGCAATATACATCAATTGAGATGGAAATACCCCTCATTATATCATAAGATAAAACATTTTAATCTCAAGAAGTCTGTGCTTCAAAGAAAGCAAGCCCCAAACGCATGCATTTATCTTTAACACCAAAAGCTTTAGGTATTTCAAGAGGTACAATCTAAGCTTTCAGAGCTATATTAACTTCAGCAGGAGTATTGGATGGATGTACACAGGAGGTGTGATTACACCCAATATTTGGCATGAAAAAGTCATAGCTTGGTTGCATATGGAAGAGTTACAGACATGGACCATCCTGGGTGGGCCAGCCCACAAAACAGACCCTGTTCTTACACTGGTGAGGAAATTTCACCCTTTTGTTCTCATTACTGGCATGTGTTTATTTTCCAGCCAGAAAGCCATATAAAAGTTACAGAGCTATAAAGGAGATCAAAGGTATGTCTGTTAAAGAATGAAATGGAGCCATAAGACCTAGGACCTTTTTAAGAACGTAGTCTTAACAACATTTCTAAATGGGTTTTTGTTCAGTTTAGGCAAGTAACTTCAACTATTGTAAAATTTATTGTTAATAAGTCCATAATGATGAATGCAGAGAAAGATGAAAATATATATACACGTGAAAATTAACTGTAAAAGTCAGTAAACAAAACTGTGTTTCAGTAATACTTAAAGTACATTAAACAGTAAGAAAGTTCAAATATTTGACTTTAATGGCGTGTAACGATGTCACTTGGATGAACAACATTAGCTAGCTGAATACTGATTCTTAATAAACAACCTAATGATTAAGTTTCCTGGAAATTAAACAGTAAGCTTCCTTTTCTTCTCTGACAGAGGCTGAAATGGAGATGAAGGTATCTTTGTAAAGCTTAACTTTTTTCCCTGCAAGTTTGAAGAATGAGAATTTCTTTCAACTTAATGTTTTAGATTATTGTAATTTGTGTGTAATAAAAAAATTAAATTCTTAAGTTTTAAAATATATCCAGGGTACTTTTTAACTTACTCAATCCTCATGTTCTCACCCTCTTTGATACTTTGTAATGAGTTGATAGCTGGTAAGTATGCTACGTATGACTTGATATGTAATGAGTATGCTACCTATGAGTGTGTGTGTACGTGCAGACATGCATTTTTGTTAAACAGAAGGCATTTTTTTCTTTTTAGAAGCAAAAGGTTTAGCTGGTTTTGTGGCATTTTTAAATACCACATTGTTCTTACAACTTCTTGCACAAAATAAGGCATGAATTACTTGAATTTCCAAGTCTGATCCCACTATTTGTGTAGATCCTCTAACAGTGATACTAATGGATTGAAGAAAATATTCTTGTTAGTTTTGAGAAACACAAATTATCAAAGTCATTCATTTCAGTGCTAATAATAGCTTTTTGCTTTAATATGGGATCTTATTAGTAACAAATGGCAGAGTAGAAGAAATACCTCGGTGGAGTTTTAAGCAGAAAAACAGCTATGAGTCATCACTGTGGTGAAGCTGGGAGAACAAACTGGGATTCTAAAATGTATTAGGAAAGAAAGACACTTGCTGCAGAGACATGTTAATATGATTTTAGCCAGAAGCTCCCTTCCAATCTTAGGTTCCTAATTAAACATTATTTCTGTATGTCCCCAATATTCCCATGAAAGACAGATTCCCAAGGGTGAAGGATATGAAAAAAATTGTTCCATTTTCTTTGTATCCCTCATGTCCTTAACTACTCTTTCCTTCCAGATTTGCTCTAAAGCCCTTACATGAGTGTATCAGAGGAAACATACATCACATCACGCAAGTTTATCATAAAGTTACTAAGCAGCTTTAAACAAATATACAGATATAATTAAATTTGTCAAGTGATACTGGCATAACCAACAGAATCTTTCATCCTTGAAAAAAAAAACAAACAGAGATTTTCAGTTTATCTTAAAGAAGTTCCCAAAAGGCATGAGCTCACACACATTTCTGATACTCTACCAAAAGAGACCAAGAGGTCTGACCCTCTTGGGTGGGAACGCTTCCAGTTATGAGTGACCTTCCTAAGCTTACCACACACCACAGAGCCTTCTCGCTGTTTCACAGGCTTATTACCTCAATTTATATCTGAGCCCACACTAGTTTTCCCAGCTCACCTTTGCAGGGGAAAAGCAGGCCAGAATTTCATCCCTTGGGCTTGTTCCACACCGCAGAACGACTGCTCTTCGTTTTGCGTTTGGTAACTGCATTTAACTGTGTATTATCTTACCTTCAGAGGTGACTGTCTTCTGCACATTACAGTGCTGCTTTGAGCTCTCTAAGGGTCTCAGACATCATCACGCTAAGTTCTTTACTGCTCTGGAGGTTACATGATGCCACAGTTCCCCTGCCAAAATAAGTTACTATTAAAACAACACTGTCATGAGGCTATACTTAAAATGTAAAAAAAATAAAAAACCCAAACAAAAAAAACCAACAAACCCTCAACTAGTATTTTGAGATAAGTTCTTTTTTTGTCAATTATTTGGTAGAAACATTTTGTAAAAAGCATATGAATACTTTATGTTTTCCTGTAGTCTGCGCTCCTTATCATGCTTTAATAAAAAACACAGTATCAAGCAAACATAGAAATACTAGCACAACAGAATTTTACTTTGAAATACCATGGTGAAAATCAATGATAAAAATATCTTAATATACAAAGCAGCCACTTGTGAGGACTACTGAGCGAGGACAGTCTCTCCAGGCTGCCTTTATAGCCGATGGAGAGAGAGATGCTCTCCCAGGAAGCGGTTGGCAACAGCTACACGAAGCGCTGCTGTGTGGCGGAGCTGCTCACACTCCACCGACAACACAGAGGTGTCACTTATGTTTAAACCAGGACCCTTTTCTTTCTTGCTTTCACTTTCCCTCATCTCGCACGATCTGAGATGTATGACGCCTGTTACATGCCTGTTGTTACATGTCCCCTCCTCTCCTGAGGGTCTCCTAGGGACAGCTGTGACATGGCACTGCAGTTTCTAGGCGTAAAAAGGGGCACGTAGGAACTGCCCAGTGAGGCAGAACTAGAACTGGCTAATTACACCCCCCTGAGCAGGGCAGGGTAAAACCACCCCCTCTACCTTTAGCAAAGAACCTATCCAGGGACCACACTACAGGCTGTTTGTACAGCTCCATTTTAATGGACAGACGCTATTAATGCTTCAGCTAGGAGGAGCTGAGGAATTTCCATTTGGTGCTCATCAATGTGACTATTTTATTTGAACTACTGTAGAAGGAAATGCACATCAAACATACCATTTTAACATGCTATATTAATATAGGAAAAATATCTCTTTTTTTCTAACATAAAACTAAATATGAAGTCTGTGGTCATTTTTTTTCCTAGAACAGAATCCTTTTCCTCCGTGCCAAAAGCTCCCAGCCTTTATGCATGCTGTGGTTTTCTTTTGGTTTGTTGTTGTGGCTGTACATTTATTTTTGGATTCTCCCTCATTTTTGGCAGTTGAATTAGAAGCATCAGGAAAGGGTTTCCTCAATTTTTATTTTTTTTTAATGAGACACACTCAAAGCAGAAACCGAACCATATGAACTGTAAAGTTTAAAAACCAGATGCGTGTTCCCCAGAAGATAACGCTGTAACTCCAGTGAAAAATATCCCAACAGGAGCAGCACTAGAAATTTCACTGCCCCAGGCCGTGCTCTGCAGAAAACAATTTTCTGCCATCCTGCTCAAAGCAGCTGCTGTCACTGACTTTTTCTGTTCCCATCCTATGCATTTTGCTACCCTAGGGCAGCTGTTTGCCCTGCCTCTCTGTTTGTGCCAGTCCTGCTGATCGATGAACAACAAATGGAGAGCCTGAGCGTGTACTTACTTGGGCTGCACAACTAAGAGACTCAGAAGAGAAGTAAAAATAATCTAAGAATTATTTGTATCTCCTAACTTCTAAACTGATCTCATTCTCTGCCTCAGTCATTTGTAACGTGTATGATCAGTGAAACTGGCATTTATTTTTTTAGTATACAGCAACAACTCTTGCTGCCAAAATCAACAGTGCTCTGTTTACTGTTGCATGTGGCAGTTTTCATTCTGATAATTCTCATTACTTCATCAAAAGCTCACAGTACTTTACACTTTTCTTCAAGCCTGAATTAATGGGATTACACGAGAATGTCAGCTTCCCCTTTATCACATAAAAATACCGATGAAGAAACTTGAAAGCATACGCCCTGAAGGCCAGACATTGGAGACCCTCATGGTTTTATATCCTCAACAGCATGATTTTTTTAAAACTAATTTTATTTGGAGGGGAGGGGGAGTAAAGGGACAAAAAGGCAAACTCATCATCTTGGAATGTGTGGGAATGGCAAGGGATAGTTCTGTTAGTCCTTGGCTACATCACAAATGAAAGAAAACCCTTTTGTACAAGTCCTACCCGCACTAGGGTAAAAATAGCTGCTAACAGAAAAGAATGCCTGTCCTAGACAGGTCTACGGACAGCGCACAAGCGTGACCAGGACAGCGCACAAGCGTGACCAGGACGGGTGTGCCATCTGCTACTAAGACACGTGTAACGCAGCAGCAATTTCTTCACCTGATGAGACCTGCAGAGGCAACAACAGTGCAAGTTTCCTGAGAAACAGAACTCGGAAAACCGGATTTCAAATCATTCAAATCCGTGTGCTGCTGTGTAACGAAGAGCAAGTTTATTACCCCTTCTCTCCACGGGAGCACCCAAACCATCGCTCCCCTCCACCCAGGCACCCACTTGCATGGAAAGGTCCCATAAATCGTTTTTGGGACTGTTATCAGATTTAGCTGGAATTTCGTGATAGCTACTGCAGGGATGAAGGTGAGAAACAGGCAGATTTGGCTGGTAACTGTGCCACGTTTCCTTAGGAGAGCTGGCCAAATTCGGGGCACACAGGGAACTACATTGCAGCACGAGGTGCCTGAAAACACATGCTTTTACGAGTTCTCTACCAGGTTTTAACACCGGAAAAATTTCTTCGCATTTTCGCGCTAAGCATTTGTACCAAAGTACAGCTAAACTTACCCTTTCTCACGCCAAGACGTTGTGAAAAACCTTTTGGATTAAGGCTTATACTTTTTTTTCTGTGTTTGGACTCGGAACCACATTCTGCTTTTTACACACACCCTGCAGCGGCTAAAAGCTCACCCCAACTGACAGGAAAAGCCTCTCCTGAGGGGCGGGCTGACAGGCAGGCAGGCAGAGGCTGGTTTGGGATGGAAATTAAGCCCTTCACGGGAGCTTCCCTCCCCTCACCTCTCGGGGCGCTCCTCCCCGCCAGCACTCAAGGCCTGCCCGCCACGAAGGGGAGAATCCGCGGCGGGGGGAAGCAAGAAAAGCCGTGACGAGCCGTTGAGGAACGACCGTTGAAGAACGACCGTTAACGGGGTGTGACGGGGACGCTGCTGGGCGGGTAGGCGGGGCCTGGCGGGGGGGCGGAACTGCGGCAAATCTCAGCCAATCAGCGGCGGGCTCGGCCCCTGCTGCCCGGGGTCGGGAAACCCCGTGGTAACGGTTTCCCGCTCTCGGGGGCCCCGCTCGCCCCCTCAGGCGGGATCCGCGGGGGAGTGTTAAGATGGAGGCGCCCCCTCCTCGGCACTCATCCGCCTCATGAGGCGTCCCTGCCCCTGAGGAAGGAAGGGGAGGGGAAGCAGCGCAACTGGAAGGGGGAGATAAGGGCCGAGAGGGGCGGGAAAGAGAAAGAAGGGGCAGCAAAAGACAAAAGCTCCGAGAGGTGGAGGAAGGAGGAAGCCGCGCGGCTGCCCGCCAGCAGGGCTTCCCCTCACTGCGACAAAATGGAGGACAGCAGAGCCCATGGGATTCCGCTGGAGACAGCGGTCTGGGGCGCTTTTAGCCTTTGGAGAGCGGCAGGCTTCCCTCCATCCCTGCCTTGCAAGCCCCTCTTCCAGCCGTGTGGAGCATCTTCCCTCCAGGAGCCGGACGGATGACTTCTGCAGCAGCAGAGGTGTGTTTTAAAGCAGAAACTGCCAGGCTGTGGCAGGGAGAAAGGTAGTTTATGGCAGGTCACAACAAGCTGCTCATCTCTAACAGAACAAGCTCAGGAGCCCACACCTCAAGTTTTTCCTGATTTTCGAAGACATGCCTACACAGCACTGAATTTCTCATTTGCCATCCATGTACCAGAACGGAAGAGGCTTGTTATACATAGCCCACCAGTATCCCCAAAAGGTAGACTAAACCTCTGTTAAAAACAATCCTAAATCTCAGGTTCCCCATTTGGTCTCACTCCAGTGGGCGAACGGGTGCATAGGGAGTGAGCAGCCAATACGTGGCTTTACATGGAAAGGCAATTTCTCCCCACACTTAAAAAGAAAAAAAGTCCCAGAAAAACCACCACCCCTTTCTTGGCTAATCACTCATCTAATAGAAGACAAGCCTGTTTAGTTACTAGCTTTCTCAAGTGCATCCAGGGGATTTTTTGCCAAGAATGCTGGACTAATCCCAAAATAAAAACAATGCTATGTCTCACTGTATAGGAGAATCAGCTTTTTTTAAAACATTGTTCTTGAATGAGGAGCAATCCACACAGACCAAGGCAGCTACTTTAAAAGGACAGCATTAGACTTGCAGCTCAGGCTGTCAGGCACTTATGTCAGCATCTATATGAAAAGCAAAATATAACCAGGCTCTTGATTTTCATTTTTGTTTCTAAACACTCAACCAGACTTGCATAGCAAATGGTATTGATTTCCAAAAGCCCTGTCAGCTCCAACACTGTTGCTACATTGAACTCCCTTTGAAATCCAGCCATCCCTTTAGGTTTTCCATAGCATCCTTCCTCAACAGTGACAATGTGACCAAGAACGAGAGTACCATAAAATCCAAGTTCTAGCCCCAGAAAGATGCACAGGTTTCCCCCGTAACGAAAAGGCAACAGGGCAGAACAATTACCTGTTACTCCAATCCTAAAGAAATAGCACATTCTCCACAGCTGCACACACTAAAAGAAGTAATCCAATACAATAGTCTCAATTTATTTGAAATAATTCGGTTTGAAAACTTTTTAATTTAAAATTTACAGCACATGTGGGGAGGAAACATGTTTTGTTACAACTAAAAATTATCAGAAGAGTGCTGCAGGGTTGTTTTCTTTAATTTAACACTGTCATGGCTTTATTCAAAACACAGTTGCACAAAATCAGTTACTCCAAAGTTTAAGGAAAGTTTGATAAGGAACCGAAACACACTATATACATACTGCCATACAAAGAGCATTAAAATAGGACAAAACCTCTACAAAATATAAAACCCACCCTTACATATTTGCATGAAAAGACCACCCACCAAGCAAAAAAGTTTCAAAAGTTATCTGGAGGCTCTGTATTACTTACTTTAAAAAAAATGCTATGCTGTTTAATTGCATGCCAAGCTGACAAATACGAAACTATACTTAGATGGTGACACTGAAGAAAAGACAAAGTTACTTAGAAGTTTTGTGTGAGACTCAGATTTTTAGATGTAGCGGCTGATGCATGACCCTGCAAGTTGTTGTTCGGAAGTGTTAAATCTGCCTGCCCTAGGGCAGGTCTGCTAGCCCCCTCTGAGTTTATCCTCTTCTGTCCAATTAGCTCATCCAATACCAAAATTGGACTCGCTTACTGAAACAAGACCGGTACTCAAATAATTTTAATCCATTAAAATAGAAAATTTTTTCCATTTATAACTGATTTTATATGCATCAGTATGAGCCAGTTAAGGAAAACCCTGATGATGAGGTACTTTAAAGTACACGCTTATAAATAAGAGGTTTCA
Source organism: Stercorarius parasiticus (assembly GCA_013396915.1). Taxonomy (NCBI): domain Eukaryota; kingdom Metazoa; phylum Chordata; class Aves; order Charadriiformes; family Stercorariidae; genus Stercorarius; species Stercorarius parasiticus. The sequence continues at coordinate 11,527 of VWZL01001507.1, read as the reverse complement.
ATCATTCGCTGAGACTAAAAAAAAAAAAGCAAAGAGATGGGAAAACACACTCTTCTATCTCAAAGCTGAGCATGAAGCAACTGCCTTGAACACAGAGCCTCCACGACAAGATAGGATGTGCACTTACCTAAGGTTTCTAGTCATTCAGTATTCATACACAAACACAGGAGCTTAGATTGTGGTTGCAAATGTAGTTTTACCACTACTTTTCTAGTGTCTTTACAGATATTCATTAAAAAAAATGCAAAACCCATTTAGTCAGTTCATTTCCAAGTATATTGCCGTCTGCCTGACTCGTCTCGTTCAGATGCCTTTAATGGCTGGCTATGCTTTACAGCTACATGAGAAACTATGATTTAAGGCTCTATTCGGGGGGGAAAAAACCACACACACAAGAAATTGGGCTTTGCAGAATTTCAACCCTGCAGTATCTGAGATTTAAGAGTTGGAAGTCACGTTTAAAGTCTGCTAGTGTGTGAAATACCTATTAAATATTCACAGGTAACCGATGTATGGGTGACTGACTCTTCCTTAGGTCCAGGAATCTCCCTCTTCCCCACTCTCGGTGTCTCCCCCAGTTTAATGGCAGCTATTGTCAGCCAAGACAGATATAAAAATAAGTCTCTTGAATAAAGCTGTGTGTGATATTTGGTTCAGTACCTATGTGAAACAATGTAAATTAGTTTCATATCATGACTACTGTTTTAAGTCCAAATTATGGCTGAAAGAGGAATGCTCTACGTCTGAACTTGTTTCGCGGTGGCTCAAATAGAAAACATGAATCCATTGGGGCAGAATTATTAAAGACCTGTTGGTCACAATCAGGCTGCTAGAAAAAAGCTTGTCTGCATGTCTCCTGTACTTGCCACCCACTGTACGCAATGGAACAAGTTTCTGCAGCCATTCAATATAAAAAACCCTAAACTATTAACTAGTATTATACACGAACTTGAATGTTTTGCCTATGACCAGATTTTAAAAGTTTAAAAGGTGACCTGGGAAGAAAGACTAACTTCTGCTCATCTTTCCCCCTTCGATGATTCTATAAAAGTGGGGGGAGGGTGTTTGGAAAAAAAAAGTGTGCTTGAAGGAGTTACCCGTTAACTTCTGCATTAGAAATGCATATATTTTATAGCCAAACACCATGATTGTTGCAGAATTCCCAAAATGACAATGCAAGAGCGAAGTGAGTGAAAGTTTAACACAGACTTCTAGCGAAATGCTTTACAACTACAGATTATTTGCTTTTGTTAATACCTGCAATGACTGTGTGTTTTGGAGAAAATTTACAGGTTACAGCCTTTCAGTTTGCCAAGATACATTCTGGAAGGGATCTAGTGAATACTCCAGCAAACACTGAACATCTGAACAAGCAGGAAAAGAAAAAGATCTTCTGAGACCCACTTAGGCTTTACAATGTAACACACAAAATGGATAGAAGACATGAAAAAAAATATTACAGGAGTCATCTTTTAAAAAGCTGAAATAAAGGTGTAATCTAGTTGTCAATTTCAAATAGAATCCCTGGTAAACTCAGACTACAGTCAACATCTCATTGAAGAGAGACTAGAATTTGCCATATAGCATTTTTGAGTTCAGCTTTTTAAGTATAAAAACTTAAAAATCTTGAAGGAAATTCACAATATTAAACCCACGTGAAAAGGGTGTTTTAACTCTGGGATAATGATGACCAATACAGCAAGCTTGTATGAAATTAAAGAGCTCCAAATAAAAGTCTAGGGGGAAAAACTTGACAATGGCTTTAGTAATTATAGGGCTGAAAATTGTTTCCTACATATAGGTTCACTAACAGGCTATTATATCTTATTTGGAATGATAAAAAGGGGCAAGAATAGTAAAACCACACTTCTCCTATAAAAAGTTAACATATTATCTTCTGTAGGGACATCTATGGTACATGGAGACATACAGATCTGCATAATCACTATTGCGTATTCTGTAACTTAAGAGTCTGGTCCTACTTGTGTCTATAACAAATTAATCATCCTCTTCCTCGCCTTCGTCTTCAGGGTCTCGTTTCCTCTTCTCCCCTCGAATGCCCTCTGCTAAGGAAGAGAGGTATGCAGACAGCTCATTAGGTTCTACTCAGACATCATAAACGTCATGTTAGACTTGCAGAAAAGGTAATTGAAATAGATTACCGTTTGTTTGTAGTTAATGCATTCACTGCTATAACATCTCTGTGTTGCTTATGGCTCTCAAAAAAAAAGACTGGTTTACATTCCACTGCATAATTCACACAGGCCACATTAAACTAAGTTCAAGCTCAGCATGTGATGTTCCATACAGCAATTACTGATATGAAGCAGAGTTATAGAAGTTTTTCTGTTAACCTGTATTTGAGAACTAAAATGGAAATGACTTTGTTCCATCTCCCTAACTTTAGCTGTTAGAAGTTGCACACACCCTGCCTAAAACCCAGCAGTTTCTGCAGATACCAAGCGAAACGTGCTCCACTCTCTCCCCAATGACAAACTGATACAAGCATCTTGCACAAACACCTTTGAGCTTATTCTTAGAAATATGCTTAATTCAGTCAGTGGACTATGCGCTCTTGTGGTGAAATCTTGAAATGCAATTTTGTTAAATCTAATAGATTTATTTTCCAGCAGTCATTTCCTGGCTAATTAGCCATCCTGACCCCCTGCTTTGTTGTCTTAATAGATTCAAAGGCTGCATTTTTAAGGAGCGAAGTATTAGCATTACTACTTCATAATTTCAGTTTTTTTCAAGTGCAAGATACATCTCCAAGAACTGCTGCGTTAAGCCAAGCATACAGATGAGATGGGGACTAGTCTGGTGAGAAGTTCTAGAATTTGTCTGCAGTTTACACAGACTTCAGGATTAATACAGAACTTCGCTGCCAGGGATAGTTTAAAGATGAGGACAGAGTTCCCAACCACTAGAAAAGTGAAGTTCTGGGAGAACCTCATAGGAAGAAAAGTATAGAGGGAAAGCCAGCTAATTTTAAGATTAAGCTTGAGAATTTTTTAAAGGGCCTTTAGCAGCTGCTGACTGGTAGTAACAGGGGACTCCTATGCGGTGTCTCCGTCTTACCACTGGGAACACACAGATGCATACAACTAAGCCACCCACAGACCAGAGTGCCCCGATTTCTGCACAAGACCCAAGAATAAGCCTTCTGCTGAGAGAGCAACTTCTGTTCCAGCAGCCCAGAACAGAGAAGGAGCATCAAACGTAAGGCTGGCCCCTACCCTGAATGCCTGGAAAACTCAAACAAGGTGCAAAAAAGAACTGAGTGATTTGTTTGTCCTGTTTAACTTCTTGCAGGTCCTTTTTAAAGTATCAAAAAAAAGATAAAATAAGAAGTTATTTTATGAAAAAATGCCAAAGGAACAGCATCAGCCTGCAAAAAGGACGCTTCTTCCGGATCAGTTCTAGACACTTGATATGCTGTGCCGTCTTAAAGCAGGATGAACCACACACACCAGCTGTTTTTATTTTGCAAGCTTTTGAACTATTAAGCATGTGTCTGACATTAAAATACTAGTTTACGAAATGAAGAAGTTGCAACCATTGATAAAGAGAGTAGATAGAGAAAATCCGATTAGGCTCACTAGCTAAGCCGTTAGACAGGATACTGGGTCAAGTTTGCCTCTGAAGAAAGTTTTACTGGAGAAGCCACTTTCAGCTTGGTAAAGGGAACAGATACAGCAGCTCCTGCTGCTGCCAGGGCTTTGCCACTGGAGCCACTGGTGCGTGGAACAAGGTATTTTAAACACATGTAAATAACATTTGCAAGGTATAAGGAAGAGTCCCTCTCCTCTCCATGTTGGAACATTAAAATTTCTAACTGTGTAAGAGATGCAGTATCTTTCATTTTAGAAAACCGCTTCAACAAGAGACTTTGAAAACTGTAATTTCTTCTTTATTTTACAAGTGGGCAGACAAAAAAAAGATATCAAATACTGCACAGCTATTTTACTACCTGCTCGAGCTCTTGCTTAAACCGATCCTAAAATACCTCACCTTCAGAAACAGACCAGCCAAATAGTGATTTATACCATTAAAGCACACATCCCAAACTCGCAAAGTTAGAGAATTATAAGAAAAAAATCTATTGTTTTAGTCACAATTTTAGTAACTTGAGAACTTACCTTCTTCCTCCTCATCACCTCCTTCTTCAACATAGTCATCATCATCATCTTCATCCTTTACAAAAATTGTGAAATACTTTTAAAATTGCCATTTATTTAAGTTTTGCTTACATGCTGATCCCGAGCAGAACTTTCAGAAAATCCCACTCACTCTGTTCAGAGGTCACATTCCACATTTACTTTTTGCTACAGGACATCTGTGCAAGGTCAGGCAGCCAAACGAACCGCGGAACGTTTAATCACCCCAGCCAGTGCATTATCTGGCCTGGTATCCTCGTTTCTTTGTTTTTCCCACTTATCACTACCTTACGCCAGTTCAAGAGTAAGTTATTGCAAAACTAACTGAAGAGGCCACGACAGCAAAGAGAAATGACAAACAGCTTTAGCTTTCCTCTTAACCCACTGTCATTAAAGGACAAGGAAGCAGAACAGTTACTATCTTCACAAAATCATTGTTTCTATGGCAAATGAATTAAGTTGTTGGGATTTTTTCTCCTTGTTTTTTTTTAAAGCTGATAGCTGAAAAACGTAAACCAATTAACAATCAGCAGCCCCAGAAAATTAAACAGTGGTGCAAGATCTCTGCCCTACTAGCACCATGTCAAGCCTTGAAGACAAACTGAAGTCTTATTTTTATATCCATCTGCTGTATCGAATTTTACACATAGGGCAATGTAACAAGTGAAAATGTGAAAACTTAAATGAATGCAAAATACAAACTCAGTATCTGGTTTTGTTGCGCCATCACCGGAAGGGCCATGGTTCTGAACTCCTCTAATATTGTCACAGCTGTGTGTGACAATTCCTAGCCACCTAACGGGCAGAGCATATACATTAACGACCACACATGATTAATTCCTGATATTCTTCCTAGTCACATATCGTTGATTTTCCAAAAAACTATCTCTGAGGTCTTGGCTTCAAAACAGATTTACTTAGTTTTAGCTTCATTAATTGTGTTACAGCCATCACCTCTTTAGGGTATTAAGGCAGGAACGATGTTACATTTCTAAGCAAATCATATGAGCACTAGTTACAAGACCAAAATGAAGAACACCAAAGAGTTCAGCTCAAGGTTTTCTGCACACCCTGTGAAATGCAGCTGATGGGACGTAAACTCTTATGAAAAGTAAAAGCAGTGGAAGTGATGTCAATAGGGTTTGTTTGATCTGAAATGCACGAGCCGCTCGCACAGCCTTGTGCACAAAATCCACGCCAGACACCTTCTCCCTCTGAAACCCTAAAAAGAGCACCGAGTTAAGACTCCTGGGTTTTACTCCTGTCCAAGAAGCATTTAGGCATGACCAGTTTATAGCTACAAGAATCTATTCATAGCCTTGTAAAACATGCCTATTTTCTTAATACTCCTCTTATTCGCTTTTTCGCTACCTGAAAGATCCTGTAGGCTATTTTCCACAGCTCTTCACACCACCACTAAGAACGTTATCAACTGAGTGCATGGTAAAAAACCCTAGGATTTATTACAGCAAAAACACAGACTTTTCCTTTGTTTCATTTTTCTTTAAGTACCAGTAACTTGTTGCTACTTCATTCTCTTCTTTCACAAAGCCAGGGTATTTTCTTTGGTTTTCCAAAAGAAAGTAATTTATTCTACTTAATATGTATTTCTATTCTGACAATTTAATTGGTAGTAGCGCAGTTTCAAAACGCTGGGGAGAACGGCTTCTTTAACAGAGAATAAAGAGGCTTTACCATCCTGCAACGTTCAGGGGTGGGATAAAAGTGAACCAAGCCTTGGAAGTCAGCCAGGAGCATCCTCCCAGCTGACAGACACCGCTCACGTTCCAGTCAACACTTCGTATTTCAGCAATGGCAGCGTTCTCTCCAAAATGTCTCACTGCATTTGTATACTCTGTGTCTGCATGGTTCAATTAACACAGAGGTCTGTAGGCAGTTTTTCTTAATCTCTTGGATTTGGCAGAATTTACGAACTTTACCTGAATCTCTTCTTTCATCAGGTATGAAAGACCAACTTCCTCCTCCTCTTCACCTTCCCCCAAATCTGAACCTCCGTCATCTTCATCATCTTCCTCTTCATATTCTCCTGGAGGACCAGCTTCATCCTCATCTTCATCATCATCATCTTCATCTCCTTCTGAAATGAATGATGCACTTACACAGATATGCTGAAATTAAGTTTCATTAACTCCTCCTTATGCAAGTTGGTATACGTCAGGTCAAGCTACTTGTAACTTTTTTTCCAGAAGGGTTTGGGGGTTTTTAGTTGTTTTTTTTTAAATGCAGGCAACACTTGGGAAAGAAGTATAATTTTAATTAAGTTAATCTTTATAATTTTTTTCCCTGAAGAAAGGCTAACAATGCTTTCATGTCACAATTCTCAGGCAAAATTCTCAACGCCTGAAGCAGCTATGAATGCAAACTCCTGCAAAGGAGCTGGAAGTTCGTGGAAGGGGACAAGGGGCTTCTCTATAGACTCAAACCCTAAAAATACTTAAACGCAAAACCATCTTAACGTATTACCTGTATCTGTTATTTAATCACTTCCTAGTAACTATGAAACAGCTACGCTTACAAAGAGATGCTCTCTCATTTCATTTCTCTGTCTGGAGCATATAATCACTTTCACAGTTTCCGTTAAGCAAATTACAAGAAATGAGAAGGTGATTTAACACTTAGATTCGTTTTCAAGTTAATAATCTATTAATCTGTTTTTAAATACTGGGTTTATATTCACATTCTAAGTACTGACTATTTGGCCTTCATTCAGTTCTTTTAAACACAAGCTTCCAAACTCCGATGTGTCCGAGTGCTCGTCAGCAGCCCCTTGAGAGCCATGACCCAGCACCCAGCAGTGGCAGCTCCCAGCTCCTCATTTAAGTCATAAAGAAAACACTGAGAAACCTCTGTCATAAACAGCTACAGCCCAAATCTCGCTGGTTATTTGGGTGGATATTTAGAACACAGACAAGCATAAGCCACTGCATCACAACAACAGCCCATCATATTTGCTAACATTCTGGGTGGGTTGGTTTGTTTTTTTTTCTTAACAGCTTTGCATGTGTCAGTCATCTGTTCAGCCGAGTACATTTAAAGACGAGCAAGCGTCCTGTTCCTGCAACCACATCAGCCCAGAATTTGTAGCCCCACACTGACAGACCTACATCTACGGGCTTCGTTTTCAATCAGGTAACAATGGAAAAAGATGTAGGAATAGCCTCATTAATGACTACAACTGAGGTCAAGTCAAAAGGAACTATATACATTTTTTGAACAAAAAGTTGTATCATACTCGAGCACAGGACTGAAGCCATTACAAAAAAACAGTTGAATTATAATTTTTCATGCAAAATAATGTGTTTGTCCCCTCACTTTGCATCATTCAGTAGTGCCAAAGTGCTTTACTACTGGCAACAACTTATTTTGAGAATATTTGTATATTTGTACCATTATCTTTAGTCAAATTTCCTTAGAGGGCTCCAACAAGAAGACTCAAAACCTCTGAAATGAGTTTTCCTTCTGTATCAGTATGTTAATACCAACGCAGTTCTAGAAGTCTGCCCTTTAAAAATAAGAGCACAGAAGTCACTGTACCCGCCACTGCATCCACATCTTTATCGCAGCATGCTAGTTCTGTCCACAGCTTATTTCAGGAAGTTACCTTCATCATCATCATCTTCTGAGTCCGGTGCCTCATTATCCTCCTGATCAAATCCATCTAGGTACGTGATTTGCTGAAGCAGCTCAAAAATGCTGTCTCTGTAATCCTCGAGGTTTGTAATCTCACAGTTGAACAGGTCAAGGCTCTTCAAGTTTTTGAGATTTTGCTGAAAATAAATGAAAAGGGTGTTGTTTTTTGCCCCCCCTATTTCTTGACATGGTACTTCAAGTTACAGTGCAGTCACAGACAAAATACAGGTAACCATATAGCCAGCTACAGAGTTTATTTTGTCCCTGTCCCTTCTTTTCTATTCAGTACTTTGCTTCCCATTCAATACAAACTTCAGTCAAAAAGGTTTTCAGGTCAAAAACTAGTGAGAACTCCTAGTGGAAGCACTTTTGCAGACCAACTCCACAGCGTGTTTGCTGCACGCCCCACACATCCTCCAAGCATCAGGCCACTGTGCACCGACCACACAACACGCATTTGGCTTTGCTTTTTGTTCGCATAGCCGATTTATGTTCAATCCCAGGCAAAAACTTAACAACTCCAGCAGCCTTTTGGTAAACAGTCTGACTAATTTAATTACAGGCCTATCTTGCGAGGAGCAAGAGGCACTTGGTAGGATTTATAACCCCACTACAGAATTTGCTTTCTGAACAATAAAGACTAGAAAGCTGATGGTGACTTTTCTCACCTTTCAAAACCTCAGACACTACAGAACGAGCCACCTGTGTGACCTGGCAAGCACCTAGTACCCAAATAGAAGTGTTTCTTCTATAGAGCACTGTAACGGCTTTACTTGCTCTACTAACTGCTGGGTTAAAGCACCATTAAAGTAGATGAAGAATCTTTACGAGCAGTTTAAAAAATATGCAGTCTATATCAAAGTCCTAAAAAAAAATTAAAATAATCAGCTGGAAAACTGTGTGCACAGATGAGGCGGCGACAGGCGCTGGCAGCTTCCTCCTGCATTTACATGACCTGCTCCTGGTGCTTTCCAGGTTTGCTCCCGACTGAGCGCCTCAAACAGCCCCCCCAGCCACCACACAGTTTAACGAAAGCTTAAGGCAGTTGCTTATTAGACAAACTGTACCTTAACAAATGAACACAAGAGGATTAGCAAGACATAACTTGGCTACTTTTCTTTCAAAGACAAAACAGAAGCTCAAAAATCTCTTATTCAGTCCATCCCACTACCAACACAGAAGGGATTTTGCAGCAGTACATTTACAAGCGCTGTCTCTAATAACCGTGACATTGAGTTAATCAAGTCAGGGCCAAGTGGAATTACTGACAAACCTAAAACACCGCAGTATCCAATATATAAGAACTATATAGAACATAAGACAGGTAAGAAGTTTCATTTATCATGCCTTTCAGCTGAAAGGGAACGTAGGCAGCTAGGACATACCACGCCGTATCTTTGTACTTGATTTCTTACATCATACTGGTTCAAACCCCCCATTTGTGCTTGGAAAATCTGCTCAAACACAGCCCTTACAGCTACGTTTGTACCATTCCATAGCAAAAAAAAAGGATTTGTTCTTGATAAAAAGAAGAGTATTTGTTAGATTTAAATTTTCCATTAGCCCCTCTCACTTCGTACTTACAAGAGCTTCCACAGTGCCAAGATCTTTGATTTTGTTGCCACTTAGATTTAGATATGTGAGATTTGGACACCTTTCTGCAAGGACCTCCAGGCCTCCTGAAATGATGTTGTCGCTCAACTCCAACTATTATAGAGAAAGCAAATTAAGTACTTGAATGGTTGGCTTCTTACCATGAGGTTCAGACCCACATAGTTTTTAATGGTTCTCCCTTTAACTGGCCAGTTTAATCACAAAGCTGAAAGCTTTTGAAGAGTACCCCAAGTTAACAAGCAGTAGTTGTGTTATCACTTTGGCTGTCAAAAAGTTCCTTCGAGTTTACTTTAAGAATTATAAATACTCCTTAAAATCTCATGGGCTTGGATACCTAAATTTTAAGTTAGTAGAATACACAACACGGGGATTCACTGCAAGCCTTTACTCTGCCAGCGACGTGCAACTTAGAATCACAGAATCATTTAGGTTGGAAGAGACCTTTAAGATGGTCTAGGCCGGAGGAGACCTTTAAGATCGTCGAGTCCCACCATTAAGCCAGCATGGCCAAGTTACTGATAAACCAGCCCCTCAATGTCACCGGTTGGGGACAACCCAACAGCCTGTTATCTACCACCGGCGCTCCACAAGAGACATCCAACCTTCACAGCCAAGCATTTCCTGCCCTCAGAGTCATTGGCCAAGCCCAATTTGGCCATAACTAACTGGAGATACCCCAAAAAAATTTCAAATCTTAAAAAATAAAGAGGTAGCTGGGCTGTGGCACGGTTTTCCAGCCTGCCATCTCCCAACACACCATCAGCCCCACGCCAGGTCAACCCAAAGTCACAACCACGGGTCATCACCCATGACTTGTGACTTCTCCAAGCGCCGGCAGGCAAGGGGGACGTACCTTTCGGAGTTTACTCAATGTGGGAAGCTTGGCCAGCGACGTCAGCTCTACATTGGCCATGCTAAGGAACTCGAGTTCTTTAAATGAATCGTTCAGCCCTTCAATTTCGCCGTTGCTGGATCGGCAGTTGTCGAGCACCAACTCCGTCACCTTTGAAGAGGACAGCAAGCCACTCGTCAGCTTAATGAGCACCAAGAAAACCACACACTTCATCTAAACCACAACTTGTGACTGTTAAATATCTGTTGGTGTTTGGTTTAAATTTAGACTAGGCTTGTGGTCCAAAATCACTGACACCCGCCTATTTAAAAAAATAAAAGTATGTGACAGCTTCCCTTCCTTTCAGCATGCTTCAAATTCTGCAAAACCTGGCATCTAACCCCAAACTTTACTGACGGACACTAATAGCTTCCGATGGTGCCACCGCAGCCAGGGCACAAATGAACCACTAACTTGTTTCTACAGTCTAATAATTTCATTCTGCATATTCAAACCTATAAAAAACATCCAATTTCTTCGTGAACCCTAAACCTTCTGGCTCCAGATTATTTTAGCAGGGAGTCCTGCATGTTAATTAAGACCAATTAAATAATTTCCTCATGCCAAAGCCACTAAAACAACTCAATAATCGATACAGGTCGCGTACTTTGAGAAGCGGTAACAAGGAGCAGCCAATTAATTTTAAATTATTTTATCTACAGTGGAACATCCCACTTATTAGAAAGGACATTAATAAGGCAACTCTTCCTTCCCCCTGCACACTTTTAAATAATAACATTTTAAGAAACCCCCGAGCAGCGTAATTTTACTTTTTAGTTAAGTCTCCTCTAACTAACTGCACTCCCGGAAAAATATGGTGTAATTTCAGAGTAAAAGAGAATTAACAGAAAAGTTAAAATTACTGAAAAAAATAAATAAATTGGTTTTGTTCCACCTCAAACTAGGACAACCAGAGTCACGTAAAGCCTCACTATGTTTTATTATTTTTTTTCTACCAGAAAAGATGCCTCCAAAGCAGCAAAAAAGTTTTGGAGCCGAGAAGGGACCTTCATGCCTTGGCCGGGGGGAGCCGCGGGGGGGCCCGCGCAGGTACCTGCCACCCAGAAACTCGCGGAAATTGGGTTCAACCAACACTTTTAGGCACTTTTTGCCCCAAATCCCCCGCGGGCTGGGTCAGTATCGACGCAGCCGGACTTTACTCCCGGGGCGAGCGAGAGGTTCTGCTCCGGGGAAAGGGGGCGGCCCACATCCC